>OZ025255.1:26984038-27025939 GCA_964019135.1 Arenicola marina
ACGGTGCATGCTAATCACATTGAGAACCAGTGTTTTTCGTAGTAACGTTGGGGAGCACCGCCAAGGACCGGGGGTTTTGGCTTTCCATTTTTCGTCTGATTTTTTGTGAAGTGACCTTGACACTTACGACAATTATGGCGGGTATGGCGGGGGGAATTGTTCGGGGGCAAACCCTCAGACTGTGAGAGCGGAGGGGGGGGGGGGGGGGGGGCTGGGGGGGGGGGCGGGGGTGAAGGGAGTGTGGTAGATATTACATTTTAAGCGCCCCCCCATGCCGTTTCATATCTACCCACTTGTAGCTGTATCTAACCCCCGCTGGTAACTTACCGCCAGGGATTTCTTGCCATGGAAATGATGGTATCTGTCCGGCTAGACAATATAAGACCGGAACTAGCCTCCCCCCTGACGTAGTCCCGCTACACAGATCCAGACAGATACGGACTGCTGGGGAGGATAACCTTAACAGTGCCGAATGGGCAGAATGGGCAGAATGGGCAGAATGGGCCAGAATGGGCAGAATGGCAGAATGGGCAGGCCGAGTGCAAACCGAGTACATACAAGACACGAGAAAGACGGCAGCTGGAAGGGCTGAGAAAGAGAGGTGACAGGGACAGACAACGAGGGGGAGAGAGAGCGAGAGACAGAGAGGGGTGGGGAGAGGGAAAAGGCAAAGGACATGGACAAGGTGTCAAGACGTTGAAATAGACAGACAAAGGGAGAGAGAGAGAGAGAGAGAGAGAGAGAGAGGCAGTGGGGGAGATGGTTATAAACGAAGAGATAATTCTTTTATAACTATGATTATTTTAGTGACAGAGAAACAAGACAGGGTAGGGGTGGGGCCGATACACTCTTGGAAACCAGTATCTCCCCACCTATTATTAGTATTACATCAATAAGGCACCCGCCCCCAGTCCTCAGTTATGGAGCCGTCTTGGTCATGCGGCTAACTGCTATCCCGGCCCGTCTCTCTCCCACCGAACCCAAAGAACGTCTTGCGTCTCCGCAACTGATGTAAGGCGACCCGAATACAACACAGTTACAAAGCAATTACTAACTAAAGGAGGTGTTTGCCATAATGATTCCAAAATGTATACCTCGATAATTTGGACTGTTCAGTGGCAGACCTATCGCAGACCTATCGCAGACCTATCGTCTTGATAGATGTCACTTTCTTTGTTGTTAATCACCAATGTCCATGTGTTTGATGACTTTCGCGCTGCCCGACAGCGCAACAGGCCGCCGAGCGAGACCCAGCATTATTTCGGCTTTTAGCACGTCATTGGCCGCGCCGCGATCAATCTCTGACTTACGGGGTGCGCCCTCTGGCAGCCTGGTGCCCCCCAGGCCAGCCGTGCAGGGAACCAGGCGTGGCACCGAGTCCGTCTGTCTGTCCGCCGTCCGTGGACCCGCCGGCCGCCGGCCGCCCAGTGTTCCGGATCCATGGCTTCGGGATTCCCCGCCGGGGATAATAGTCCGGAGCTATCTGGATCAAATAAACCGGCGGAGGGATAACAGGGACCGGCCGCTCCCGGTGGGGTCAAGCGGGATTTGTTTGGGGGCAGTGAAGTGACCCCTCTTGGCTGTAATCTGCCCCTGTCTGACCTCTATCTTCACGCCGATAACGATGACGTGGCACCGACGATTCCTTGGCAGCTCTCTTTGCTGCTTGCTGTTACTTGCTGCTGCTGCTGCTGCTGCTGCTACTTGCTGCTGCTGCTGCTGCTGCTGCTGCTGCTGCGGCTGCTGTGGGTGGTGGAGCGGGCATCGCTTCGCTGCCTGTACGTACAAGCTTGCCGTCCCCGTGGGGAAAGAAGCTGCCCGCAACGTTAGCCAATGGAGGGGGGAATGTTGTTTTCTGCCTGTCAACTGGCCGAGCGTGGTCTGTTTCCTATCTGTGTAAGGTCAAGTACAAGATAAGTGTAAGTTTGTTTTTTCACTGTGTCTTCATTCTTTCTTGCCTGGTAATGCGTCCTGATGTGTTAAACTCAAAGGAACAATGACATTTTCGCGAAGACATATCCAACCTTCACGACTGATGATTATGGGTTTATTTTCTCACCGGGCAACACGACTTATACATCAACGTCTCACTTTAGGGCCTGACGGAAGTTTTTGAATCTCAACATAATAGATTATAGGTAGAACAAAACGAACAGTGTTTTCAGGTAACGTTTTAGCTCACACCTCCACCGTGTAGGTCTCCAAGGTATATGGTTCACGTCGGATTGCCGGTGTGTACGAGCGGCACGCCAGGGGTAGTGTTGGCTTGACGCCAGTCGGCCATGGCTTATCCTGGCCCGGGGTAAGCCAACCGTTGTGTTGCCACAAGAACGAATATTGACATAACCACCAACCAACCGGAGAAAAAGGACACGATATCTAATTTCTTTATTTCTTTCTTCTTCCCCCTTTTTTTTTGTTTCGTCCTTTTCAGTTTCGTCCTTTTCATTCCAGAACACCCTAGATCCAGATAATCCGGAGCTATATCAGTCCAGGGTTGTTGTTGGCTTGGTAGCTGCGCTGTAGCCCCCTCCGGGCACAGTATAATGGTGGGGAATGGGACCATTGCCTAACCGACCACTACAAAGACATTGGTCCCGAACAATCCGTCCCTGGCTTCACCCCCCCCCCGTGACCCCTTCAACCCCCCCCCCACCCCCAGCCCTTCCTCTGGCGGTACCCTCAAGGTTCGCCAGACCCCGGAGGATGTTTGCTCAGTAGGTGTGAGGTCCACCGTCCTGCTGGAAGCGGAAAGCCCAGTCCCACCCAGGCCACCCCCCCTCCCCCGACAAGAGACCCCTGCTGTTGCGCACTCCCCCCCCCCCCGCCCTTCCCCTGCCCTCCCCCTCCCCCTCCCCCTCCCCCATAAGCTGCCCCCGTGGTGTGTAACCTCCTTTGTGTAATGGGAAGTCGTTCCTCCCTCTGACCCCCGGGGTCAGGCCCCCCAACCACCCCACCCCACCAACCCCACACTGCCTGCTACCCTCCTACCCCCGTCCCTACATACCTGTACCCGTGGCCTTTGGATGCAGTCCGGGTTCCCCGGGGGCAGGAACACGCTTGTTTTCCTCTCGGCGTAATAGACCGGTGGCTACGGAATATCGAATTGCTTTTTCCGCAGTCGAAGGTTATGTGAATGAAGCTTGGCGTTTCTCTGATCTTCTACCCCCACCCACCCCAGATGTGCGCCTCCTTCCCCCTTCAACACTCCTCCACCCCTACCCCTCCCGCCTCCTGCCTCTCCCCCCCCACCCCCACACACATTGATATCAGGTATACCGCACGTTGCTAAGTGACGTTTCGGCACGGCCTACTCACGCGTCAATGACCTCGCTGAGGTATCATAATCTTCTATATTAAGACTTTTCATCGGAAATTCATTCTTATCAACAGTGAAATTGTACCAGCCAGATATCAATGTTACTACTCTAAACGTCCTTACATGCTGAAAGTATATGCTATATTACACGAATCTGATTTTGGTTCCTTTCTACACAGAAGTTTTATTTTCAAAAACTAGTCCTGGCAGGTTGTCCATAAAAATTAAAGCATGGTGAAATATCCACGTGTTTTCGTGAAAATTTATGAAATAAAAGCTTGTATGACAGCAATATTACCTTGCTGAGGTCACGTGCAGCGGGCCGTCGCGTCAGCTCTGTTTATGACGTGACGACCAGCGAAGAGACTCGTCAATAGCCAATTACCAATAATTTGGCTTATTTTCGAGTCCTTTGGGTTTCGTGTTGCCACGGATGCACTCAGCTTGATGTGTTCTGCTTTCAGCCACTTCCGGTCTGCAACGCTACGTTGCACAGTCTTCACATGGTCCAAATTATCGCCTGGAAAACATATATATATATATAATCAGCCAAATAATAAAACGTTTGTCAAAGGAAAAATAGGTTGCGTTATCGCCTAGTGAATATCAACCAACTAGGCCTTGTGAGAACGCTCGCAAAAGGGAAAAATGACCGAGGGCGGTACATCAAGGGCCAGACCACGTCGGGTGGTAGTCCCCGACTCCACCCACCCCACCATATTGTGGCCAGCATAGAAGCACAAAGAGGTAGATTCGCGCCGCCACCCTGTCGCTAGCGGCCGCTCTGGTCACATACACCAACACTTGCACCGGCGGCCGGGCCAAAAATTCCAATCCGCGTTGCTTCAATTATTCAGTGAACAAGTGCTCGTATTGGCCATGCCGTAGCCGTATTGGCCATGCCGTAGCCGTATTGGCCATGCCGTAGCCGTATTGGCCATGGCGTAGCCGTATTGGCCATGCCGTAGCCGTATTGGCCATGCCGTAGCCGTATTGGCCATGCCGGCATTATTCTATCGACAACCTGTTATGTGTCATAAGCCTTTCCTTTTGTATTATTCCGCCGTAAAACATAAACCGGAAAAATCTTCTTTTTTTGGGAGGGGGGGGGGGGTGAAAGAGGGGGGGCGCGGTGGGGGGGGGGGGGGGGTTATTGGGCCTTTAGCGGGTATAAAGGAAAGACATTTTTGAGGGAACACTTGATCAAAAATAACCCTTTTGGACTTAATTATTCAAGTTAGGCTGTGGGGGCTGTCCAGCCAACATTCATTTTCATTATATAACCGAATAATCGATCAATTTGATAGTTCCATTGCATTAATGAAATTAATAATTTTTCCACAACAAAAAAAGGTACAGAAACGGTTGCATGTGCAGGGGCGGATCTAGGAATTTGCTCTCAGAAAACTCGCGACCGGTGGGGGGGGGGTCGGGGGGGTGCTCGGAGAACCCGACTTTTACAGTGTATGTTCAAGTTCCCAAGGGAGGGGGTTGCAACCCCCCTAGCCACCCCCCGCCCCCCTCCGAGATCCGCCCCCGATGTATATACCGCCTGTTCGTGCTAGTACGTAGAAAACTCCATGACCTGTTCCTACAAGTATGGCTATGTTTGGACCAGGAGTGGTTATTGCAAGTCATCATAACGCAACCAAATCGCCTACAAAGCCTGCCTCATCAACGCCAATCATAAAAAATTGGCGAGGGGGCCACATTCTTTGTCGGCGCTGGGTTACATGTCAAAATGCATCCTTTTTTTCGAATTATTGTTTAATTACACCAGTTCATCAACTTGTCTATTTGCACATCACGTCCAATGTCCATAATAATCGTTTTTATTAGTCACGAGTTTTTTTGTTTTTTTAAATTTGTTTATTAATTTTTTGATTTGTTTCTTTGTTTTTAATTTCAACAAATTTGTTTATCATTTGTAATTCTTCTTTTGCAGGTGTGCGGATTACTTACCCGCCGTCGAACGTGTACCGGGCGCGGGTGGGGGAGCCCGTCGTGCTGCGTTGTGCGGACCTGGAGCCGGACTCACTCCAGTGGCTCAAGGACGGGGTCCCGCTAACGGGGGACGGCAGGCTGTACATCAACAGCCCGGACGACCGCACCAAGGAGGTGGTGATTGACGAGGCGAGGCAGGCCGATGCAGGGCTTTACACCTGTAAAAGCTCCGTCGACCCCATCTTTAGCGCCGCGGACACGCGGCTGATCGTCACCCAGCCCGGGGAGGACTGGGAAGGCATGTCCTGTACGTAAAAAAAACCCAGGTGTACCGAAGCTTCGTAATATCGTTCGTTTATTCATTTAGAGAGTGTCCGTGGTGGGCCGCCCTATACGCCATAGTCAGCGCATTTCTTTGGTAACCCGGGTATATCCCCAAGGTGGACTGAATACGCATCATTATACCGCCCGACACTTCTTTCACCCGGGTATGTGCGCGCGCAGCCATTCGGTATGCCGATGTGCCCCGTTCAAAACAGCGCGGGACATTCGGGAGATGATGGCGGCCGATTGAAAGGTGATGAGAGTGGGTTGGTTCTAGTGCCCCTAAGTGCACCGGATGTGAACGGGGTATGCATTTCATTAGAATAGGCATATCCCTATCGGCACACCCGGAAGTTCCCTGTCACGTGTTGTTGGTCCCGGGGCGGGATACCGAACCTGGCCCAAAGAAATGCGCCCAGGGGCGGACTGTTTGGGTCAATCATGATGCGCCCAGCCAAGACATTGGCATCGTCAATAATCCAACCTTGTTGTCATAACGCAACGACACGTTTACGCCGGATATGTGACGTTGTTACCACAGTTACCACAGTTACCACAATATCAGTGCCACTGTGTGGCATTTTTTTCCATGTTATATCTTAATTAGGACCTATATATTTTGTAACAATGCGCCTCTCGTTCTTCATACTGACAGTATAATAATAATAATAAATATAATAATAGTGTATAATGAATGTTCTCCATATTGCATCCACCTAAAAGATGCCATACACACATACACACAATTTGTCTATGCTAGGAGCTATACGTGGATAGTTCTGTTTTATTATCAAATGGTCAATTAACTGTCCACAAATCTACTGTCCAGTGTCTATAATTAGATTATATGGTGATTATATAGTAATCATATGGTAATTAGATGGATGAATCAATGAGTCATGTCATCTGTGATTTTAGTCAAATAATATATGTCACCAACTGTTTTTTTTGGGTAGGGGGGTGGGGAGGGGGGTGGACGTGTTCTCAGATCACGAAGAACCAATGACTTTATTCCCAGATCATGAAGAGTTAAAAAGAAGAACTCCCAGTAAGGGCGGAGATCTAAATTAGCGATTTCCCGATTCACGGTTATTTATGTTAAAATTCCCAGTTCACCATTACTGAAAATCCTTGATCCCGACGGTCGGCTAATCCCCCATTCCCAGTTCACAAAGAATCATTTGCCTTATTCCCAGTTTACAAAAAAATGCAAACCCCATTCCCGAGGAACGGAAATACCCCTTTGCCCCTCCCCTCTGTACCATCCGCCCCGCCGCCATGCATTAATCCTGATGATCCCTTTGACCCACAGCGTCCCAGGTCCGGATCACTGAGCCGGAGAGGCGACAGCTGAACGTGGAGTCTGGCGAGACGTTCACCATGCGTTGTGAGGGCGGCGCAGACACCCGCCTCGTCTGGCATTTCAACGGGCGCCCCCTGGTGAGGGGCATTCGGACACTCTTCACGCAAGCCATTTCCGGTGACGTCAGACACAGCATTATGTCCCGGCGGCGCGCGGACAAGGCGCAGGAGGGACGCTACGCGTGTCTGGATGAGCGGGATCCGTCAAACCGAGCCGGCGTCGACGTCAACATTATCCAAATCGAGACGGAGCGAAGTGAGCACTTACGTGCCGACGATGGCATTAATAATAATAATAATAATAATAATAATAATAATAATAATAGTAATAATAATAATAATAATAATAATAATAATAATAGTAATAATAATAATAATAATAATAATAATAATAATCAGGAGAACATAAATTCATAAATAAATGTACTGTTCCACAGTTAGGAGCCATGAAGTTTACATTTGATGCAATCCCACTTAAAGTTAAACTTAATTTGCAACTTTAATTAATTGCAAATTAAATACAGCTAATATATATGATGTAATAAATTCAGTTAAAACGATTATATGTACATATGAAACAGATTTACAGGTCACAAGTTACTTTTAGCGATGGATCATATATGCATGGATGTTAAACCTTTTTGTGGATATTTGTGGAAATAGTGAAAAGGGTTTTGCGTTGTTTCATTTTCAAGCTAGTTTCCCTTCACGCCTATTGCAGCGCCAGTAGAGATCGTGGAACCTACGGGTACGCAGCACAGAGTCACTGACGGCCATTCCTTCGAAATCAAGTGCAAGGCCGACAGAAACGCCGAGCTGCGATGGTATAAGGACGATATCGTCATGGAAAACTACCGCAACGGGGTCCACATTTCCGAATCCACGGACACGGACTCGCACGTGCGAACCAGCCTCTTTACCAAGGAGTCGGCCACGACTGAAGACAGCGGCACCTACTGGTGTGTCAACGCGGCGGATGAGACTGATTCAGCGGCCATGATTGTCAGTGTCGTCCATGACGGTAAGGGTTTCAGAACGAGGCGCCGGTCAGGGTAGAATGATCAATTTAAGGAAATATGACATACTGCGACATTCCGTGTCAGCCGGCCGGCAAATAATTCCCTTTTTTTTAAAGGCAGATCAGAGTTTGATTGTCTATGCAAGAATCGTCGTCCTACACTTGATGCATGTACATAGGCTTGTCATGAATGACTCCTTTCTACGATGAATATTCATGAGTTAATCACGCGGTACATTGCCAGAGACTTATGTAAAACAGGGTACGAGCACTTCCGCTTAAGTCTCTTGAACACTTAACTCAAGCCATTGCGAGCGTTCTGTGTGTACTATTGTCTGCAGGGAGGGGGGTGGGGGTGTGCGCCCGTCGTATGATCATTGCCTCCTCGCCTCCATCTCTCCTCACTCTCCCACGCCACCGCCGCCACAGCACTGCCTCGCCTCGTCTAACGTGCAGTGTGATGCTAAACCGGCCGCTTAGCGTGACGCTAGTAATAATAAGGAGCTTTAGTGGCTCCGCTCGCTCGCCACGCATCCACAGGACGCATGACGCCTTTGACGATCATAATGATGCCGCCGTATGCCAGACTGCTTTACCACAGATGGGTGGGTTCGAACGCCGCGTGAGGGACATCGCTGTAGCTTGGCAACGGCTGCCTGACTGACGGGGCCTTGTGTTTTGTGTCGTTGTAGATGGAGAGAAGGAGGAGGAGGAGGAGGAGGAGGAGGAGGAGGAGGAGGAAGGGGCAGAGGGAAATGGACAGGTTGTTGGGAAGGGTGGCGTAGCACAAAATAGAAAGTGTCAAGAAGCAGCCACTGATGAGAGCGTTGATGACGTCACACGAGATAAAGGGTGCCACCCGGAAGTAGAAGCCACGGAGTCTGGCCAGCCACCACGTGACTCGTCTGCCGGAAGTAGCGACGGTCAGGATCATGCGACAACGATGCAGGATGACGGAGACGACAACGCGAACCAGTCATCGGGGGGTGTTCGGGGTACCAGTTCTGTCATTCTGGTTCTACTGACGACGGCGTCATGTTTCAGCTGCTCAGTCGCTGCGTGGCGTTATGAATTCTACTAGACAACCACTAGCGCCACCTTCCGGTGGGAGCCGTTTTTGATAGGCAGCGCCACCTCTAGTTGACAACCACGACTAACCGTTAGCGCCGTCTATCGACGAGACCCGCCAAATAATGCAAATGACTCCAGAAATGAATTAACCACCTCTTAAAGCTGATGGCGCCATCTACATTAATTACTCACGTCATCGAAGCTACTAGCGCCACCTACCGAAGACATACTGAGGGCCTGAGGCTACATGGAAGGGCAAGTCACCGCCTTGGACGGTGGCGCCGCCTGCAGGGAACAATCACGATAATGCGGCTAATACATGTATTTACCGGACAAGCGTCTTGTCGTCATGGGCTGTTGTTAGGGAGCGGCATGCCCTTAGATCTCATCCTGTGAAGAAACATTCCGCAGGACAAGACGCGTGAAGGCGACAACTGATCAGGATCGAAACTCGGTATTGACCAAGCGTGATGACGTCATCGTGATGACGTCAGCAATTGTACATCAGCATTGGTGTCAGGGCGTCGCACAACAGCAATCGTACGTCAGCATTTGTGTCAGGGCATGACACAACAGCAATGATACATCAGCATTTGTGTCAGGGCATGACACAACAGCAATGATAAATCAGCATTTGTGTCAGGGCATGACACAACAGCCGGCTTTTTTCCAGTGAGTGGCACATCCCAGACTGTGCAAAATGAAGTCTTCCCTCAAGTTGCAACGTGCAAACAATCCCGGTGCTATTGACTATTGGTGTGTGCCAAACACTTGTGTGCGTAGTATGTATGTTCAGTGCAACCTCGCCCCTGGTAGGCTCCAGCGGCATACATGATCCTTCCACCTAGGCCATGTGTGACCCATGACATCGTCCTGTATAACCGGTATCGGGGCCCTATCCCTAGCTCAGTAGGTAAGCCAGCATCTGCTCCCTGTATCTGGGACAGGTTTCATCCAGCTCCACGTTTGACTCTCGCTTTGTCCAGGGATGCTTCTTGGCTTAATTTATGTGCACAATTCCTGTGCATAAAAGCGGTCTAAACATACCAACATTTTTATGTGATTTATTATGATGTCCAAGAGCCGCCACATAACCTGGTGTAGTGCACACTGGGATAGTATGTAGTACGCCAGCCGTACGCCATGTTGTACGGCCGGCAGCTACATCATGGGGGCGAACATTCAAAAACTACAAAATGGCGGCTTGCGGGGGAGCGTGAAATACCGGAATGACACTTCCAGATGGCGTTAGTCGTAAACAGTAAACATAACCCAGGACATTCATCCGTTATTATGTGAGATAATTTGCTTCTCGTGCACTATGCGTCTATATAGGCCTTCGTACTGAAGTCCGGAATAATTACTGAATTCCATCGAGAGAGACTGCACGGTAGATTAGTTTTACAATGGTAGGTTAATGTTTTGCCCGCCATTGGTTACTAAAGGACGTTTGTGAAAACAAATTCCTGCGTACTCGTTCCAGGGGGTCCCAGCTTCCCGGAATGTTCCCAACACGCCGCCCGCTCACCCACCCACCCACTCCCCTACCCGTCCACCAATCCATTGCAAAACCTGGTGACTGCCAGATGTGCACCCCCAGTAAGTAAATGATCTGCTATTTGAGGCTATCCCAGGGCGAGGTTGCACTTTTTAGAGACTATTCTAATTGTTAGCTTGTTTTTTTTTTCTCGCCAGCCACGTTTTCAATGCCGCATCTCTGCCTAAACACTTGAATCTTTGATCTCTTTGTTTGCAATGCTTTTCTCGCCACTTGACACTGTCTAAGCGTGGGATCATGTGACTAGTTCCTGATTTACTTCGCTTGTCCGATCACCGTCTTTACGTACTTGACTAGCAACGTTACTACTTAAATCAAGTATTTTTTTACGGTGACGTACGTTTCACGTATGCAGCTAAATTATATATAACCCGCTGTTTGATAACTGAAAATAATATTGCTGGTTGGTAGCCGTAGGGGATATGTCCCTTGTTTAAATTCAAATTGACATCTTGTTGTTGTTGTTTTTGTTGTCAACCGGCTACGCATTATGAGGTTTGTACAACAGGTTTGTAGATTAGTAATTTATTTGAGTGGTTTTATACATGCGCTAAATTAATCACATATCAAAGCAGTTTTGAATAGAGCTGGAATCAATCAATCTACGGTCACGTAGAGGTACATTTGAAATAGTAGCTGATGCCCATTCCGTGAAATCTCTCCATCACACTTGTGTCGGTGTTTGTTGCCAGTCTTGGAGTTCGTTCCATGAAACATTAAACAACGACTGTGCATACATATTGATCTCTCTATGTTACGCTTTTCTGATGTTTACGTTTATTGCGTGTTCATGTTTCTTATTCAAGACACGTTATTGCTGACGTTTTGTGTTTGTTAAATGCGTTGGCTTATGATATTGTATTTGTCTTGTTGTTGATGCTGAAATGACTATCGCATTACTGCCATGTCTCGTATGGTTGCTCTTGCTGTTCTCTTGCTCAAATCTGTCACACTCCAAGCTAAGCTTATTGTTTAGGATTACCTTCTTTCATATCCACGTAGTGGTCTGCATATCTCTCTCATGCACTCGCTCGCATGCACTCGTAAACATTTCATCATCAATAATCAAGTTATTTTAAGAAATTGGCAGTGATCAGAGATCACATGATGATGGTACGCGTATAATGACTGAAAACGTGTCCTTCTTTATCCCCCACCTTCGGCTTCTCGCAAGCTTTTCCATCTTTTTCCTTCTTTATCCCCCACCTTCGTCTTCTCGCAAGCTTTTCCATCTTTTCCTTCTTTATCCCCCACCTTCGGCTTCTCGCAAGCTTTTCCATCTTTTCCTTCTTTATCCCCCACCTTCGGCTTATCGCAAGCTTTTCCATCTTTTCCTTCTTTATCCCCCACCTTCGGCTTCTTGCAAGCTTTTCCATCTTTTCCTTCTGTATCCCCCACCTTCGGCTTATCGCAAGCTTTTCCATCTTTTCATTCTTTATCGCCCACCTTCGGCTTCTCGCAAGCCTTTCCTTCTGTATCGCCCACTTTCAGCTTCTCACAAGCTTTTCCATCTTTTCCTTCTTTATCGCCCACCTTCGGCTTCTTGCAAGCTTTTCCCTCTTTATCGCCCACTTTCAGCTTCTCGCAAGCTTTTCCATCTTTTCCTTCTTTATCCCCGACCTTCGGCGTCTCGCAAGCTTTTCCATATGTTCCTTCTTTATCGCCCACCTTCGGCTTCTCGCAGGCTTTTCTATCTTTTCCTTCTTTATCGCCCACCTTCGGATTCTTTGCAAAGTTTCCTTCTTCTCGCACATCTTTTGATTCCCTCAAGCCTTTCTTGCTTTGTCGCTCATCTTTCTTTTCGCGCGATCTAGAGTTGGCCCCTACGCGTAACGGCAACCCGATCATGATACATTGAATCATTGTGTCATAGGTGTGCCTGGTTTTTTGTGTCTACTCCAACTGTTACACAGTTAGATCTCAACCTGTTTTTGACCGCTATTTTAGGACACACGTATATTATAACTCAGCCAAACGAACTGTGCGTAATATCGTGCATTAATCCACTATATTTTCATCCATTGCAACAGGAAAGGATAAATTCGCAAATGTATCCTATATTGGTAGTTAAAATTTCCATTAAATTAAAAGTTACAAGAACCTTTTCATGCCAACTTGTCCAATTACAAGAAAAGCAGATTTGTTTTGTTATGCAAATTATGCATCACCGCGTGCGATATATCACACAGTATACCGTCTCGCGAATACTGGATGATTATATATTATATACTATTTGTGTAATTAATCATTCATATATAGAATTATCATTATCCTCCTGAGGCAGGAATCGATATCGTTTGTTAGTTTGTAGGGTTTGTATTGCTATTTATTACAGACGACCAATGGCGTGTGGCTGAGGACCAAAGCCATGTCAGGTGTACACGCTTTGTATCCTCGCAGCCTTTGCTACTTAATAAAGACGATTGGTTTTAGACACGCTGTCTTGCTCTGTACTCCGAGTCTTTAGCAACCAGACGAACACGATGGACGATGGCTTCATGTTGGCTTCATCTTACTAAGAGACAGGATGACCTGTAACACCCACCGCCTGTCTGATTCGTATGTGGTGCCGGGGCGGATCTAGGGGGGGGGGGGGGGTTAGGGGGGTTACAACCCCCTTCCCTTGAGAGCTTGATCATGCACTGTAAAAGTCGGATTCTCCGAGCACTTCCCCCCCCCCCGCGGTCTCAAGTTTCAGAGAGCAATCCCCCCCCCCCCCCTTTGCAAATGCCTAGATCCTCCCCTACGTGTGCAGACATCCATTATGCCATTATGAAAACTGAACCAGGATCATAATCACTGGCTGATATGGATAGGCACGGAGCACACCCCCCCCCCCTTCCCCCCTCCCTCCCTCCCCTGATTCCCTACCCTTCTCGTCGCCTTTGACATCAACTCCACGCCGTTGAGAGGCGCTGGCCGGCTAATACTGTGTCAACTTACCATCTGTCCGGACAATCCACCGTTTAACGAACTGGCCTGGTGACGGCAGCACGAAAAGCAATGGCGAACCTAGGTTATAGTGATAGACTGCTCAATATTCTACAGAGACCGCCAATCCGTTGCAATTCATACATTGCTTCGAGGCTAGTGCAAGCCTGATCTGCGAAACTAGTAGAAATAAGGCAGGTATATTGAGACAAAACACCTAAAGCTAATTCATCATGCGTCCTGCACTCTTTCTCTACAGACTATAGAACTGATGTCTCCTCTCGTTTCTTCACCTGATAACCTTCACCCTGATATTTTAGTGCAGTGATCCGGTTACTCAGCACTTACCATGGTAACCGGTGTCCATCCTCTTCGTGATTGTAAATCGACCCAATGTATGACACTCGCTATATATGCTTTGATGCTTTGCAGAGAGAACCTTGAGTGGCAACTCGATCCCGGTGGAGCGGAGTATGGTCGTCATGAGGGTGGGCAGCACCGTCAACCTGGAGTGCAGTCTGGAGGCTCCGGGCAGCTACACGCCGGAGTGGTCCAAGGATAACCACGTGCTCTGCCCCAGCCCAAAGTACAGTATCCTGGAGGACACGCGGCCCAGCAGTCTGGTCATCAGTAACACCGGTAAGTCAGCGTCCTATCTGGATCACTAAAGCCTCTAAGTCAGCATCCTATCTGGATCACTAAAGCCTCTAAGTCAGCGTCCTATCTGGATCACTAAAGCCTCTAAGTCAGCGTCCTATCTGGATCACTAAAGCCTCTAAGTCAGCGTCCTATCTGGATCACTAAAGCCTTTAAGTCAGCGTCCTATCTGGATCACTAAAGCCTTTAAGTCAGCGTCCTATCTGGATCATTGGATCAAGCCTCTATGTGCACAGGGAAGGCTTGAAGCATCAGCATTACCTTTGTCACAATAATGAGGGGGGGGGGCAAGGGGTGGGGGGGGGGTCGTGTTCCCAAATCACGAAGAAAAAAATGTTCTTTATTCCCAGGTCACGATGAATTAAATGAAGAACTCCCCGCATACACTGGAAGGGGCGGATGCATGATATAACTTTTCCAATTCACAGTTATTTAATATTGGAATTCTCAGTTCACGATTAATGAAAATCCTTCATCACGACGGTCGGCTATTGCTCCATTCTCAATTCACGAAAAATGATTTTTTTGGTTCCCATTTAACGGTGAAATGAAAAACCCACGGAGATACCCCTTGCCCCCCTCCCCCCTCCCAATAGTCTTGTTACACGTGTATCGACATGACTAATGCCTACAAGTCAATGGGATCCATATGGTCATATAGGAGAGAACGTCTAAATAAACTAAATACCGAAAAACTGACAAGTCTACAAAGCCACATTTTCAGTTGGCGTCATGTGCGACTACACTGGTTGTCAACTGTTGCATGTGTCTGTTCCTTCAGAGCGCGAGGATGCAGGGCTGTACAAGTGTGTCTTAAAGCAGTTGTCAACTGTTGCATGTGTCTGTTCCTTCAGAGCGCGAGGATGCAGGGCTGTACAAGTGTGTCTTAAAGCAGTTGTCAACTGTTGCATGTGTCTGTTCCTTCAGAGCGCGAGAATGCAGGGCTTACAAGTGTGTCTTAAAGCAGTTGTCAACTGTTGCATGTGTCTGTTCCTTCAGAGCGCGAGGATGCAGGGCTGTACAAGTGTGTCTTAAAGCAGTTGTCAACTGTTGCATGTGTCTGTTCCTTCAGAGCGCGAGAATGCAGGGCTTACAAGTGTGTCTTAAAGCAGTTGTCAACTGTTGCATGTGTCTGTTCCTTCAGAGCGCGAGAATGCAGGGCTTACAAGTAGGTCTTAAAGCAGTTGTCACCTGTTGCATGTGTCTGTTCCTTCACAGCGCGAGGATGCAGGGCTTACAAGTGTGTCTTAAAGCAGTTGTCAACTGTTGCATGTGTCTGCTCCTTCACAGCGCGAGGATGCAGGGCTGTATAAGTGTGTCTTCAAGCAGTTGTCAACTGTTGCATGTGTCTGTTCCTTCAGAGCGCGAGGATGCAGGAATGTACAAGTGTGTCTTCAAACAGCGTCAAACCGGACACGAGGCTGGGGTCATCGTCTTCAACGTCACCAGTAAGTGTCCCCCGCCACCAAGATATAGACTAAAGATCCAAAGATAACAAAGTGTATATGATTGACTATCGCAAACGAGTCTTCCTTAAGTTAACCAAAGCGCTCACCCTGATACCATGATATAGACTAAACAAAGATAACAGTGTATAGACTAAACAGAGCCATGATACAGACTAAACAAAGATAACATGAAGTGCACACGAGTCTCCTTCGAATTAAACAATGCGCTAACAAGATCCGAAATGTAGGCCGTAACCTTTTTATCAAATTGCACAAAGACCAGATTTAAGCATTAAAATATCCCAGTTTTCGAGGGTGAACATCGCGAACAATGTACACATGCCGTCGCCTTTCGAAGAAACGCCGGGTAAATTCGGTGCTGACAAAGTGAACGCCGTGCTTTTGATGACGAGATGTTTGATCTGGTGATGTTTCTGCCTCAGCCCAGACGTGTCCGATATTGTGGCCCCCAGACTTCGGATCCTTTGACGCCTGTCCGGATCGAGCTGTCCACGGAGAATCCTGCTCCTTCATCTGCCACTCCGGATACAAGCTAAACATCAAGAAGTCGCTGGTCTGCGAACACCTCAATGGCATCACCTACTGGCGAGGCACCAGGCCGAGGTGTAAACGTAAGTTATTGCAACCCACTTTTCTTTATCTTCAATAAACAAAGAAACTTTGGACCACAAAAGAACGTGCCAAGAACGCTTTAAGCAAATTCCTTTCAGCAAAGTTAACGTTTTTTAGCAGCAGATGTTGAAAGATGGCCGGAATGCTGGATTCATCGACGCCTGAGCTGGTGTGCAGCCTAAATGTCATAGCAGGCCTTGGCTTGCCTCTGGCACGCCCTCATCCCCCCCCCCCCCCCCCCTCCTCCCATTGAAACAAGTAATATGCCAGGTATTTCCTTCCTTGAGCTGCCACAGACCAGTGTCCTAGTACATCATTAGCTGATTAACAGTCTCAGTGCAGGCGGCTATAATGGTGTCTCTTGTCGCGATGTCGGATCCTTCAGTCACGCGGCGCCCCCGACCCCTCCCTCACCCTCCCGCCTGTTGCTGAGTGGCACGGGCTCGGTGTAGGATATGTGGCCCGCCTCGTGTGAGTCCCGCGAGCAATGACAGTCCGAGAGAAAAGCTATCTCCCAAAAATTAATCTCTTACCATTAACCATCAACCAACCGTAACCTGACACGTGATTCGAGATATTGATATCGACTGGTTCCTAAAACCATCCCCTTGGCGCGTCGTCACGGAGCGGTGAGATCCAGGGCCCTGGGTGTTGTGGTCGGAGTGGCGCGACGGGCAAACACGTGACCGGAAGGTCATATGTACGCGGCGCATGCGGCCTGCGGCCAAGTACATTGTAAGCGTCTTACGCTAGCATCCTGTATACTGCCGGCCCCTCGCCTCGCGCCGTGGGGGGCGGGGGGGGGGGGGGAGGGTGGCGGCTGGCGTGTGTGCGGAGGGCGTCTGTCAGGGGTATGTCCTGTCGGATGTGTAACCCAAGGGGTGGGACTTAAGAAAGCGGTGTCGTCACGCGAAGACGCCATCGGGGTAAGTGACTGCACCGGAACAATGGATCCTTCCTTGCAGGGCATCAGTAATTCACAGGACGGATACGCGCACTTCTCTTCCGTTTACGCCTATTTTGTATATACACACCTATAGCTAGGGTATAACTCACCATTCGGGGACAAAGGCAATTTTAACCGCCATTAACGTGTGACTGCAAATTGTGAGCGCCTATTATGTGAGGCAGATGAGACTTTGGTGTTCATACATTGTATGGCCAAACCTTTTCTTTGCTAGTCCCCCTAAATATTCTTAACCCGGGGAAGCGGTGTTCGATGACCCAATGAAATAAATATATGTGACTACCTGGTGTCACATTTCCATATTGATAATATCTATAAATTCACATCAAGCAATATTGTAAAAGCACTCAGCTTTACTTTGGGTTATTTTAAACATAAAAAACGAAAGTTACGGTCACTTGGTAGTATCCATAAACTTATCTTCGTACTTATGTATGTCAGAGAGAAACGAAAACCAAAATTAAATATTTTTTTCTGATAATAAGGAAAATAAGGCTGAAGGTTATTTTAAACATCGAAAGCGAAATTTAAGGAACAACCAAGATCACTCTAAATTTCAATTACAGATTAATATGATAACTTAAATATCGTTGTTAACAAACGGATGGTGATCCATATAATAACAGACGCCACGACTGAAGCCTGTCTAGAAACTAGAATTCCGTGGCAAAATAAGTTTAATCAACACATTGCTTATGTGCCTGTCTAAGCGTGCACCTGATGTACATGTTAGATACTATCATAATCTAAAGAAATATGTCATTCAGCAGAAACCGTTAATGATAAATGGAAATGTCTCTTCAATTAATCTCGATGTGGATAGATCTTATTACTGCAGCATTTTTGCCTCGTATATGAATATGTTTATGTATCAATGTATTAATGTTGCCATTGAAATGTTGTAGCGCATGTCGTACCATCTTGTGACAAGAAATGAATGAATTCAAAAAAAGAGAAAAAAAAATCCACTAATAATACTTTCAAAATGGCGTCCTGTAACGAGCTACTTGTCGCGGCGTTATGGAGCACGCACCAAACCTATATATGTGGAGGCGCCTACGATGGCCACCGCAATATTGCATAATACATATCAGGACAAGGACGGGTGATGTGGAGGTTGAGTGCCGGCCATCAGGACAAATGGGCTTGGCTTGTGTATATGGTCAAGGTGATGGGCTGCAATGCTTACACAACGACATTGCGACCTCATCGACAAAGTGCTAGATAAATAGGTCTGGGCCCGATGAATAAACTCATTCCAAGGATGGATCTCGGGGCAAAGCGTAACAACGCCTGACTAACCTCATTATGGAACTCCAATTCCCCGTGTATTCATTCCGTGTGGAGGGAGAAACAAATGCCCGGAGTCCATACAGGGCGTCTGGTCGCGCAAGGCCTGCCGGGATAGATTGCCGGAGCGGACATAATTAAATGTAGGGAGGTGGTGGGTGGCTGAAGAATGCTCATGCTGTATTGTTAAAACGATAAAATCGGTGTGATCTATCACGCCGCGGGATTGTTCTATGAATATTTTATCGTAGACTATCGCCCGGACCCCTGCCGCGACCGATAAAACCAGTCTCTTTATTTGTATGCTTAATGTGACATGGGGTGTGAACATGGGCGCACGGGGAAGGCACCGCTCTCCAGTTTCTGGATAACATACATCATCTTTGTCGTGTCAAGCGTGTCGTTTCCGCGTCAGTAAAAATCATACAGATGGTGTCCATCTCATTCTAGGTGCTGTAGCTCGGGCGAAATTTAGGCGATTTGAATGCGACACGGTTAAGTGATTTATCTGATGATTATTCATGCCTTAACCTGGACGTGGACTTATGAGATGTTTTTGGCGCCCCCTACAGGCATTCCGCGACATGAACTGGAGGCTAACATGCCGACCAGCCTGAGTCACGTGCTACTAAGTGTGGGAACCAGCTTGAGTCTGCAGTGCGGGGAACCAGCCTCGTGGAGCAAGAACGGAAACGTAATCTCCAACGACGACAAGTTTCTTATCGGGAACGGTTACCTCGTCATTAAGAACACTAGTAAGTATGTCATACAGTTTACCTCGTCATTAAGAACACTAGTAAGTATGCATACAGTTTACCTCGTCATCACCAGTAATTAAGCCAGCACCGTCTACCTTATAATTAATAACACCAGGAAGTAGGTAACAGATTCCTGCAGTTATTAAAGCAATCAATAGCGGTGTTGTCTGCAGCCTTCAGTAACTCGTGTTTTAATTTGATTGGATGGTGTTAGACAATATGTTCGGTGTAGTACAGTTTATAAAGTTCATGGTTGTGTGATTCCAGCTCAGAGGGACACAGGGGTATATGACTGCTACCTGAGAGACACCAATGAGGGGGTATTCAAGGGCATTAAGAAGTTCAATGTCACAAGTAAGTGAGAACAGTATTATGAAGTTGACGATATCCAGCACTGACATGATGCATGGTTTGATTGGTTGGTTGTATATTCAGGATGCTTTGACCACTTTTGCTCATATCGCGTCCATGAGAGAAGAAAGGGAGAGTGGAGCCATGTCCACGGGAGTAACCCCCTATTCTGTTGATGCGCGTAGAAGACGTACACTTAATTCCGTCCTGCAGGAGGAATATATATTTCCTTGGTATGATGATACAAGTCGAAACCATCTATTGACCAATCACGCTTCATGTAAACTGTTATGTGATGTTACTATATATAATATTTCGGGTGCTCTACTAACTTAGTCAGTTGGTATGAGCCTATTTATACGTGGTGAGACATTTGTCTTTGAGTCGGTAATGGGACGTCCAGTCTGTCTGTGACATGGTATACCAATATATATATTCAACAGGGCGAAATGTGTGGCTTATTATCCCCGTATTGGTTATTTGCAGCTCTACTGTGTCCACCGCTCTACCGGCCACGCAACGGGTCCATTTCCGGTTGTGAGCGGCAAGCAGCTTATGGGGAGACTTGTCACTTCCGGTGCGATGGCGGCCTAAGACTGTCCGGTAGCCAATCACGGAAGTGCGTTCTGGGCGGACATATGGGTCACGGTACAGGCCTGTACTGGACCGGGGAGCGACCCACGTGCCGAGGTGAGTCCCCTCACATATCCCTGGTCATTATACATGCATTCCCTCACCATCGCAACTTGGTTTAGCTCGTACATGCATCACGCTGGCCTAAACCACCAATCTGTCTCTCTGTCCTTGCCGCGATATTTTCGTCAAATTTTGGCATAGGTAAGCGCCAAGACGATCAATCATAATGTTGTGTATTTTGTTGAAATTTTTTAGTCGTTTCTCATGGTTTCTTTGACCTAAGGCAGAGACGTGATGTCATTCTCCCCCATTATCGCTCCAGGTGCGGGGTCATGGTTACCATACTTCGCAAACCGTGGTAGTAGCATCTCCTCGCCAGGGTCTTCGTGGACGTGGGCCCTGCTCCTCGCCTCGACGATCCTGCTGCTGCGGCACTGACACCAGCACCATCCACGCCGTCATTGAAGTCCCCACCGACAGTGAGACTACATACATGAACATCACCTGGCGCTCCGAAACCTTCCTTCCTTGATTGCGACAATGCGCCTGATTCAGTAGTACCGCGATATTTGTCAATTGTCCAATGTTAGTGCGTACCAAGACTATCACATGCGGCATGGTGTGAGTGATACATGAGCTATACTGAACCACTGGTCCGCGCTAACATGGAAAACAAACCACGACCAATATGTCTGTCACATTGTCGACGGGGACGTAGACACATTGTACCTCAGCATAACCAATGTACTCCTGCTGCTCAACATGACACGTCATTATTTATACTATAGGCAGACACCGTGCTTGGCGACTTGCTGCCATTCGCCATATGCTCCTTCTTCTCACTTACAACACCAGTCATGGATGCTGTTGCCAAGCGTACCTCAATATTTTAGGTCCAATCGATCACTTGAAATATATGTTTGTGTTACACGTATTGTAGAAAGTGGCTGTAGAATACGTGCGGAAATGACCAAAATATGTAGGTGTCCGTGGCCGCGACGGTGGCGCCGTCAGCCGGACGGCAAAAGAGTATTATGTAGTATTATTCTCTTTATATAATGGTAATTTCCCCACAAACTGAATCTAGCTTCTCAAAGTCGCATAAAGCGGATATTGCTCTGCTTTATGTAGATGTTGATATCCCAGTGGTTTGTTCTGTCTATTGGGCATCCAAGCTACCGGAGATATTCTTGTTTTAATAAAAACTCCTTATTTATTTGACAGTCGTGTCAGTGCACACTACGCGGTCAAGCCACACGGTGCTTTCCGATCTATGTGATTTTCAAAAAGCCATGCGTGTTGGATACCACGTGACTATGTGTCCAAATAGTCTTAACACACTTTCCTTCTTTAGTCATGATGTTTATAAGCATATGCCCCCCCCCCGCCCCCCAGTTCACGGCTGTAACACGCGTTACCTGATATATATCCTGATTACATCCCGTAAGAATCCTTCTGGAGGTATCGGTGGTGCAAGGAGTCTATCTTTGGAACGTTCAGGTTTGAGCGTACATAGCTGAACAGATAGCATTTCCCTCCGCTCAAGGTGTACATTCCACAACTAATCATTAACAAGCGCGAACCCATGTCCAGCTTCGAAGGTCGTCCCTCCATGATTGGAGGTTGTACGCGTAGTTGTTACTTGCTCCCAGGCAATGTACCATAATCGGTCCCTTCTCACGTAATCTAATGATGCATTATTTTCCTTCTTTGAAGTCGTGAGTTATCTGATGTACATATTGCGTCGGTCCTACATTATTATCAAGTATACTGTACACCAGCTAATTATTTATTACCCCGTTAGCTTCTATATTGCTTGTGTAAAGATGAGGATTGGTGTATGCGGTAAACTCCATTAACCGTTATGGAAAATATATCAAATTAACATTTCTGGTTATCATATATATCATTCAGCGTAACACGATACAGGCGACTAGAATGTGTCAATTATGCAAAACCGGCGAAGTAATCAGCCGTGTGTTTGGCAAATGTTATAACTTACCCCAGTGTCCTTATTTGTGTCCCCGTTCATTGTCTCTAACCTTTAACCACAGCCGACGATACAATTGAAGGTTGTGGGTTAAAGTATATTGCGTCAATACAAATTGCAATGATGTTGCAATAGATTGTCACTGCTAGAATTGGTGCTATTTTAATGAATGCGCGTATACATATATAATTATATATTTGTATAATAAATATATATATATATTGGATATAATATTAAAACTATATATATTTGATATAATATTAAAAAATTCAATATTGGATATACTATATATATATATTGGACATAATATAAAAATATATATAGTTGATATAATATTAAATATATATATATTTGATATAATATTAAAAATATATATATTTGATATACTATTTAATATATATATATATATATATATATATATTTGATATATAAGACGACATGTTAATAATATGGCGTATGTGGTGTGTACGTGTTGATGTTGACCTTCATATTAGTTGTTGTTCAACCTTGACGTCACGGCTCAAGGTCACATTTATTTTAGGTGATAGTCATGACGCCCCACCCCTACTCACTCCCTATGACGTACATTCTGGCTTTATATTCATCTAAAAGATAAGGACATAAAAACAGCTTCAACTTTGCGATGAAAGTCATTATATTGCTCGCACGCAAATGTGCTGTTATAAAAGGTTAGCTTTCCGTGGAGAAAGTTTAAAACTTACTGTAGTCATTTTGTCTTGTAATTTACCTTGTAATTTCAGTGCATTATCCTTATGGATGTCCTTTGCTTTAAACAATTTGTGAGGCCTCACCTACCCAAGAGCACGTTGCCACATACATATATGGGGAGATTCGAATGTGTGCGTTTGCATCATTCACTTAGAATAATCACTTTAGCTGTAGATTTGTGTAGATGTCGAAGTAGACGTGTATGAGATCACATAGTGGTGCTATAGTTTGACGTCATCTTTAACAATTTATCAGCTCTTGTGACGTAACGTCCCGTGCTTTGCGATATCTGTGACGTCACGCCATGATGCACGCTATCTCGATCCATATCTATGAAAGGTGACGTCATACACTAGCCTGTACATACGTGTATATACAGTATCAGATACTGACAGATGTGTATAATCGATATACAAAATGTACATAAACAGCGTGAGTTGAGTTGAGACTGTGATGGTTTTCGTTTCATACGAAAATAAAGGGTATCGAATGAATATGCTATTATTGTTTTCAATTTCTCGCACATTGTGAGGCGCCATTTCGTCATGCACAGAGAGTCCAACTAGACTGAAAACCCACAACTCAGGGGCTCAAGCTATGCCCGGAGCTGCTCCATTCTTTTATCTCATATTCCCGTGAGTGGCCAAGCTATACTTAGCACCATTAGCTACACTTAGCCATACCGAGCACAAAAGTGGTTTAAACACCAAACATGCAACCTTTTTGTAAATCGTAATATTATTTATTCGTAACAGTAAATATGCAGTTCGAGAGACATATCATTGACAAAGTATACTGCCGGTCAAAAGCTAAATCAAGCCTTGACTTGATGGGGGGGGGGGGTGGGCAAGGGGTGGGTCGTGTTCTCAAGTCACGAAAAATACATTTCTTTATCCCCAGACCACAATGAATTAAAATGAGAAGTCCCCGTATACAATGGAAGAGACATGATATAAATTGGCCATTTCCCAATTCTCGGTTATTTAATATTAAAATTCCAAGTTCACGATTAAGAAAACCTTCGATCACGGCGGTCGGCAATATCCCAATCCCTGTTCACGAAGAATTATTTTCCTTATTCCCAGTTCACGGTGAAATGTAAAGCCCATTCCGGAGTAACGGAAATACCCCTTGCCCCCACCCCCCCACCCTTGGTGGTGAGATCCACACACGACTCTCTCGACCAGGATATTTTTATTTCTCTAAATGTGTAGTCAGTGGTAAACATGTTGATGTCCAAAACTGAACAAGAGAAAAATACAACATTCACACCAACCTCACACCAACAGCACATGAGTATGCTATACCGTGTCCTTTCGGCAGGCAGCTTCATGAACTCCTTAGTTGTGTGTGACCACTTTCACTGCACGAGTCACGTGCCGTAGGCTACGGGTACATATCTATGCAAAGCGGTTAAAACAAAATCACTGAGTAATTTTGTTGGTTTACATATTGAAACTGTTTTGGACACGACTTTTTCTCAACATTTTCTTATATAACTTTACCGATGTAATTTTTCTAGTCGGAATTCTTTTAAAAACTGTATGCTTTATCATTTCTACTTTCTCGTTAACAGGCGAAAATCTGCAACGATATTCTGTTTTTGTAATTATGGTAGGCACCAAACCATAAAAGATATCCCCATCATGCCAAAGTCCATTTGAACCTAATTATTGCATTATTATTTCGTTCTTACCATTTAAATTATTGCCTATACTTCTCATTGAGAAAGTTGAGCAACTTGAACAAATATCATTTTCTGATTGTGAGGAGTATATCGAGTGAAAACGTGTTTGTACCTCGCTTGTGGTGTTCCCTGTTTATTTTGTAGCTAACCGTGAAACCTCTTGTACGGAGAACACCCCCAAAAGATCGCATGAATGTTCTGACTTCCAGTTGCCCTGACGGTATATAAGTATGACAATATGTCATTCGAAGTATTTTACGGCGTCTGTCTTCAATATCTTTGAATGCTATCTGGGTCGGAACACTTCAGTTCAGTTTTTGGGCAGATTAGCGGTTAAATTAGTCCGTAATACTGTTATATGCCCCCCTCCCCTCCCATCCTCTCCCGATTTATATGGAAGACCTCCCTAATAAGTCCACGCCTCACCCCGGAATTTATAACAAACAAAGGATATTTTCCAATTCCCCATCGCGTAATTTGGTTGATTCTGAGGCGTCTGGCGATGCACAGTGGAGCCAGCCTATGGCTCATCAGGTGCTATGGTTGCTTACATCACAGCAGAGTAATATGTATATCAGCGTCCCTGCCGGCCTCCGGCGCGCACTCTGATTGGTCTGCAGCCTTCACGAGGCCACTCCCATGCGCGTGACGTCATATGTTGCGAAACGCCACTTCTGAGTATCCTTGTCGTCTTCGCAACTGGTGAAAACAACGCCTAAAGGCGTGTCTTCCAGGCATTCTGACTTCTTTGGATCCTTGATGAAAGAATCCTGTGAAAACACAACACGCACATGTCTGTTTGATACTCATAGTTCGGACTAATATAAAAAGGACTACATTGAAGACATTTTCTCCAGTGAACAGAATTAACTATTTGGAGGATGACAGGTTTCATTTCGTTTCATTTCGGTTACAAACAAGGGCGGATCCAGGGGGCGGGGCGGACGACCTGTCCTCAGCCCCGCTTTTAGGGCCGAACTTTATACCATATAACATATGAAAAACGAAGCCGGCCCCCCTATCCAGCATATCTGGATCCGACCTTGAGATCCCCCCCCCGCCATCCAGATTTTCTGGGTGCGCCCCTGACGAATGCCGTATAAATCCCAGCGAACAGCTATCTGGTGAAAGAATCCCCCATTCGTACAAATCATGCACTGTGAGAATGAATTGACAGCCCAGTGAAGGGCCGCATTGCAGGATACGCTGTACAAATGTCGACGAAAAAAAAAAAGCAAAGAGATGAACGTCGATTTGGCAATTTGCAATTTTAAATGTGTTGAAAAGCTCCCATTGTGCCCTGCCACCTACCGGTGAGTGGTCCACGCGTAGAAACCTGGATGCCGCGTCCTTGATCCCGCATTCCCTGGCCATGATCCGGCTGCTGGTATCATACACCGGGCACATGTCACTGCTCTCCAGGATCGACTCTGAACCCAGACTAAAGTACTGGGGAAAGAAATAGAAACTCTTTTCAGTATACTATCAAGTGCGGATCCAGATTTTGGTGGCGAAGGGGAGCGGGTATTGTTTCTGTCCATTGTCCGCGCATGCGAGTCATTCAGCGATGCAGGATGGATCCGGTTGGTTGGTTAGATATTCAGGACGCTTTAACCATTTCTGGTCACATCGCTTCAGTGGGAGAACGAAGGGGAGAGCCGAGCCATGTCCCCTGGGGTAACCCCCTACTCTTTGCGAAGAAAGATATGGGATCTTTATCCTGTGACCCCACAGACATGGCCACAGTGGGGATCGAACCACCGATCCACCGTTAGGTTCTCAAGTAACCACGTCACTCAAGGCGATCGCTCTAACCCACTAAGCTATCGGCCTAGCGATAAGATTAAGAATATTTAAGAAATATAGCTGCACAAAATGAATAGACGACATATTTAGAAGACTGAAGAAACTTTGTCTTTGTACATTAACCATGTGCTTTTAGGAAGCATAAGTGTGTTCTTACGCCATGCACTGTAAAGTTTGATAGCGTAACGGGTTATGTCCGGATACCGGGCTAAATTTAGAACGTTATTTTTGACCTTCGAATGTTTTGAAGATCTTTCCTTGCATATTCCAAAGGTTCTGCGGTTCATCGCATCAAAATATTTTTAATGAGACCCATAGTCCTTAGAATAAACCTGGAAAGAAATTGACTTATAACTGCCTATACTTCAACATGGAGCCCGTGTGCTTGTTTGGGACCAAAACTGAAGTCTCGCGGCCCGATCGCGTGAACTGTATAGCCATGTAAAGGGTCATCTTGGCGTCCACACGAGAGTCAGGCCTAGAAAAGGGGGGAGTGGGGTCCAATGCTCTCCACAGCCCCCTGCTGTTCATCATCGAGCAGTGAGAATCGTTCTTATGGTTTATAGTGTTTGGAGACATGTGATGGCTTCAAACTAAATATCTAAAATGGGTTGAAATTATGAGGCTACAGTTTTACAATTAATGTTTCTAAAATTATGTATTCGCATGGTTTTTGTGGTTGTACACGGTGTGTACAGGTCTGCAATATTTTGTCCGAATGTGGCTACCGGAAGGTCCAGATGAGTAACATATAATTATCTAATGTGTCCCAATTAAAAAATATTCGACTATTGGAAGCGCAGAGCACAAACAAATGGAGACAAACTAAGGGGAAACAAATGCCATAAATTTAAACCTTATGGTAGTGTTGCAGACGATGTTACTAAAAATCCAACTGGCGGCGAGCGGTCTGTTATAATGGTATTAAGGATGGGAGCGTTGCTTCCGGACGATTTAAAAACACACCACGGGGAGGAATGTGTACCTATATTTTGATAATTCGATAAAAGATAAATTTCACTTCTTGTTTGAATGCAACTATTATAACGCATGTCGGAATGACCGGCTTTCGTAATGCACATGGTCACTACCCTGACTTCAATAATCTTCGAAGATAATCATCAACCAATTCATTTTGTTTAACCATTGTTCGCGGCAATAAGAAAAAGGGACCAGACAATATTAAAACATATCTGAAACTTGACTGCTACTAAAAACGCTGCTTACAGAGACTGAGCCATACAGTGTGTAGAATACAGCATTACCACTCAACCTTTGTTCTTATGTCTTGAACATATGACATGAGGACAATAATGCGATGACTGAGCAGGTCGTGAAACCGTCTTTAGTGACCTTGGAACCTGTCACAAGAGTAAAATAACTGTTCCTCTCGCCCGAACTAAGATGTTTCATTTACCAGCACGAACTGTCAGGAAATTGAATACAAATGTTGCCTGTAGTGTAGGCGTAGGCGTAGGACACATGCGATATTTTAATATAATAATAATAAAGTCTGCCGGATGTGGTGATAAATGTAAACAAGTAAAGCTTCCAAGGGTTTAAACTCTGGGGGAAATGAGACGCCTTCGTATGCTAGATGGGTCAGTTCACAATCATTTATGGGGGATGCAGGATTACCATTTTTATCTCTCTGACAGTCGCAGAAAGGGCCCTTCACTCCCTGCCACACAGGACTGTGATTATTCTACGCCCCCCCCCCCAACCCCCGCCTCGCCCTTCTCCCTCTCCTCATGTATCCCATTTATTCTCTCTCTCTCTCTACCCTCCCCACCCCCCCCCCGTCTTTCTCTCTACCCCCACCCTTTCTCGCGGCCCCTGCTGGCGCGTCAAATTGTCAGCTGGTGTACATGATATTCTGACATCCTAAACGCCCTGTAACCCCAGGCCACGGTTCATCCGTCGTTCCTCTGCCCCCCACCCCCCCCCCCCGGTGTCCTGCGCCTGGGCCACCCCCACTCGGTGTTCTTCGCCTGCCCCACCATCATCAGGCGGCCAAGGATGAAGGCCGTACAGGGTGTATTACGGCGGTGGCGGCCGCGGACACGCTAACTCCGAGCGATAGCACGCAAGAGAACGACAATGGGATGGAATAGCCAGAAATCATGAACGTCAGATGCAGCAATTCGGGGTAAATGCTGAAGGCTAGGCACCGCCTGTGTCAGTGGCGGTATCTATGGCCATAGCTGGGGCCGGCCTAGAGGCATGGGTTAGGGCTAAGCTATGATGCTGGGGACAAGCTTCTGTTGGTCCGCAGTGGCTTCGCATGCCACATTCCGTGATACCACACAGTAACACACACGTTTGATGGTCGAGAAGTGGGTTTTATCGGACCCTATATTTAAGGACTGTGTGGCGCTTAATGCCATTCAAGATGAGCAGCTCAGTTGGTTCCGGTGAATATGTCGGTCCCATATATCGATATTTACTTCTTTATTTTTTACATGAAATTTAAAAATTATTTTAGGAGAGGTTAGAAATTAGTTTACCCTTTATGATATATTTTATGTGAAATATATCGGTGATGTACACATTTCCGATTATCTAAGTGTTAATAACCACAGTTTACAAGGGCGTAAATACAACGTTCAAAATAAGAGTGCTTGAATTATCAATTCCTGATCATGCATGCACATGGTACGACACCTCTAAAGGTGTTTAGTCTATTGCCTAATTAATAAAACTGGGTACCTAATTGAAATGGTGAGTGGCTGCCTCAAACACAAACAAAGACAGATAACAACAACTTGATAATTCACAGTATTGTTAAACATGAAAAAAATGCATCACAAATCTGATCATTTTCCAAAAACTGCACTGAGTAAACTAGGTGGATGATCCTGATGTAAACAATGGAGATCAGGAACCGATTATTACAGTGGCAATCACGGGAGCAGCATCTTGAAGCACGTTAGTCATACTATAAACAATGTTAATTCCTTTAAACAGACATTAAAACACACCACTGTGTCATCATATTAATATACTAACTGAACCAATAAGTTTATGTATTTATCTTGTCTGAACTCGTTGTCTGCGGAGTGTTTCTGTTTCTGTGGTAGAGGCACGATTTATAACATGCCTCCCCACCCCCTATCTATGAACCCCAAACACCGGAATACTCCCTGACCTTATTTTTTACCTGGGATCCCCCTTGATGGTGGCAGGTCGTCGTTTTCATGGGTCGCTTGCCCCCCATGGTATCCAAACACTTCTTCGTACCCAGGTTGAGAACCTGCAATGTAAGATTTGCAGATTTGCAATCAAGTTAATTTTCCTACCCGTCCGTCAGTCTGAAGGGCTTAGCGCGATATCAAGGACATGTCAAGGACACGTGATCAAGCTGGGCAACTCAGCTCCATGAAATGTGATATCATTTGGGAAATGACGTGATTGGCACGACATCCATACAAGAGCAGAATGCTCATGCTGTACATTGCGGCTGTGTAGTGGGCGCAATGCCGAAGCGAACTTAAAAAGCACCAAAACAGTGAAAACTCACGTCGTATAGTCTACTGTAATGTTACCAGACAAGTGAACCGAATCAGACTGGGAGTCTATGTATCTGAAAGGCAATCGTCAGGTTTTGGAAGGAGCAGTGGAAGAAAAGCATAACATTGTCACCAACATTCACCATCTGGTACCTGCTTATCCATCTAGCTACCGTGCAATATGTAAGGCGTGTCGACCATGCTTATCTAAACATTTACATTGCGAATGTGTCAGTTCTGTTTATTCTGTGCGTAACTATTTTATTTCAGCATTGTACGTAGTATTTTTCAGATGTACTGGTATCATCTAAAAATAATATCTATGATCGTAACAAAAGACCAAGCGGCCAATAACAAGGTTTTATCTGAAATAGTATATTTGAGCCGAACAAGCCCTGCGGCCAATAGCTTTCTTAGTCCTCGGAAATAAAGGTCACGGAAGGCCTACATCATGATCATTTGCAAAATGGCGGTCGAGACGGATTGGTCCCCCTGGTCGCCAATATCACGTGACTTCCGGTAGGCCCAGATGGGGAGGGTTTGGGGGAATTATTGGAGATTTAGAAGCCATAAGCACACGAAATGGAACCCGGCAAGGGTGCCACAGATGGGACTCAAGTAGGCCACAACCATAAAGACATTACTCCCGCACCACAGTCAACGAGCGAACAGTAACGAAAGCATTAACCTTTGGCGTGTCAGACTGACATATGACCGGCAATGCCATTGGCCGAATTACAATGCGATTGCAATAAAAGACTTTTATATCTCTGATGCTACCACAAAGGCTGGGAGGAATTCTAGGAGGTCATAAAGATGGATGACATTCATGTACAGTGATATTTATGGATAGATATTGCGGGCCGTTTACAACGACTCTACCATCGTTCTCTAAATCAGAGCAAGGAGTATTTTCAGAGCATGATATCCGTGGGATATCTTCAGCTTAGCTTAATACATAATATTTATTGTAAAAAGACACATATATTTAAGTAAATGGAAAGGGAAGGCACCAAACCTCCATGTATGTCTCAATGAGTATAAAATCAAGCTTTCTCACAGAGCAATGCATCGGGTACAGTAAAGGGGGGTCCAGATGGCGTAATTTTGACAGAAAGCTTAGCTTGGATCAAGAAAAAGCGCAAATAAATATAAATATAACATATATTTCAAACGAATGGAACTGGAAAAGGCTCAGAATGCAATAAGAGTTATGTGACTTATTTCACAAACATCCACACAATATTTAAACCTATGTTTGAAACACGGTTCCAAATTGTCAAACATTTTACCTAACTGCCTAATAAACAAGTTAGCGTTCTTTCGGCGCACACGGCTAAAGGCAACACGTCCGTTGACCTTTTTCAGCAAATCAGTGACGATAATGATGAGGTTATGGTTCAGGCATACATGCCTCATCGTAGTTCATTACCGATGCGGGGCAGCTTAAGAGCCCTACCTGTCCCGAGGCCCAGGGCGTCAGGCTGGGCACGAACAGCTCGGGGATGACGGTCTTCAGGTACCAGGAGAAGCTGTGGCAGCCGAGGTCTTCCCGCAGCTTCCGGCGCTCTGTGACGTCACCAAAGTCCACGCCGGCCGCAAATGGTGAAGCGCGGTAGTATATCTCCTTGTACTCGTCAAGCCAAACCTAAAGGTGAAATATTTCCTTGTACAGGTCAAGCCAAATCTGAAGGTGAAATTTCTCCCTGTACAGGTCAAGCCAACCCTAAAGGTGAAATATCTCCCTGTACAGGTCAAGCCAAATCTGAATGTAGCGGTGGTCGTAGTCATCCTAGCGGTCGCTTGGCCACACCACAAACATCTTCAGTAATCGACCATACGATCACTAAGTAAATCGTACATTTTCAACTAATTTCATTTAAATACTTTGGTCTAAATGACTAAACTAAAGGGTAAGATATTCTTTCTCAATGAGAGGATCGAATGACGTATTTTACATGAAGAAAGATTAGTGCACGTTGATATCTTTTTGAGGCCATAACATAATGCAGTATGGAAGCGACCATTATCGGAACGCCTCTCCCCCCCCACTCCCTACCTAGAACCCCCCCACCCCTCCCCTCCCTACCCAGACACCCACCCCCCTCCGGTCCCCACCCAGAGACCCACCCCCATCCGCTCCCCGCCCAGACACCCCCGCCCCTCCCCTCCCTACCCAGACACCGACCTCAGCGATGCGAGCTGCGTTCCTCGTCACCGTCGTCCCGTGGTTCTTGCCGTTGAATTTGTAGGGCGCGGACTTCCGGAACACGTGGCCCACGTGTGAACAGGGGTGCAGGAGGAGCTCTCCACCACACATCCACGTCTGTCCAGGGCAAAACAATACTTATTTACTCAGATATCATGGCTAATTCATTCATAATACGGTAATTACGATAAATAGTTATGGATGAAATTAATGACGGTGGTTCTAGCAATGTTGATTCCATTAAATCATAATCAGCTAATATTATGATTGCCGGTCCAAATTGGTCTCTTTAGCCGTACCCGCAGATACTGCAGACACAAGTGAAGCGCGTAAGTTATAACTCAGTTATGACAACCTCTGTAGACGGACGAATGCGGACCTTTATCATAATATAGCTGGCATTGTTATTCGCAAAGAAAAAAGTGAATATAAATTTCACCACTATACATCTACGTCTTTCAAGAGAGATGATTACCCACTTACAGTATTAAATAGTTGTATATGTTATTAATCTAATCATAAATATTGATTTACTCTGAAATAAAATTAATATGATTTTGATAGTAACTGCTATTAATTATATTACGTTTTTATCAGAACTATTCGCGGTAGATGTGGGAGATTGCCAGCGTAACTTGTATGGCTCCATGAAGCTGTCTTGCACCAGATCTATTTGATACACCACTATAAAATCATAGCTTCTAATGCCAATGATCTGTTAAGGCAATACCAATTATTAGGTGGCATATTTCTAACACGTGCGACTGTAAAGGTCGCATGGCTTCACGCGGTGGTCACGGGAGGTTCACGAAATGTAGCAATGTTATTTATGACAACCCACAATTCGCGACTGTTTTTCTATGGACGATATTCCTTCTTTCACTATCAACGCCGCGACGACGTTGTCGTTTCTTCTCGTGAGTCCCATTAATATCCGACCCGCTGTCGTTACTTATGGAAGGCTGCAATGACCCATGCGAGAAAAAAATAATAAAACATATTTGAAAGCTATTTGCGACAGGCCATTTCTACCCAAATAGCGTATTTAAAACGTCAAACTCGGACATCCTTCATTATAATGAGACTCGCATGTAACCTTACCCCCCCCCCTTCCATCAACCCCATCCACCACTTCCACACATCATTCAAGACAACGTATCCCCCTCACCCCATCAACCGCCTCCACACATCCTCGAGCAGAACAATGTATCATAGCGACAAAAGGTGGTGTCACGTCACGGCTTGTCCCCGTGGAACAAAACCTCGTTATGGTGACTAGTGATCCGGGGCGGTTTTCTGCTGACCTGCCATTGGTTCTGCGAGAGGTTTGTTCTACGCCTCACTTCATTAGTAACCCCCTGAGGCCATGCTGCTACCCACGGCCGCCAGGCGGGGGCTGCAAAACCAGCCCGTTTTTTGCCGGCTCTGCGCGAAATTCGTTTCCATAATTCGCTCTCTGGATTTCCGGTCACGTGACTGTGGATATTTTACCACGTCGGGCTGACGCGTTTGATGCTATTCGCTATTTAAAGGTTAGCGGCTCTGTCTAGTTGGGGCAGGCAGAAATGGGCGATAAAAGGGATGTTGTCCATGTCTAACCTGGCAAGCGTCTGCGTCGTCATGGTGACCTGTGCCCTCACCAGGCATCGCCGCTACGACCGCCATCTCCACCATTATCACCACAAACATCACAAGCACCACCACCACCTCCACCACCACCACTCCTACCATCACCACTCCCACCACCACTCCCACCATCACCACTCCTACCATCACCACTCCCACCATCACCACTCCCACCATCACCACTCCCACCATCACCACTCCTACCATCACCACTCCTACCATCACCAGTCCTACCATCACCACTCCCGCCACCACCACTCCTACCAGCACCACTCTCACCACCACCACTCCCACCATCACCACTCCTACCATCACCACTCCCGCCACCACCACTCCTACCAGCACCACTCTCACCACCACTACTCCCACCATCACCACTCCTACCATCACCACTTCCACCACCACCACTCCCACCATCACCACTCCCACCATCACCACTCCCACCATCACCACTCCCACCATCACCACTCCCACCATCACCACTCCTACCATCACCACTCCCACCACCACCACTCCCACCACCACCACTCCCACCACTACCACTCCCACCACTCCCACCACTCCCACCATCACCACTCCTACCATCACCACTCCCACCATCACTATCACCATTCCCACCATTACCACTCCCACCATCACTATCACCACTTCCACCATCACTATCACCACTCCCACCATCACTATCACCACTCCCACCATCACTACCACCACTCCCACCATCACTATCACCACTCCCACCATCACTATCACCACTCCCACCATCACTATCACCACTTCCACCATCACTATCACCACTTCCACCATCACTATCACCACTCCCACCATCACTATCACCAATCCCACCATCACCACTCCCACCATCACCACTCCCACCATCACTATCACCACTCCCACCAACACTACCACCACTTCCACCATCACTATCATCACTCCCACCATCACTATCACCACTCCCACCATCACTATCACCACTCCCACCATCACTATCACCACTCCCACCATCACTATCACCACTCCCACCATCACTATCACCACTCCCGCCATCACTATCACCACTCCCACCATCACTATCACCACTCCCACCATCACTATCACCACTTCCACCATCACTATCACCACTCCCGCCATCACTATCACCACTTCCACCATCACTATCACCACTTCCACCCTCACTATCACCACTCCCACCATCACTATCACCACTTCCACCATCACTATCACCACTCCCACCATCACTATCACCAATCCCACCATCACCACTCCCACCATCACCACTCCCACCATCACTATCACCACTCCCACCAACACTACCACCACTTCCACCATCACTATCATCACTCCCACCATCACTATCACCACTCCCACCATCACTATCACCACTCCCACCATCACTATCACCACTCCCACCATCACTATCACCACTCCCACCATCACTATCACCACTCCCGCCATCACTATCACCACTCCCACCATCACTATCACCACTCCCACCATCACTATCACCACTTCCACCATCACTATCACCACTCCCGCCATCACTATCACCACTTCCACCATCACTATCACCACTTCCACCCTCACTATCACCACTCCCACCATCACTATCACCACTTCCACCATCACTATCACCACTCCCACCATCACTATCACCAATCCCACCATCACCACTCCCACCATCACCACTCCCACCATCACTATCACCACTCCCACCAACACTACCACCACTTCCACCATCACTATCATCACTCCCACCATCACTATCACCACTCCCACCATCACTATCACCACTCCCACCATCACTATCACCACTCCCACCATCACTATCACCACTCCCACCATCACTATCACCACTCCCGCCATCACTATCACCACTCCCACCATCACTATCACCACTCCCACCATCACTATCACCACTTCCACCATCACTATCACCACTCCCGCCATCACTATCACCACTTCCACCATCACTATCACCACTTCCACCCTCACTATCACCACTCCCACCATCACTATCACCACTTCCACCATCACTATCACCACTTCCACCATCACTATCACCACTCCCACCATCACTATCACCACTTCCACCATCACTATCACCACTTCCACCATCACTATCACCACTCCCACCATCACTATCACCACTCCCACCATCACTATCACCACTCCCGCCATCACTATCACCACTCCCACCATCACTATCACCACTCCCACCATCACTATCACCACTTCCACCATCACTATCACCACTCCCGCCATCACTATCACCACTTCCACCATCACTATCACCACTTCCACCCTCACTATCACCACTCCCACCATCACTATCACCACTTCCACCATCACTATCACCACTCCCACCATCACTATCACCACTCCCACCATCACTATCACCACTTCCACCCTCACTATCACCACTCCCACCATCACTATCACCAATCCCACCATCACCACTCCCACCATCACCACTCCCACCATCACTATCACCACTCCCACCAACACTACCACCACTTCCACCATCACTATCACCACTCCCACCATCACCACTCCTACCATCACTATCACCACTCCCACCATCACTATCACCACTCCCACCATCACTATCACCACTCCTACCATCACTATCACCACTCCCACCATCACTATCACCACTTCCACCATCACTATCACCACTCCCACCATCACTATCACCACTCCCACCATCACTATCACCACTTCCACCCTCACTATCACCACTCCCACCATCACTATCACCAATCCCACCATCACCACTCCCACCATCACCACTCCCACCATCACTATCACCACTCCCACCAACACTGCCACCACTTCCACCATCACTATCACCACTCCCACCATCACCACTTCCACCATCACTATCACCACTCCCACCATCACCACTCCTACCATCACTATCACCACTCCCACCATCACTATCACCACTCCCACCATCACTATCACCACTCCCACCATCACTATCACCACTCCCACCATCACTATCACCACTTCCACCATCCCTATCACCACTCCCACCATCACCACTCCTACCATCACCACCCTCATCATCATTATTCCCACCATCAACACTCCCACCATCACCACTCCCACCATCACCACTCCCACCACCACCATCACAACTCCCACCATCACCACTCCCACCATCACCACTCCAACCACCACCACTCCCACCATCACCCCTCCCACCATCACCCCTCCCACCATCACCACTCCCACCATCACCACTCCCGGGTTACCCCCGGGGACATGGCTCCACTGTCCCTTCCTTCTACCATTGACGCGATATGAAAAAAATTGCCATTAACCTGCACAGACCTACCTTGAAGGATATTTCCAGGTTTTCCCCGCCCCAGATCTCCAGACCGGGGTCATAGGTGCCGATTTTCCTGAAGTAGGCTGTGTCGATGGCGAACAACCCGCCGGCAATTGTTGGAGTCCTGTCAGATATGGAAGGCCGTTACGTGTTTTATTATTCTCCCCCCACCCCCCCAAAAAAACAAAAAAAACATAGCTATATTGCTAAGGACTACCAATGTCATTAAAGTACGCATTTTTTTTTGTATACATTTTATTTATTTTGCGAGGTTTTTAACAACGAATGGTCATGTAAATGATCACCTCAAAATTATTTTACTCAAAGCCTGCAGTAAAATGAAGTACGCATGGGTCAACGTACCATGTACAAGGACGAGCTAGTGGGAAAATATTATTATACTTAGTTTTATAGCGGATGTTATACGAGGTATATCGCTACAATAAAATATTGCTGTATTATAGTATCATAGTGAATTTTATGCCGTAAAATAGAACCGCTTTAACCTGAATATACTCGGGACACATAATCGGTGTGCAGAGGTTTATCGGTTATCGTGGTTTAGGGATAAAGGTTAAACTGAGAATTGGGATATGAAATAGGTCAGATATTGACATGATTTCGGTTAATGTTGGGCCTGCTTCAGGGAGGTTCTACTATATATATTGTGCGCGAAACCCTTCATTTTATTAACATGTGATTATCGGTGAGTCAGAAATAGCATCTGTCTCTTGCAGTAGACGAACTTGTCACAGGAAATATTGCAAATCAATGTATCGGTAGCGCTATAAATGCATAATAATAATATTAATAATATTAATAATATTATTAATATTAAAATAAAAATATTATTATTTTTAGCATAATAATATTATTAATATTAAAATAATAATATTATTGATATTAAAGTAATAATATTACTAATACTAAAATATTAATATTATTAATATTAAAATAATAATATTATTGATATTAAAGTAATAATATTACTAATACTAAAATATTAATATTATTAATATTAAAATAAAAGTAATAATAACCTGATTGGGTCAGTGAGGTTCTTTCGTCGCTTCTGCTCATAAATTGGGACTGTCTTCCAGTTAAACGTCATTTTCCATGTGAATGACCCACGAACAGTCTCCGATGTGCCGACATATCTGTAAGAAAGCTCAGTGGCAGTTGGGATCGTGTACGGTTTTACGATTTTAAATTATTTAGAATATTAATGGCTAGAAACAAGTTGCATGAAGATGGCTGCATATAATACTTACGTTATAACCCTTATTGTTTCGTTGCTCATAAACTTACCATAAGTCATTATCTTAGCTTGTAACTGGTTGGTCTTGATCACCTTAAGCTACAGGAGTCGGAAAGGGGTAAATGACGACACGCGACACAGGGCGTGTGTTTGTCACGTCAACCTACCCGAAGTGGTCGTCGTTGATGACGTCGATAATAGGGGAGACCACGGCAGCCTGGTTCCTGCGTATCTCATCCAGCAGGGGCTCCAGCCAGCCCACATTGCACTCTACGTGCGAATCCAGGAATACCGCCACCGCAGATCTCGTCTCGTCCAGACCGCGAAGTCTCGCCCGGATGAGACCTTGTCGCTCGGGGAGTCGAATGACCCTGACCTTCGGGAAGTCCCGGAAGTAGTCATCTAATGGTTGCTTCAGGAAGTCTGGCGAGGTAAAGCGAGTCGGTATGAGTGATGTGGTAAGTTAGACGGGGCGGAGCGGGGGCGGGGGGAGGGGGTGAAGAGCTGGTAGGGGTGGGGTGGGGGTGGGGATAGCTAACGCTAGAATCAAAGCATTCCAAGTCACACGCGGAGACGTGGTTGTTGCCCCTCCGTCAGGGACTATATTATTTACTAATTACTCATCACGTTTCGAGATCTATAATCTTTAGGGTGAGTCGCTTTGAAAAGGGCGAACAACGGCCGAGGGGGCTTTGTTATCACAGAGGTTTCATGGGCTTTGTTCTCACAGAGGTTTCATATGATTACAGGTTGGAGAAGCGTCCTCGATGAATGCATTTTTCTTTTTTCCGATATCTGTACTGATAGTGACAACCCACTAGTGACATCGCAATTCTCCCAAATATGATTGTCACTTGTCACTTGACTTGAATAACTGAGCTGGTACTTATCAAGAAACTATCCAGTAATTTTATTAATCTCCTAATCGATTAACTAATCGCTTTTATTGAGCTGGTCGTCACCTCTATCGCTCGCGTCGTCCACCAGGATTATCTCGTCCAGTAGTTCCGGTGGCGACCGGTTGAGGACGCTGTGTGTGGTCCTGAGGAGAGTGGACCAGGCCTCGTTTGTGAAGCAGATGATGACCGAGGCGTGGGGGAGGTGGGCGTACGGGTAGGTGACGTTGCGACATCTGTAGCAAACAGCAAAAGGGGGCATCAATGTCAAGGTCAAACGGGTATACATCTTACGGTCAAATGGCCTTGCAATAAGCAAGAAACAGACGCTTCGCTCGCCTCCTTATTTAGAAGTATTGTCAAATGCAAACATCATGTATATTTTCGGTCAATGTAATTATTATGTAGAATAGAGCACGACAAGTGGAAGGACATTGAAGTTGTTTTAAAGGGACGTGTAGAAAGTGTACTCCCTAAACGAGTTAGGGAATGAACTAACACTCTTAACCGTAGAAATTATGATAAAACGCTCGTTGATAATGGCGCATGTAGGAATATTGTCCTTCCATTGTACCATACTCCAGAGTAAAGCTGCGTAGCTGCGATGAAAGCAGCGTTTCATAAAGGATCAAGATACGCCATTCATCGGCAGTATCTTCCCCAGCATAAGCACAGAGGGAACAACTCCACAAGGTTATTTCTCGGTAAGGACGGGTTCCCTGGGTCCTTGAGGAATTCGTGGACCGAGCCGAGCCATTGGAGGGGGCGGCGGGGGGGGGGAGGGGGGGGGGGCACTAGTAATATTTTGTAGTATGCTGATGCTAATACAGCAGATATCCTACTTGTTATTTGTAGATGTTGTAGATGTTACAAAGGCATTTGATAAAGTACCTCACTGTACCTTTTGTTATAAATTAAATTAATTCCGGACGGTGTTCATGGTAAAGTATTAAAAGTCCTGCAGTCGCTTTACAGCCAGCCACGGTTAGTGTAATAACAACGAAAGGAATCACTGACTTCTTTAAAGTTGATGGGGAATGGAGGTAAATCTCAATAAGACTAAAGTAACAGTGTTTAGGAACGAGGGGTCGGTGAAACAATCGGAAAAGTGGTATTTTAAAGACACGGAAACAGAGTTTTGTTCTTATTATAAGTACATGTATTTAGGTTTACTTCTCTCTACCAGACTAGTTCGTAAAACCGTCCCTGCCATTAAATATCAACTATTTTGGCAATTGTTTGATAGAAGTTATTGCCCGATACCCTGTATCTGTGTTTGAATACTGGTTTATACTGATCACGATGCCCAATACCAGACTAGTAAAGTCCTGTTATGCCTGTTTTCTAGGCATCAGAATCTAGCCCGTATTACCGGGCAGGGCATGTTACATTTGTATTAGATCAGATTGGTTTGGGGTATGTCTGGCTTGCCCAAGATGTCGGTAAACCTAATCTTCTTCTAAATGAAGTAAAGTAAAGGCTAATAGATATGTCAACACCTATGACCAATAGATTTACATTAGATGAGCAGACTACAAACGTATTGTGAACTTAAATCTGCGATAGGGCCAGATTTATATATTTAAAACGTTTAACGTCACACAAACAGAAGGGAGCGCAGTGTAGGCTCAGCGCATGGTCTGATAATCGAAGTTGGACGCCATAAGGGCAATGAGCGTCAAAGGCTGGTGTGTTTCTTCTGTAACAACTCGGGGAATATTGTCATTGAAGACGTACACTACTTTATTCTAAAATGTCCGCTCTATGAAACGTTAAGACAAGTATATCTCCCATCTTTTTGTAATTCGTAACCCGTCAAGACACAACTTCTTTACCGTGGTTAAATCAAACAACCCTTGCAAGATATATAACTTGGCCCAATATGTGTACCATGTATTTCATCGAGGCGAGTGATTGCTCAAACGTTAAAATGTTGTTATCTCGTCGATAATCAGTGCATGCACCATGTATATATGGGCGTTGTGCCTGAAGTCCAATAAACGAGTTCCATTTTCATTTCCAGATATCCTACCTTCGCCTGATTTAGAGCAAAATTACCCAAAACATAAAACGAAATTGTATAATGAGCATTTTTGTTTTAATTTCTTTGAAAGGCGCTACATCAAGTACGAGTCAGTTGTCATATTCATTGTAGAATAATACATCGAAATAATAGTGAAGCGTTTGGACATAATGCAATTTACATAGCTTAAGCAGTTATTCTTATTACCATTTAATAGTTTCGCGAGAACAATGTGATATTCCGTTTGTACTGCGATTTTGAGCTGTTTCTCCAGTAATGAGCATTAATTTCGACATTATAAGGACCCAATGTCGCGACAAATTGGCATATTCCCGCAAATAACATTGTATGTTGGAGGCTTACAATTGCCGTCCTTCGGGTGGTTTAGGTGTCATCGACGTAAATCAGTTGTGTAGCTCTTATCATTGCGAACACGCGGAACGCTCTACGGGTCTCTTTAATCTCAACTGAAAGAAGCCTAGCTAATGGTCACAAACATCACTTGGCGCTGACATTAAACCCTGCCAAATGGTGATTGGTTTTTTCCTCCTGTGGCGCGTTTAGGACGCA
>OZ025255.1:27026139-27340079 GCA_964019135.1 Arenicola marina
GTAAATCTCAATAAGACTAAAGTAACAGTGTTTAGGAACGAGGGGTCGGTGAAACAATCGGAAAAGTGGTATTTTAAAGTCCTGCAGTCGCTTTACAGCCAGCCACGGTTAGTGTAATAACAACGAAAGGAATCACTGACTTCTTTAAAGTTGATGGGGAATGGAGGTAAATCTCAATAAGACTAAAGTGACAGTGTTTAGGAACGAGGGGTCGGTGAAACAATCGGAAAAGTGGTATTTTAAAGTCCTGCAGTCGCTTTACAGCCAGCCACGGTTAGTGTAATAACAACGAAAGGAATCACTGACTTCTTTAAAGTTGATGGGGAATGGAGGTAAATCTCAATGAGACTAAAGTGACAGTGTTTAGGAACGAGGGGTCGGTGAAACAATCGGAAAAGTGGTATTTTAAAGTCCTGCAGTCGCTTTACAGCCAGCCACGGTTAGTGTAATAACAACGAAAGGAATCACTGACTTCTTTAAAGTTGATGGGGAATGGAGGTAAATCTCAATAAGACTAAAGTGACAGTGTTTAGGAACGAGGGGTCGGTGAAACAATCGGAAAAGTGGTATTTTAAAGACACGGAAACAGAGACTTGTTCTTATTATAAGTACATGTATTTAGGTTTACTTCTCTCTACCAGACTAGTTCGTAAAAACTGTCCCTAGCATTAAATATCAACTATTTTGGCAATTGTTTGATAGAAGTTATTGCCCATTTTGACATATGGTGCCGAAATATGGGGCTACCAACTAAATACAGGATTGGAGAGGGTACAGTTAAAATACTGCCGGTAAATTCAGCAGCATTGCGAGGAGATTGTGGTAGATACCCTGTATTCGTATTTAAATACTGGTTTATACTGATCACGATGCCCAATACCAGACTGGTAAAGTCCTGTTATGCCTGTTTTCTAGGCATCAGGAACTAGCCCGTATTACCGGGCAGGGCATGTTACATTTGTATTAGATCAGATTGGTTTGGGGTATGTCTAGCTTGCCCAAGATGTCGGTAAACCTAATCTTCTTCTAAATGAAGTAAAGTAAAGGCTAATAGATATGTCAACACCTATGACCAATAGATTTACATTAGATGAGCAGACTACAAACGTATTGTGAACTTAAATCTGCGATAGGGCCAGATTTATATATTTAAAACGTTTAACGTCACACAAACAGAAGGGAGCGCAGTGTAGGCTCAGCGCATGGTCTGATAATCGAAGTTGGACGCCATAAGGGCAATGAGCGTCAAATGCTGGTGTGTTTCTTCTGTAACAACTCGGGGAATATTGTCATTGAAGACGTACACTAATTTATTCTAAAATGTCCGCTCTATGAAACGTTGAGACAAGTATATCTCCCATCTTTTTGTAATTCGTAACCCGTCAAGACACAACTTCCTTACCGTGTTTAAATCAAACAACCCTTGCAAGATATATAACTTGGCCCAATATGTGTACCATGTATTTCATCGAGGCGAGTGATTGCTCAAACGTTAAAATGTTGTTATCTCGTCGATAATCAGTGCATGCACCATGTGTATATATGGGCGTTGTGCCTGAAGTCCAATAAACGAGTTCCATTTTCATTTCCAGATATCCTACCTTCGCCTGATTTAGAGCAAAATTACCCAAAACATAAAACGAAATTGTATAATGAGCATTTTTGTTTTAATTTCTTTGAAAGGCGCTACATCAAGTACGAGTCAGTTGTCATATTCATTGTAGAATAATACATCGAAATAATAGTGAAGCGTTTGGACATAATGCAATTTACATAGCTTAAGCAGTTATTCTTATTACCACTTAATAGTTTCGCGAGAACAATGTGATATTCCGTTTGTACTGCGATTTTGAGCTGTTTCTCAAGTAATGAGCATTAATTTCGACATTATAAGGACCCAATGTCGCGACAAATTGGCATATTCCCGCAAATAACATTGCATGTTGGAGGCTTACAATTGCCGTCCTCCGGGTGGTTTAGGTGTCATCGACGTAAATCTGTTGTGTAGCTCTTATCATTGCGAACACGCGGAACGCTCTACGGGTCTCTTTAATCTCAACTGAAAGAAGCCTAGCTAATGGTCACAAACATCACTTGGCGCTGACATTAAACCCTGCCAAATGGTGATTTGTTTTTTCCTCCTGTGGCGCGTTTAGGACGCACCGCAGTCAGATGGTATCATTATTCCGGGATGGAGGAGTGTGGGGGGTGGCGGGTGAGGTGGGATGTGTGGGTGGGGGGGTGAAGATATTCATTGTCGGATTCGGGTTGAAAGGCCACATCTTCAGGTTGAGATTAGCGACGTAAAACGCTTGGCTATTAAGGCTTTGCTTCCTATTAACAACCAGTCACCCGTGGCTGACGGCGACAATAACCTCGGACGTCACCAGTGTGGAGGAGTGGTGTATTGTGGTGGGTATGGGGAAGGGCGGGAGGTATGGGGGGGGGGCGGCGCCCCGCGTGAAGAAAGGGCGGGGGGAAGGGTGTGGGGGTGGAGGGATGCCCTGCGTGGGGATAGGTGTGGGGAGGGGGCGGTGGGGCTGGGGCTGGGGGAGGCACGGGGAAGGGCGTGGGAAGGGGGCGGTGGGACTAGGGCGGTGCCCGGCGTGGGGAAGGGCGGTGGGGTCGGGGTGAGGGTGGTGGGTGGTGGGTCTGGCACCAAACTACAATAGCGTTATTAAGACTGCCGTGCAGTCGCCACTGTATTTACACCTCCCATTGTGCCGCTGCGGGAGGCATCGACTGCCGCGTGGGACGAGAGGGTGGATCCTTTCAGGGTTGTGGGAGAACCACCGTGGACGTGGGAAGTAAGGCGAGCTGTGTGGGGGTGCCAGGTCCGCCGCTAAGGCAAGACTCCGTCATGTCACATGTCAATGTCCAGGACCCCCACTTGCCGGGTGTCGCGTTGTCGCGAGGAGATGGGGAGGGTGGAGGGGGGTGGGGCTGGGGCTGGGGGCAGGGGTGATGCTGAAAAAAGGATGTGCCAAGCTTGGAGTCAGGGTGTGGACGGGTTGAGGTTTGCGGGAGGATACGAGTCAATAATGATGCCACGATCGGGTGATGATGGTGGGTGGGCGTTTGGGAGAGGAGAGAAGGGGGGGGGGACTGGGTGAGGAAGTGGGAGGCTGGTAACGGGAGGGGGCTGAGCGCTGGATGGGGAGGTGGGAGGCTGGTAACCGAAGGGTGGGGGGGGGGAGGCATTATGCCATCAATGTTGTTCCGGTTCCCGGATGAAGAAATATTACCCCAGGGACGAAAGGTTAACGCAATCGGGCGTTTCACTCACGCACACATGTTGGCAGCAGTTCCGCCCAATTATCGCTCGGCCCTTAACACCGGAAGTCCTAAGACCTGTCATGGCGGCCGCTAGTCCGAGAGCCGGCGAGGCCTGGAGCTGGACTAACGTAGTACTTAGCGAAGCCATGATCGACGCCATTAGTTATAACATATATTACACCTATATCGGTAACTTATGCATATGCACATGAGGAACAGGCACTGGCATGAAGATGTACTGCCATATTAATCCAAAGGAGGTGTTGGCAGCATTTACTCCTCCACGTTAAATACAGCCACTCCCAGCCACATCTGTTGTAACTCTCGCCCCCCGCCCCCACCCACACTCACCCCCACGCACTCACGATACAGCTGCCAACGCCAATAGATTATCGTTTAGGTAGGACGCTTTAACCTCTGCACGTCATATCGCGACCGTACGAAGCGTCAAGGCAGAGAGGAGACATGTCTGCAAGAGTAACCCCCAACTCTTTGCAAAGCTAGACATGGTATTTTTATCCTGCACAAACTGTTGTACAGGCCATACACTGCCCGCTTGGGCTGGTCTAGAGACCCTTGGACAACAAAAACACGTCACACGTAGAATGCGAACGGTATTCAGGGGGAGAGGGGATACCCCTCTGAATCGCGAATCCCCAATAATTACAGAGAACAATACCGCATCTCCAAGATGAGGACATTTTAACGCTGAGCACGAAAAAACCCACCTCATCGGTGATATGGCGAATATCGAGGAATTCGCAGACTGCTATAACGGATCGTGGTAAATAGGCACAGGGTCCTCGCGTTGAACTGTGCGAATTGTGCGGATAACGATTGCCCCAAAATTACCAACAGCTAACCGCGAATCTCCAAGAATTCCTGGATGCTAATCGCGGAGATCGGAAAAGATATTCCATCCACCCTCTATCCAGTGGTGAGATCACTCTGGCAAACTGACGACCGAGGTGAATGGCGAGCTCTCTCACTTGAAGTACACATTGCTCCAAAAACGCAATTTTCCATGTTAGGGCAAACTATTGTTGTAGCACAGCCCAAGTGTGACTGACGCCATTCAGTTGCTGAACTATTCAAGTTCGCGGCTGTTGGAAGATGGATCAACAATAGACCGATTCATACTCCGACACTAACCCCGGCCCACGAGTGAGTATGACAGACATTGACAATCATAGCTGATGGACATGGTGTAACATGGTAGGATATGTGGCGCCGCCTAACGAGAGATTGCCAACGCGCCATCTAGCGAGAGATTGAACGTTACGTGTTATAATGTCATTATTAGCTGTTGTGATGCCGGACTGAGAAGCCGGTAGAATAAAAGATTGAATGTTAAACACGTCTTATATCGCTCACCACAAACAGTAGATACAGGTGAGAAGTGCTCATCTCTGAAACGGACATAACGCACGTGCAAGAGTATTTTTCGCCACATGATTGGATACAAGCAACCGTGACGTCAGTGAGTGATTGACAGCCTGGATCGGTTTATAGGACTGAACCCCCTGGACACCCCCTTCCCATCATTATACCCGTCAGTCCCATGGCGGTTCATTGATTGTGCTCCACGAACAACAACAAAACCATGTTAAACAGAACACCCAATCTACGCCTGTTTACAGCCTCAGAGATCGCAGTCAATACTGTGACATCATACGGGCATGTAAAAATAGGTTCATTTCACAGCTGCTTTCGATGGTCAAAGCCAAAGTACGAACAGTGTGAAGTCGGTGTCTAATGCAAACAGATCGACTAGTCACCAGAACAGAGATTATGTCAATGAATCTTTGTAATCCATGAGATTACCGTGAAGCGATTTACATGCTAACTGCGCCGACTTATTAGGCCTACTGTCCTCGACTTCTCGTTAGGGTTTTTATCATGGAATTTCCTGCTCAAGGGACTTCCTTACAATAAAAACTTACCACTGAGATGCAATGTGTAAATCGGTCACATTGGGCAGCCGGAGCTAACATTCTCGTTTAGTAAACTATGCCCCTAGTGGGCCCAATGGTGACCAGATGCTGGCCCCATCTGTCTTCCTCCTCCATTGTCCACAGAGGTTTAATCCAATTTTCTGCCAAGACGATGCGCTCGGGTACTTACTATGTAAATGTCTTACGCCATAAACCAGCTGCCGTATATACGCGGACCGGAGCCAGGCACTGGTACGTGGAGACCGTGGCCCACTCTGCAGCCGTATCGGCTGCCTGTTATTTCCATTTCACAACTCCACCAACTCCTCCAGTATCGATCAGACTGGTTTTAAATTCCGTGCATGCCGCAAGAATCAGACGATTGCGTAAGGGTAAGAGCCCCTCTCACCCGGTTTACCCCCCACGTGGTCTATCTAACCCCAGGTCACGTGTGGGTTTTGTTGCGTTACGGTGACGACCTCTAAAGGGTGGGTGTTGTGGCGGAGGTGTGGGGAGGAGCGGAGACGGGAAGGGAGAGGAGGAGAGGAGGGGGCATTAATTGGCTTAAGTGGTAATTGCTGCATGTGTGTGAACTGTCGAATACGCTCTCTTCTGGGGGTCAATCATTCCCAATTTACTTGATTAACTCATTAGAGCCTAATTGTGGGGACTAACACTCGTTCGTTGCTAAATAATGCACAGTAAATGAAATGCACAACGTGTGAAATACTCTTTCTTCCAACTGATTACCGAAGTACAGTCCATCTGCTATTATTGGCCGATCCAGGACTCTGACTTGAAAGCAAGGTTCTTATTTAAGAGAATGAAGGAGCTGTGTCTATTGACCTTGACATATTTGTCCTCCTTCCCATGAGCCCCGCTGTAACGCTCGTCGTCATGGGAAATATACGACTGAAGAAGCATTGATTAAGCCATTAGTATGGATCGAAAAGTTTCTTATGTGGTACCATATCACTGTGCCATGAACACGGTTGCAAGTCTACAAACTCTCAGATATATATTTCTTTGTTTAAACGTCATTTATTTCTGGAGGTTTGTAACAGCGAGTTCGCATGTTAAAGCGGGTGGCCAACCTAATTTAATCGCGATCTGCACCGAAAGTTTACATCTTAAAATTAAATTGGCGAGTGTTAACGCTTCGTTTCGGCCGACTGGTAAGGAGAAAAAAATTAAGGTAACGCGCCCCCATCAATGTCGAGCAGCGCGCCATTTTGCCGGAGCAAGTGACGCATATTATGACTATTCATATGGCGCCGCCTTACGTTAAAGCTCGCGAAGCGAGAGATCAGGGCCGCGATTTATAGATGAACAGCGGCAGTTCCAAGCCGTGCAGTAGCGCAAGATCTTAGCCTTTCATGGAAAAGTACCGTTCAAACAAATTGATATACGTCTTGCGACGATTGCATCCGCAACAATGCCCTGATTGGAGTTGGAATCGCAGCTATTTATACTAGCGATTATCATGCGCTCTTGTTTTGCTCACACAATAAGCGCAATTTCCGGTTTGAATAAATTAGAGTATCGCCTCCTGATTGGTCAATCGCCGACACGCCTCCAAAAAGGGCTCCCGCCTGGGTAGGCGGCCAAATCGTGCCTGGCGGTCACTTCTAAATGCTATGGTGAGCTACAGATAGAACGAAAAATTCTGTAATTTGGAGGATAGGTAATTGAGTATTATATGAATCGGTAAAGCAGCGTTAGAGGCCAGGCTGGCGGTTCCCTTTAATGCAGATGTATGATGCAGTTTTCGAATTGAAGGTAAAGCGTTTGGATAATTTTTGCCTCCATGTTTCCAACATGGCGGCTGCAGCTTAAAGGCGAATATGCGGGACCTTCCAGTTGCCCATCGTATAAGCGCATCGTACAATGGAGTGGACTCAGCTCTCGGTTGCCCATTGGGTGTGATTGGAGGTTATTTGCCTGGAAACCGGCGCAATGTTAATCAGTTCAGCCGCCTAAAGGTTACATCAGACTTTGTCACAACCGACGACGGAGGCTGTGGTCCCCGTATCTTTTTTATCACAAATGATCTGCTCTCTCAGGCATCAAGGCACCCGCGGAACCTCCCCACCAGAATTGTATAATAATGCCCCCCCCCCACCCCCTCCCCCCGCCGCCACCCTCACCCGGGGCTGTGGTTTCGGTGGATTCATCTGGGTAAGAAAGTAAGATAAGATAAGATAAATGAACTGAACATGACAGAGGGATCTGTCCGGAGACAATTAGATATAGTATATGCGGCCTGGAAGGACATCACGGACTGCAGACGAAGCCCCGTCTCACAAGACAAGGTCTGGAGGGGGAAAGGGGTATTTCCGTTTCTCCGGTATAGGCTTTTCATTTCACCGAGGAAAGCAATTCTTCGTGAACTGGGAATGGGTTATTAGCCGACCGTCGTGATTTTCATTAATCGCGAACTGAGAATCTTCATGTTGCTATGGTGTATGGACCCGATGGGCGCCTTGTTAGACTTAGTGATGCCCAATGGGCTGAAAAGGACTTACGCAAAAGCCTAGACTAAAAATAACACCATTGACATGTGATGAAGGCTGTGAAAGAGAGTTACGCAAGAGCCTAGACTAAAAACAATGCCAGTGACATGTCATGAAAACTGAAAATGACTTAAGCAAAAGCCCAGACTAAAAACAATGCCAGTGACATGCCATCACGGTTGAAAAAGACATACGCCAAAGCCTAGAATAAAAACAATGCCAGTGACATGCCATAGAGGTTGAAAAAGACTTACGCAAAAGCCTAGACTAAAAACAATGCCAGTGACATGCCATAAAAGATGAAAAGGATTTACGCAAAAGCCTAGACTAAAAACAATGCCAGTGACATGCCATAAAGGTTGAAAAAGACATACGCCAAAGCCTAGACTAAAAACAATGCCAGTGACATGCCATAAAGGTTGAAAAAGACTTACGCAAAAGCCTAGACTAAAAACAATGCCAGTGACATGCCATAAAGGCTGCCTCCACATGTCTATTCGCGTTCACTTTGCCCGCTGACTGGTTCTCTTGTCGAGCCCGCCTGTCAACCATAAGGACCATGAGACGAGATCGAGTGGTTGTTTTCTGCCCAATTGCGCAAAACCTCTCAGCTATTCGGTGGTAGGTTAAAGTGTTCGTGCCACGATTTTGTCTTGCTCAGAGTTAACTTGGTTAAGGGAAGATAAACAAATAACAATTTGTTTTAATGGGAGTTTACATTCCACGATATCACTATAAACGGGTTCGTTCAAGTAGCAAAAGTGAGGTCCGACGGGTTTATTTCTGGGAGCATTGCATCTGAGCGTTATTTGAAAATTCCCCAATGATGTCACAAGATTGACAGGTGAGCTTTGATGCGGTGCGTAAACATCTGTGGTCGAGGGCGTGTATTGTTTTTATGGTTGAGTGCGTTTCGTTGAGTTCAAGCCAATGAGCAAACAGAATCTGAGTCTCAATATAAAAACACGTGCGTTTGTATTCCCCTTTGACGTCACTATGCTCGCTCGCAGAAGTTAAATTGGTAAGTGCGAAAACAAGTGGAAAAAGTATGCCCTTCTACTATTTGGGGCTTTACAGCTCGATAATATAAGCGCGGACACACAAAAGATTAATATGAGCTAAAGTTGTTTTGGCGTGGCACGAACACTTTAAACATTTAGGTTTTACAGTTGTATGCCAAATAAGAATGGTGGGTCCGAAAACTGGCCTTTAAGCCATGACCGCCTGATCCTCTTGTTTCAGATTGATAGGATCAGATTGGGCCAACTTGACGTTCCTTGGTGCTGTCCGGGTTATGAAAGAGCCCGTTCAGTCCTTTAGGAATTCTTGTATGCGAAGGATGCTAACATTGTAGAAGGCGTTTCTTTATATAGAGATATATTGACGCTGCGACTCTAAGTTTAGCCGCCAATCAATGTGCGTGATGGATGTGTCCTCACGGAGTCACAGACGGCGGTCTTACCCTGACGGTCACGGGATGGTCATGGTTGTCTCTCCCCCCGGCACGCGCTTCTTCTGTCACCGAGCGACGGCAGACATGCCAGCTACGCCGCCCCCGCGACGTCACTGGCAGGGCGTGGGCGTGCGTGGGATAATGTCGGGGGAGGGGGGCGTGTGGGGAGGGGCGAGCGGGTGGTGACAACGGGGAGGAATGAGGAGGATGATGGCGGGGGGAGGGGTTGGGGGGGGGGTCCGGCTTCCAAAGAGTTTGCTAGGCGCGACAGCCATCGTGGTCAAACCGTCACCAATGAGTGTTGTCAGCGTGTGTTGGCGTAAGTCAGTCCGCGGCCGCTAGGTGGCGCTATGCGTCAGCACGCCCCGGCGCCACGCAATCCCCAACCAGCCAATGGCACGACCGCCCTCTCCGGCCGACCCCCGTCATGGGCACCCCTTCCCCTGCCCCCACCTCCCCCACCTTCCAGTCCCACTTGGAGGAGTTGTCGCCACGGTGCCTATCCCTGCTGGCACCACACACAGGGCAGCCACCACCAGCGGCAGCAGACGCACCGTGACGCCGAACAGAGAAGTAATACCCACGCTGAAACATCTCCGGTGGTTTAAACCCAGTGACACAGACGGTTACATAGGCCACTGAAATCTCAATGCATATACAAATATTTATATATATATAAATACACGTAACGCGTGCACGTTACACGTTACTGCCCTGGAGGACTTAATCAGCCAGTTTCACATTCTGGAAAGCGCAGTTCTGGATCGACCACTGACTACGGACGCTGACCGGATCCTGGAACTATTGGTAAAGTGACGTCACCGGATGCCCATTATGGCCCAGGCGTTTGTCATGGCGTGTGTCCTGCTCACCTTCATCGGACTCCTCAGCAGCGCCTCCGGATTGGCGTTGAGACCGCGCAGTCCTTGGGCCTTTCAGGATTACCTGTCGCAAGCCGGCCGGGGGGCCCGGGGCGGGTACCCACAAGTACATACCCCTTTTATCGACGATGCAGGTTAGTTGTTGTATACGCAGTGTTCTACTTGGACGCGTCCACCTTCGCCACATGCTTCCACGCTCCCAGAATGAGACAGACGAATGATCTGGTGGTCAGTAGTTGGTAGGTGTTCAGGAATCGAAATTAGAGTTATGTTCCATTATTATTTTCCCAATATGTTTTGCCCGTCTTCACATAAAAGACCAAACGTAGCACCCACTGCCTTCAACCGATTGTCACACAAGGGAGGCGTCCAGGGGGTCCAGACCCTTTTCTTTTTTGAGGAAGGATACCGTTTTTCAATGCAAAATTCAGACTGAGGCGTGGACACCCACTTTTTGAACAAGAACGATATCTGAGGCGGCGTGGACCACCTCCCCCCACCCCCCGGTGGCAAGCTTTCAGTGGACCCCCCGCCCCCCCAGTCGGAAGTTTTCAGTGAATCCCCCCTCCCCCGCTGGTCGTCAAGACATTGGTGGATCCCCCTGTCGTTTTGGTTCAGATCCCCCCCCCTCGGTCGCAAGTTTAGACCCCCCCTTTTCTAATTCCTGGATCCACCCCTGTATATCTTTCATTCACATTCACGCCACGTAATGCAACCCCCATCACTCCCATGGTTGCCAGGTTACCGAGCAAATCTAACCCACAGAAAACTAGCGAAATCCCCGGATCGACAAGTTATGGCGAAGCGGTCGCTGTTGACAAAGAGCCGACCTAGTGGAAGACATAACTGTTATCGACCATTACCTGGGACTCTGTACAAACCCGACCATTTATAGTGAAGCGATCTCCCTCCGTGCCAGCCCGATGTGACGGTCTACGTGCAGCCCTAAACCAGCACTCAGACATATCCATTAGCTCCACGAGGACAGAATGAGGCAACGGCCTCTCAGCGCTTCCACGCCACCAGCGTCCCGCCAGCGCCTCACCAGCGCCCCACCAGCGCTCAGCCACCGCCCCACCAGCGCCCAGCCAGCGCCCAGCCAGCGCCATAACCGTGTTACTCCCATTATACGTCGTGCTTTGGGTAGTTTGTCCGAGGAAATGGCTTCCGCATACATTAATTATGACCATACCGGTTGTCCAAAGGGACGTCCAGGCAGGGCCTTTGATTTACAGCGAATAGTACCTTATTGCTGTCAATCTGTCAGGGAATTGCATCCGTCGCAATCTACCCACACGAAGTGCTCGCCGTGACCGCCAATCTTTTGACCAGTGGCGGATTTCACGAACGCAGTTTAGCCGACTAGGGCGCTTAGTCGTCTAAAGTTACCATGTAAACGATGGGCGATTTTAGCCGTCTAAGCCCCGTAGCCGGCTAAACTATGTTCGTGAAATAGGCCACAGTTATTCTTTCAGACAGGCCATGGGACCTTTTATTTAGGGTATTCTTTGAAGTTATCGGCGAAGGTAATGACTCGCGCAATGTCATCTCATAATTTCTGAATTTTGTTTCATTTCTATAAGTTTCTTTAAACTAAATTTAAAAAATTTAAATTAAAAAATAATCGTTATTGAACTATAGGAAATTATATATATTAACAGTCAGGTAGTATACATATTGTCCATATAGATTCCTTACATGTTTTTCCTCCTTGTGCTTAACGTCTTTTAATAGCTTAAGTTGTATCTGACAAGGTTTCCATACATTTATATTATCAAGATGACTTGGGGCACTTTGCCTACATTTGACCCATTTTCTAAATATGGTTTAAACAACAATATTTCTAGAATGTATGGTGACGCAGTATTCCTGTTCACTTTATTGTCGGCTGGCTCGCAACTAATTGCTATGGGTTCCGTTCTCGTGCATAAGACATTAAAATTTGATGCCATATATATGTCACTTGTTAAGTATTTAGGTCTACGCACATAATCTTTTAATTTAATTTTGACGAGTTCTAAGAATGCCCAATGTTGTTGTATTGAAGTATGGAAGTGTCCGCTTGGTGGCGCTATCGCTGGGTGTCAATAACGCCAAAAAAAACCTCGTGAAACAAAAAAGTAGTTTCACTTCCGGGGAAATAATGTTTACTCAATATACATGCAGTGGTCAGGTAATGTGTGCCCTGTAGATGCGAAGACTCGTTCATCACTCAGGGCAAAATTCCCCCTTCCTCACTTCCGTAAAATGGTCCGTCTGTTATGTAAAAGACAAAATTCAAGTGATCAAAGGAAACTCCGACATATTAAAATATTGTCAGAAACGCAAAGCTGCCGCGACACAGTGGGCGTATTTCTTTGGTAACCCGGGTGTATCCCCAATGTGGACCGAATACGCACATTACGCATCGGTTTACCGCCCGACACTTCTTTCACCAGGGTCGGGTGCGCGCGCATCCATTCGGTATGCCGATGTGCCCCTTTCAAAACAGCGCGGGCCATTCGGGAGAAGATGACGGCTAGCTATCTAGGCTGGTTTCATTGCAGCTATATGAACCGGACATGACCGGTGTGAATATTTCATATTTGACATTCAGCGTAGTCTGACCGGCTGGTCCGGACCAGCTCGGGTATACCTGGCGGCCTACCGGTCCTGGCCCAAAGAAATGCGCCGACTGTTTGGATGTTAAATTAGCAGTGCAGCCATCGACACCGCTGGAAGCCTTGACTTAGTAACTGCCTTGGGTCAGCGGCGACATGAGAAGAGACGCTCAAGGTCAAAGCGCTGATCAGGGTGACTGTCACTTCACCGGATGCCATGGACGATGCGCTACACTGTGGCTGGGCGCGCTAACCTCCTCGCTGTGGAACAACAGGGCGATGGGCATCGCCTGTCACACCATGACAACGGGAAACACATGCTCCACCCATAAGCACGGTAATAAGCGAGTGGACTGTCGACAAGATGATAGGGATATGTGACGGAACCACCCTACCCGACCGGCCTAGCTGGGTGGTGGATGTCTACCCCAGGCGCAGGGGGGGGGGGAGGCGTGTTGCAAGTCTCTAGTGATACCCAAAGCAGCGGAATGGTATTGTAAGATGTCAGACGCTCTATCCCTGGGTGCTGTTTGATTAAGTCGCTGAGAAGGTCTATTAGCCAGTTGCGAAGGGTCAGATATGTGCGTCACGTGATACTTCAAGGTCCTCGACGATAGATCTCTGGAGCAGGTTGTACCCCCTGGAGTGGTGACGTCACAGGCGTATCCGGTTAGCGGATGGGTCATTATGGGGGCCTGACTTTGAACTGTCGTCCCAGTCAATAAGACCATGTGTAGCGCAGGATTCAGCGAGGGAATGCAAGCCACAACAATGAGGTGCTTAGAGCGCTGTATGGCACTTTGCCCTCCACAAACTATCGTCAAAACTGCATTTATGTCATTTGGCCTCACACAGATGCAACGATATTATAAACTATTACATATTCTTTCTAAGCTTTACAACTGTAATTCTTCAATGAAGTTCATTGTGCACATAATTGTAAAAAGCAGCAGCAAAGCCCCTAAAACGATGACGTGGTCCATAATAACACATTGCCACATACCTGTGTACCTGTCGCGAACAATATCTTTACCATACTTCCGGTTTAATTATGGCACAGTGCTTTATTTACGAGCAGTAAGCACATCAATAGCACATTTACCGGGTGAAAGCCTTAACACTGTTCGAGGTTCCTAACCTTTAAGCATGAAAATGCCAGCATCCACTTTAGCTTAAGCGCTCGACTCGAACAAATGATGCGCCGTCTCTACGTGGTAATGGTCACGTGGTTATGGTGACGTTCTGACGGTCACGTGACTGCGTTTACGGTCTCCATGGTGATAGTGACATAGGCCGACAGAGTCACGTGCTCATGGTCATGTTCCGCTCGCCATGCTTGCCGTATAAATATCCCTCAGCGTCCGGTTACCCTGATGTTTCCTCGTTGCTATGATCCATACCATACCCCTAGGCTACACCTTGGATGAATACAGGCGCTGGCAATGAGACAATAGACATTTTCTCCCCTTTTGGATGCTGTTTCTAACGCATGTTTTTGTTCGGCAGCGAAATATCGCTGTTTAGACATATGTTGAAACATGTTGAGACATATACATTCGAGCTGCTACAGGTCGGAGTCAATTAGTAATACGTTTCGGGAAATGTTGCCTGATATCTATCCTCGAAATCAGTGTCGTGTGAGCTAAGGAGACATAACGATTATTTCATCAAAGTCCTATCTTCTAGATTCTAAAGTGGTTTCAGCAAACGGGCAGCTATTTTTGTCCGGCCACGTATAATCCATTTGTGTTCTTCCCCATGGTAATGTGGCAGTCATTTTTTTAGGGAAGGGGGTTGGGGGGAGGGTGTTTTTTTTTCCAAATAAGCGTTGTGCAAGGATAATAAACGTCCAACCGCCTTAATGCCACTTTACTTGTAGCTGAACACTATTAAGCAGTATATGCTTGTCAGATATTTATGACTAAACCATTTTTCCTCCACAAGCGTAGCAATACAACCTTTATTGCAATAATGAATAATATTTTATTGACATAGTTATGAAATTTAATTCAGGAGATGAAGACATCCCCGGACGTCGATAATACTAGTCTCGTAGGCTCTTTGTCAGTACAACATATGACTCGCCGCTAGGCTCAGTCGCCTGAAGTCAACGGGAAACACTCAACCATAGAGCACGCCTCACATTGACACCAGAGCCTGTATCCAGGGTCTGTATCCAGGGCCTGTAGCCAGGGTCTGTATCCAGCGCCTGTATCCAGGGCCTGTATCCAGGGCCTGTAGCCAGGGCCTGTAGCCAGGCCTGTAGCCAGGGCCTGTATCCAGGGTCTGTAGCCAGGGCCTGTAGCCAGGGTATGTAACCATTGTCTGTATCCAGCGCCTGTATCCAGGGCCTGTATCCAGAGCCTGTATCCAGAGCCTGTATCCAGGGCCTGTAGCCAGGCCTGTAGCCAGGGCCTGTATCCAGGGTCTGTAGCCAGGGCCTGTAGCCAGGGTATGTAACCATTGTCTGTATCCAGGGTCTGTATCCAGGGTCTGTATCCAGGGCCTGTAACCAGGGCATGTAACCAGGGCCTGTAGCTAGGACCTGTAGTCAGGGCCTGTAGCCTAGCGCGTCAATACTGTGACATTACTATCAGGAGTTAAATTAGACTCGCTAGAGATGGACACGCTGAAATGAAGTCAAATGTGAACCGCATCATAGCGTAGAGCAATACGTAATTGGTGGGTCCAGTGGGCACATTAGTGCCTATGATTGCTTTATTGCTTGCTTACATCACCACCTCTCATGCCGGCACCATGGGCGCTTCCTCCGCGCCTTGCCCACCGAGAGAATAGGGCATTACGATGCTAGTGCCTTAATTTTCGCTTCTGCCTCTTCATGACGGTATAGGGATAATAACCTGCGGCTGGGCGGCCGCTATGGAACAGGCGTGGAGGGTAAGACAGGCGTGGAGGGTGAGACAGGCGTGAGCTGTGGGACAGGCGTTCAGGATGGACGGGCTTGGGCGGTGGGACAGTCATGGGCGATGGGACAGGCGTGGGCGGTGGGACAGGCGTGGGCTGTGGGACAGGCGTGGGCTGTGGGACAGGCGTGGAAGTTCGGATAGGCGTGCTGGATGGACAGGCGTGCAGGATGAACAGGCGTGGGCGGTGGGACAGACGTAAGCTATGGGACAGGCGTGGAGGGTGGGACAGGCATGGAGGATGGACTGGCGTGCAGAATGAACAGGCATGGGCGGTGGGACAGGCGTGAGCTGTCGGACAGGCGTGAAGGGTGGGACAGGCGTGCAGGATGGACAGGCTTGGGCAGTGGGACAGGCATGGGCGGCCGGACAGGCGTGGGCGGTGGGACAGGTGTGAGCTGTTGGACAGGCGTGGAGGATGGGACAGGCGTGGAGGATGGACAGACTTGGGCGGTGGGACAGGCGTGGAGGGTGGGACAGGCGTAGAGTGTGCGACAGGCGTGGAGGATTGGGACAGGCGTGGAGGGTGGGACAGGCGTGGAGGGTGGGAGTGCCGCTCTAGCGATGGCATCTGACGAGGAAGCGGCTAAAGCCGTATTGTGAGCCCCCTGCCATAGGCCTAAGACTTCCGCTACCAAGGCCACGACCAGACGCTAACTCTGGCGGAGACAATTAGAGACAAAACCTTAGAGAGCTTCCGCGCGGGAGAGCGCCTTCTCCAACAATGATAGATCTGTTAAAGCAGTTATCTTATATCATGCGGCAATGTCTCTCTTGCCGCTACCTAGTGCTCTGACGTATTCACGCTAGCTATGGGACCTACTCCCTCAAACGCGCTGTAAAGAAGACTGATTGAGGCAGCCCACTTGGGGAAGGAGCTTTAGCCATCTACACGATAAATAACAGGCTAGAGTTATTGCTTACGTCAATGGAGGTCGTTGGGGTCATGTGGGTGTCAAACGCGTGACATATACTAGGTGAGAAGAGGCTAATAATTGTCGTGTTTCTGCAGGAATATGTAGAGAATGACCCCTACAACTTGGCCCACGAGAGCCTTGAACCAGCGCAGACATAAGGTTACACACCAATAAATGGCGTGTAGACAATACATGATATAGCACCAGGTAATCGCTTATCACCGTTGTATGGTTATTTGATGCGTATGTGTGCAGAGTAAAGACTTACTTTTACTGTTACTTTGTCAGGGCCTGTAACCAGGTGCGGTCACATGCAGGGGTTGGGGTGGAGTGGGGTGGGATGGGGTGGGGTGGGTGGATGGCGGTTTGGTAGTAATTAGCGCAATTAGTGTTTAATCTGTAAATTAAACATGTCACTAGCAAAACCGTGTCCCTGATATACTGGATAAATAACGATGTGGGTTACAGTGTTTGTACCCATCAATGTTCACACGTATACTGCAATCATAGCGTACATCAGTCGGCAAGTGTTTTTTGCGTATCCTTTAATCTGTAATAAACATTTCACTAACAAAAAAGACAGAGCCCGCGGCAGTGTCCCTGATATAGCATGGTCTTTGTACACATCATTGTCCACAAGGGCATTCACGGTCTCGCGTCACATGAAAGCAGTTAGTCTTTGTTTCAGGGCCCGTGTAACTCGGACATTCATTGGGGAAAAAGAGCTCGTTTTATGCTTATTTATGTCCGCGAGTTTCGAAAAATCGTCGAAACCTCGGTGGTCATAATAGCGGGGTTGAATTTCATTTGAATTGATTGGTTGGGTCTGGTCACAAAGCGGGGGCAACTGCTATACTTACATACTATATTATGGCAATTCGGGGAAAGATTTTTGCGTTATCTCTCCTTAACAAAATCGTCAGTTTGGAACCGCGCTCAAACTTGGGCCATGCACTGAAGCTCCCCGCACGGTGGCGCTACGCAAGCTAGCACTTTTACCGCTGCTGTCGGCCGGGGGCAAACTTCAAGATTCTTGAAAAACGGTCAAATCAGCTGTTATTTCTTGCAACATTATAATTTTCATGCATAAAGCATAAAAATAACGAGCTTTGTGTATTTAATACGGCAAAAAACATCTTGTACCCTTTTGAAAAAATTAACATTGTGACAGAACTTTTTCTTTTCGTCACTTGATTTCATGTGTTATCAAGCTTAAGCAGGGTCCCAGCACTAATTTGTAGAAATGCGCGACGCATTTTTCCTATCGATTTGCGCAGCGCCGCCCTGGCGAGCGAGTGTGAACATACATTGAGGACGTAGGCGACAACAGAGATATAATGGAGCCGTATCGGAGGCAGTCGAAGGCAGAGAGTGCCATGCACTGTGTCTGGCGAGGCGTGTTAATGACCACGTGGTCCCCTTGTCTTCCAGCCGACACGACCTTCACGGGAAACATGCCAAACTACGATGACGATGACGACGAGTCATGGGAGGGCTATAAGGACGTCATGACGTATAATGACGTCAACCGCCTTCACCCGTGGAATGTGCTGCCCGCCGAGAACAGTCTGTTTGGTAAGACTTCATGGGGTATAGGGTGTATCTATATGTGTGTGAAGGCTTCATGGGGTATAGGGTGTATCTATATGTATGTGAAAGCTTCATGGGGTATAGGGTGTATCTATATGTGTGTGAAAGCTTCATGGGGTATAGGGTTTATCTATATGTGTGTGAAAGCTTCATGGGGTATAGGGTGTATCTATATGTGTGTGAAAGCTTCATGGGGTATAGGGTGTATCTATATGTGTGCGAAAGCCTCATGGGGTATAGGGTGTATCTTTATGTGTGTGAAAGCTTAATGGGGTATAGGGTGTATCTATATGTGTGTGAAGGCTTCATAGGGTATATTGGGTATTTACATATGTGAGAAAGCTTCAGGGGGTATAGGGTGTATCTATATGTGTGTGAAGGCTTCATGGGGTATAGGGTGTATCTATATGTGTGTGAAAGCTTCATGGGGTATAGGGTGTATCTATATGTGTGTGAAAGCTTCATGGGGTATAGGGTGTATCTATATGTGTGTGAAGGCTTCATGGGGTATAGGGTATATCTATATGTGTGTGAAAGCTTCATGGGGTATAGGGTGTATCTATATGTGTGTGAAAGCTTCATGGGGTATAGGGTGTATCTATATGTGTGTGAAGGTTTCATGGGGTATAGGGTATATCTATGTGTGTGAAAGCTTCATGGGGTATAGGGTGTATCTTTATGTGTGTGAAAGTTTCATGGGGTATAGGGTGTATCTATATGTGTGTGAAGGCTTCATGGGGTATAGGGTGTATCTATATGTGTGTGAAGGCTTCATGGGGTATATGGGGTATTTACATATGTGAGAAAGCTTCATGGGGTATAGGGTGTATGTGGTGTGCCAGAAGTGTGCACATATCACAGATGGTAATGACATCACACGTCCTACAAGGTGTCGTACGATAACACTATGACTAATACATTGACGACCCTTGACTGAGTTGGTTGTGTAGAGCTAAGGTACTCTATATACAACCCCTCTGTTGCCGTATCCCCGCGATGACCCATTATGGCACGTCATACGACAACCGTAAAACAAGTTGCATGCGTTCCTCAGTTATAATCACAACCACCATTATCCGGGAGCCAATCGCTGATAGCTTTGACATATGACTGGCGTTCATTGACACTGACCAATCACAGCGCGCGTCTCTCCCACAGGTAAGCGTGGCGGGCTGATATCGAAGCGGAACAGCCTCCACGACCTGCTGGCCAAGCTCAGGGCCATGGGAGGCAGTAACGGAGACGCCAAACTGAAGCTGATGAGGTTTGGCACTGGACGGCGGTGAGAAGGCCACCCAGGGCGGCCCCGCAGCCTGCCCAGCGGTGAGCAGAGAGCCCTGGATGGGCCCCATAGCCTCGCCAGCACCGTGTGTTGCGTACACTCCCTATCCGTCAGAGACAACCAACATGGCGTCGGTCACGTGTCCCACGTGACCAGTTGCTGGCCCGTAGTCACTTCCATGTCGGATGTATCCGGGGGAGCAAACAAAAGCCAAGACGCACGGATGTATCTTTTTTAACAATTCGTTTTAGAATAGCATATTTCGTACAGTTTCGTAAGCACTCCATGGAAAACCGACAGAAAATAAACCATATAGGCCGAGAGACGTTTTTTCTTGGAAAGAACAATCTGTAGAACGAAGAGGTCAACACAGGTCATAACCCCGGGGTCATACCACTTAGTCATTGTGTAATTGCTGCTTGTACGCCACCTTTGATTAAAGCAATAATGTACACACCACCATGGTTAGGATGACTTGCGTGTTTTTCTTTCGTTTAATCATGGCAAATATAAATGCGTTATCAAGTGTGTCAACTGTTACAATGATTTGAAGCATGGATGGGCTTGAGAGACTAACCCATCAATGATATACCTACCTGGCGGAACAATGATAGTCAACCCCGGTGTCTTAAAACACATGACGATGCTTATTTCTCACATCTTGAGCCAGCCATACCCTAGCCAGCCCCAGCCATACCATAGCCTAGCCAGCACCAGCCATACCCTAGCCCAGCCAGCACCAGCCATACCATACCCTAGCCAGCACCAGTCATATCCTAGCCTAGCCTGCACCAGCTATACCATAGCCAGCACCAGCCATATCATAGCCTAGCCAGCACCAGCCATACCCTAGCCAGTACCAGCCATACCCTAGCCTGGCCTGCACCAGCTATACCATAGCCAGCACCAGCCATACCCTAGCCAGCACCAGCCTTACAATAGCCTAGCCAGCACCAGCCATACAATAGCCTAGCCAGCACCAGCCATATCATAGCCAACATCAGTCATACCCTAGCCTAGCCAGCACTAGCCATACATAGCCAGCAACATTCATACCCTAGCCTAGCCTGCACCAGCCATACCATAGCCAGCACCAGCCATACCATAGCCTAGCCAGCACCAGCCATACCCTAGCCAGCACCAGCCATACAATAGCCTAGCCAGCACCAGCCATACAATAGCCTAGCCAGCACCAGCCATATCATAGCCAACACCAGGCATACCCTAGCCTAGCCAGCACTAGCCATACATAGCCAGCAACATTCATACCCTAGCCTAGCCTGCCCCAGCCATACTATAGCCAGCACCAGCCATACCATAGCCTAGCCAGCACCAGCCATACCCTAGCCAGCACCAGCCATACAATAGCCTAGCCAGCACCAGCCATATCATAGCCAACATCAGTCATACCCTAGCCTAGCCAGCACTAGCCATACATAGCCAGCACCATTCATACCCTAGCCTAGCCTGCACCAGCCATACTAGTCAGCACCAGCCATACCATAGCCTAGCCAGCACCAGGCATACCCTAGCCAGCACCAGCCATACCCTAGCCTAGCCTGCACCAGCCATACCCTAGCCAGCACCAGCCATACCATAGCCTAGCCAGCACCAGGCATACCCTAGCCAGCACCATCCATACCCTAGCATAGCCAGTACCAGCCATACCCTAGCCAGTACCAGCCATACCCTAGCCTAGCCTGCACCAGCTATACCCTAGCCAGCACCAGCCATACCCTAGCCTAGCCAGCACCAGCCATACCCTAGCCAGCACCAGCCATATCCTAGCCTAGCCAGCACCAGCCATACACTAGCCAGCACCAGTCATACCCTAGTTTAGCCAGCACCAGCCATACCATAGCATAGCCACCACCAGCTATACCATAGCCAGCACCAGCCATACCCTAGTCAGCACCAGCCATACCCTAGCCTAGCCAGCACCAGCCATACCCTAGCCTAGCCAGCACCAGTCATACCCTAGCCAGCACCAGCTTTACCCTAGCCTAGCCAGAACCAGCCATACCCTAGCCAGCCCCAGCCATACCCTAGCCTAGCCATCATCACCCATACCCTGGCCTAGCCAGCACCTGCCATACCCTAGCCAACACCAGTCACACCCTAGCCTAGCCAGCACTAGCCATACCCTAGCCAGCACCAGTCATACCCTAGCCTAGCCTGCACCAGCCATACCCTAGCCAGCACCAGCCATACCCTAGCCAGCACCAGCCATAACCTAGCCTAGCAACACCAGACATACCCTAGCCTAGCCAGCACCAGCCATACCATAGCATAGCCAGCACCAGCCATACCCTAGCCTAGCAACACCAGACATACCCTAGCCTAGCCAGCACCAGCCATACCATAGCATAGCCAGCACCAGCCATACCCTAGCTAGCCAGCCATACCCTAGCCAGCACCAGTCATACCCTAGCCAGCACCAGCCATACCCTAGCCAGCACCAGTCATACCCTAGTCAGCACCAGCCATACCCTATCCTAACCAGCACCAGCCATACCATAGCTTAGCCAGCACCAGCCATACCCTAGCCAGCACCAGCCATACCCTAGCCTAGCCAGCACCAGCCATACCCTAGCCTAGCCAGCCACACCCTAGCCAGCACCAGCCATACGCTAGCCAGCACCAGTCATACCCTAGCCTAGCCAGCACCAGCCATACCCTAGCCAGCACCAGTCATACCCTAGCCTAGCCAGCACCAGCCATACCCTGGCCGAGCTAGCACCAGCCATACCGTAGCATAGCCAGCACCAGCTATTCGCTAATTTTATGTGGATATGCTTCTGATTAGATGTGATCGCGTTTGTGTGGCTACAAGCGCAGTTATGTATCGGTGTGCGTGGTAGACCAGACGTGTACCTGTACCACTAAGGGTGACACCAGTCCTAGCCATCCCCCCGGACATAATTATATCACCCCGTACACGTCACATCAATGCAGGTCACACCCTGCCGGAAGCGACGTCACGATCCCACCATTAGCGCTCCACATGTGTCGCTACGGAAGCACCCGGGCAGCGATAAGCGACATGCACACACCGACCGCGCCCTCGCAGCAGGAAGGGATTAAGACCGGTTTCCGGCATGTGCCTGGTGTTGTATACTGTCGTGATCGAGGCACAACCCATGAGCAGCTAATGAAGTGAAACATCAAAGAGCTCGGAAGTAGAGGTTCACCGTGAAAGCACGTTACGTACAGCCGTTACCCCCTGTCAGTCTCAAACAGATTAATAATGATTTTGGACTTATATAATCATATATATCTGGGGCGAATATACCCCCTTGTATAACATTAACACCCCCCCCCACCCCCACCCCATCATCCTTTGTATCCGCCTCTGACATGTAGTAATGCTCTCGTCAAGTATTAGAATCTAATCATTCTAATTATGTTCTTTATGATCAGGCGAATATGCAAGGTTAATGCTTTATAACCCACGCGAACTCCCCTTGTCTGGGATTGTGATTCAGATCCGCCAGACACCTATTCCAAGAGTCCGTTCCCAGAGTAGTCTATCCCGGCTAATGGACTTCTCAGTCCGCACTTAAGCAGTCAGCTCCGATGAACCACTGAGAGGAATTTCACTCCTATATTTGTTTTGTCTATGTTGCTGCAAGTCGTGATGATGTAATGAGATTAGAGCCTGTGACACCGACTGCCACTTTTCCATAGAGTATATGCTATTTTGGCGACCGCCACGGCCGAGGCTAAAATACGACACGACATGGAAATCGAACGGAAAAACAAAGCAAGCAGTCTAACTGCCACATGTGTTTCTGTTTCAAACGGCGAATAATCTATAGAATCTATATTAAAGATGAGCGGCACGAGGTGGCATGAGGAGAAAACTGCAGGATATCATTCTGAATTATAATATAGGTCGGTGTGAGTTCGTTAGTAGGACGCTTTCCCCTTCAGTTTGTAGGTCATATCGCGATAATGAGACGGGTCGAGATAGAGAGAAGCCATGCCTCCGGGTGTAATCCCATATCATATCTATTTATGGCGACGAAAGCCATGGGATTTTTTTCCTGTACAGGTATGGATCGAACCCAGCCCCGGGCCGCTTGGGCTGGACTAGCAGAGCACGCCCGACCATATCCAACCACGCTACCTTACAATAGGCCACACGGTGGCCGCTTGGAATTAAGAAAGACGGACTTACTGCTTGTTCCTGGTGTCTGGGATTGCCCTCTCGAAGGAGATCTTCTCGCTGGCGTAAATATTGAAGCTATTCTCCTTGAAAAGTTCTTTGACCTTGACCCGTTCACTGGGAAGAATCGCCACGGGCTTGCCGTTCTCACCAGGGGCGCTGAGGTTTCGCGGGGTCATCGTTGTATCCCGATCACGTACCTGCGAGATTTAGATACTTGTGGCAATTAGTTATTGTTCGGTGTATTCCGTATTCCACTCACTGACGCCGGTGAATGTTTCACATCTGGACGCGTAGTTCGTGATAAAGATCGTCATAATGCGCCCTTGCTTGGCGTGAAATTACCCCTCCTGTAGCCCCAGTGCTGTGGCTGTAGGACGGGCGAAAATCTAAAAGGGCCCTGCCACAGAACTGGGGCTACCCCTCCTCCACCCATCGGGAATTGGTGGAAAATGGTGTAGATTTAGTCAATGTGTACAAAACAAGGAATTCAAACACCATTTGATCCAAATATCTGAACCTATCTAGTAACTGAGCGATGTTCATGCATCAAGAGTATTGAACCATAGTAGTATTTGTCCATGCTACATATCATTGCACATAAAAGTCTATAATTGATCTGGGCCGCACGGTGTGTTAAGTACATGTGCTAGCGCTCACTAGCTAGAGGTACTGGGGTTCTGTTGGTTCGTCTATTACAATGATCGTCTACAGTGGGAAAACGGATTTCAACCGGTCAGATGCGGCCGATCCGCCATTATTTCACCTGTTGGCAGGGGAGTGACATATATCGCGACCATCTAACCTGTATTTCTCCCCTATCCGGAGGGCCGGCGATGGATATATGTTTGCCCCCCTGCCAACTGGAGTAACATATGCCTCACCGGTCGGCCATCAAGTGCAAAGACACCTGATTCCTCATATTTCAAAATCGCGCACTGATGGCATGTTGGCGAGTGGCGTTCCTATATAAGGGACATGGCGGTATTGGGTTCGACAGTGGACTCGGCCCAGGTCAAAACACGAGGGAGCTAGGCTAACAATAACCGGTAATTTTCACACAGACACACATGAACGTTCATTATGGGGGAGGGGGGGGGAGGAGGGAGGCGGCTCCGACCCCTAGAACCCGCTCCCCCCCCCCCACACACACAAACACACCTATACGCTACACCCCCACGCGAATCGGCTTTTCGGTAAAGTCGGTATAGTCGAATAATTAATTGTATTATTGGTGGTTTGTGCCCGACTTGTGAAGGCAAGTGCTTACGGCGAGTTACACTGCTCGCCACGTGGTATGTGCTGCATCAATAGCTTAAATCACATTCGATTGTTCCGCGACAAACACGCGCGAAATGTGTTTCATAATCTATTAAATAATTCTTTAGAGAAAGCTAATAAGTTATCTTGTGTTATCTAATTTTAGTCGGACTAATATCAAAACAATGTCTCTTCACTTCAATGTTGAGAAGCACGTGACAGCTGGTAAGGCAATTTCACATCATTGAAAAAGGTCAAGGTCGGACCGCGCCCATGTAACCCACCCCAACCCCAAACAGAAAAAATCTTATTTTCAAATGCGGAAATGATACATTAATCCGGCTCAGACATAGTCAATTGGTATGCCATAATAATTAATATGCAATCTGAAAAAAAAACTGCCCACACAAAATGTGCTACTCTATTATAATCCCCATTCTTTAGGCTAAAACGTATTGCATCCTACACACCCACAGGGATTCTCCGAATCCAGCCCATCCCCTTGCATTTCTCAGGCATCTTAAAGTGCATAAGAAATTAAAACATCTAAATTATATGCGGGATTTTTGCCTACCAACACATAAGGAAGATTCACGACGCTTCGTTTACTGCGAGACTGCCGTTAAATCAATATGGCGGAGTCTGGGCCGCGGAAGAACAGCGGAGGCAGGTCTGCCCCGTGCAGGTGGTAACACATGGCAGGCACAGTAACCACAGGGCGGAAGGGTCGGAGGGGGCGGGGTGGATGATGGCTGGGGGCATATCTCAGGCACCATCTCAACACGTACATGTTATCTCAGCTCGTCTTGTGAAGAGGATTGTGTTTTGTCGACCTTTACCTTATCGAGATCTGGCTGTTATCGCCCATTTTTGTTTTACGGTGCACTGTCGTTCAATTGACTATAAATGTACATATGAAAGCTGGCTCTACAGCATTTTAGATCTTTTCACCAACTTAATATGGATCACATGTATTTCTTTATAAGCTAAGCAATGCGACGGAGTAAGAAGGACGAGATTATAATCATATTATCGTTAATCATATCTTGGAATTGTCTCCCTCCTCAGATATGACAGGTCACCAACAGTAAGCGAGGGAAACAATTGTGCACTTGTATTGCTCTGGATGCAACTATATAACACTTACATAACAACTTCGCAGATTATACTCTGCAACATGGGACCAGGGTAAAAGTGAAATTACTTTGGCCATGGAAAAAGTAATATGAAACCATACACGGCCATATGAAAAAAAATAATGACCTATTTGATCAATACATATTCATTCTACGTTTTGTGCTAAGATGTAAAGATTTATATAGAGATGACGATTTATACCTGTCCGTGTGTTGATATAGTTATATAATGCCAAAAACGGCGATTATTAAAGAGGTGAAAACCCACCTTTTCAAAGATGAGCTCTATTGGGTGGTCATCCGGCCCCTTGTCGCTAACAGCGATCTCTACCGGGAACTTATTGCCCTCCCCCTCGTCATTGGCCGCAAGGTGAAGGTCATTGAGCGCCCGAGGGTCCGCGGCTTGTTGTCCTTCTGGATGTTCCGGTTCACTTTCCTGGATCGCCACGCCGGCCACGTCCGTATCCTGGGCCTCACCAGGATCTGCTCTCCTCTTTATGTTCTCCTGGTCTCCTGTCCGCACATCCTGGTCTCCACCACGGGCCTCCACTTCTGGCTCTCCTTGTTTTCCCATATTATCGCCCGCGATAGCTTCACCTTCCTGGCCTTGACCTTGCGGCTCCAGTCGACCTTGGTCGTGGCCCTCGTCCACGCGGTTGTCATGGGGAAGGCCGTCTTGGGGGTTCTCGGGATGGTCAGGTCGCTGGACGTCTGGCTGCTGGCTGAAGTTATTCTGCTTTAGCTCCCCCTGGCGGGCATGCTGAAGCTCATCATTCTGGCTCTCAATGACGGCTTTATTCGCCTTAATGATGTTCTGGAGCTTGTCATTGTTGATATCCTGATCCCGATTCTCGATGCCGTGCTTCATCCAGCGCCATTCCTGATCGGGATCCAGACCCGGATCCCGACCAGCCTCTTGAGCGCGCTCCACGTTCGGGAGCTTGTCCGTCAGGCCGGGTCCGGATTTGTCCGATATTCCAGTGTAGAAAAACAGGTACAAGTCTAGGACGAGCCAGCAAACAGAGGTCCCTGCAATCACCACCAACAGCTGACCTTTCTGTAGCCGTGGCCCTGGGATCTTAAGACGGTGTCGCTCACCGCGTGGCGGAGCCACATTACGAGGAAATGTGACGACGTGGGAATTTGCATCTCGCATGGTGATTTAGATCCCGATCACTCTGTTATGTGATTAACAGGCGTATCCGGGTCGTCTGGATCGATGATGGGAATGGGATTTAATGACAGACTCGATCACAGCCCATCAGATAAGCCCGTCATAGTCGAGACTCCCCAACAGAGTCAAGAAACCTTTGGGCCAGTGACTGGGCTGGATATCAAGCTGACTTAGCCAGAAGGAAGTCAACTTTGAGTCGATATTTCGTATGAACGGTAGACTACTTGGCAGGACCACGTGTTGCACGTCTAACCCCTACCCCCTCCTTCCCACATACCAGGTGTGTTTACTGATATCCCTCACCCCCGGGCCCCCCGCACTATTTCTACACACAAATCCCCACCCCATCGCCCCTCGTCTTTAACTCCGCCCCCTTACCCCATTTCTTAACGCCTAACCTCACCCCCATTGCCACCCGTATTTGCCCCTCGCCCCCCGCCCTCCCCCCCCCCTCCCCGCGGCCCCCGCCCCCTTCCCTCCACACAGCCGTTGCCTACACAAAGAGAGGCCTACCGCAGACCGCAGACTGCCCCATCAATACATCCCCGAGGAACATCCAGCCACGCACGTGGCGGCGATAATATGTGGATTCTAAGTTATCGATTCATCATGCAAAATAGTCGATAGTGGCAAGTGCGGAACTGCTGCAGAGCTGTGTCTGTCTATCGCATCTTCACATGATACGTGTAATTACTTTAATAAACGGTCAATCACAGATGTTCATTTACAATTATAGGGCGAACCTCATCGTCAGTTATATAACACACAATCTCATAATATTCACACCAGTTCAGGCACTGTCGCATCGATATATTGCAGGGACGAATCCAGGGGGAAATCCAAACAGATAGGCCATTACTCGAAACCGGCCTCTCCTTTTCCAGCATATCTGGATCCGACCCTGTCAATTGAAAAACGCTCATTGCACATGAGACCGAGCCAATTGGGCTTTTGGAATGGTGACATTCGAGGTTAATTTATAGGACAGAATATGTGTAAATCTTGCTATCGCCACCGGGAATCGAACCCAGGACCGCCGGGTTGGCACACCCGCAGCCCTAACCAATGCGATAAAGCGACCCCCGGTGAACTGACCAGAACTTCCACACCACTGTGTATTCTATATACTATTAATGGCAGATTATGCGCATTGAGAAATTGCTTTATTTAAATAAAATGCTACTGTACCGATTAAAACGAAATGTTTCTGTGGACGCCTAAAGTGCCTATATGATGTTTCACGGAGTAGAAACAAAATGAGCAGTTTGCGTTGCAAGGTGATACCTTGACAGGCGAAAGACAACACTTAGTGGATCTCTTTGGTTTCATAAGGTGCAGCCCAATGGGTTCCAGCTGTGAAAAGCCAATAACCGCTCGCCAGCAAGGTGCGGTGCCCCACCCAGTTTGCCGGCCTGCATGCTAACCCAACCAGCACACATTGATTATCTGTGCGGGCCTCAGGCGTAGGGTTCTAAAACGTAAACGTCAATAATATTGCCATTTATACATGAAAAAACGGTTTGCAAGTTGTATTCGTCTTCATTATTCTTGTGCTTGTTCTTCATTCTATTGTCATTATTATTATTATTTGCGAGACAGCGGAAAACATTTTTAGCGGCGTCAAGATCTGCGGTGTCACCGATACAATGGAAAGCAACGGGATCGATGAACCGTTCCAGGTACCCCTGGCGACGTCAGAAAACTGGTCCCCGCTTGCGTTTGCAGTTGGTTCGCTGTAAACCAAGTTATAATTGGTAAACATAGGGTAACAACTTATGTATTCTGTAAAATATTTTTTCCTGAATTATAATTTTAATATCTCTAGACAAATAGATTGTAGAAAGATCAATTTTTCCTTACTGAAGAGTATCAACAAAGCCGGACATTTGCCGGCTTTTCTGCTTCGCACAACGCAGTTAAACTCATTGCATTCGCCGTTTGGCATTGATATCAGCTGTTTTCTCGACTTGTAAGCCTCCATCTCATTCTTAAAATGGTATTCTTTGATAGTCCGGATATTTATCTATATACAAAGTTTTATACACAATACACACAACACGCCCTTCCCATTTTACGAAATAATTAGAATTGATAAACTGCGTAAAATTATGCGGGTATAAATGTCCGTTCGGTATACGACTGTGCAGTGCAGAGCGAGGTACGCAAAATGCCTTCACCTGGAACGATCTATTGAAGTTAAAAGGAAATTAGACGAGTATTAACAAATTGAGAGAGTATTTTCCTGTTTTCAGCTATTTCTCCTCAGAGTACCCTATGTTAGAAATAGCTGGTCATACACATTATTATATTTGAGGCATGAATTTCATATTTCTATTAGAATGTTTTTTATATGGAAGCGGAGATCTGTTTGATAAATCAGTGTTTATGAGACTCTAAATATGGCAAAGTGAACAATAACGATACGCTGTGCATGGCAAAGTGATAATAACAATACGCTGTACATGGCTTAGTGAATAATAACGATACGCTGTGCATGGCAAAGTGAATAATAACGATACGATGTGCATGGCAAAGTGAATAATAACGATACGCTGTGCATGGCAAAGTGAATAATAACGATACGCTGTGCATGGCAAAGTGATAATAACAATACGCTGTACATGGCAAAGTGAATAATAACGATACGCTGTGCATGGCAAAATGAATAATAACGATACGCTGTGCATGGCAAAGTGAATAATAACGATACGCTGTGCATGGCAAAGTGAATAATAACGATACGCTGTGCATGGCAAAGTGAACAATAACAATACGTTGTGCATGGCAAAGTGAATAATAACGATACGCTGTACATGGCTTAGTGAACAATAACAATACGTTGTGCATGGCAAAGTGAATAATAACGATACGCTGTGCATGGCAAAGTGAATAATAACGATAGGCTGTGCATGGCAAAGTGAATAATAACGATACGATGTGTATGGCAAAGTGAATAATAACGATACGCTGTACATGGCAAAGTAAATAATAACTATACGCTGTACATGGCAAAGGAAGTAATAACGATACGCTGTACATGGCTTACTGAATAACAGCGATACGCTGTACATGGCTTAGTGAATAACAACGATGCGTTGTACATGGCTTACTGAACAATAACGATACGTTCTGCATGGCAAAGTGAATAATAACAATACGCTGTACATGGCAAAGGAAGTAATAACGATACGCTGTGCATGGCTTTGTGAATAACAACGATACGCTGTATATGGCTTAGTGAATAATAATGACACGCTGTACATGGCTTAGTGAATAATAACGATACGCTGTGCATGGCAAAGTGAATAATAACGATACGCTGTGCATGGCAAAGCAAATAATAACAATACGTTGTGTATGGCAAAGTGAATAATAACGATACGCTGTACATGGCAAAGCGAATAATAACGATACGCTGTGCATGGCAAAGTGAATAATAACGATACGCTGTACATGGCTTAGTGAATAATAACGATACGCTGTACGTGGCAAAGCGAATAATAACAATACGCTGTACATGGCAAAGCGAATAATAACGATACGCTGTGCATGGCAAAGCGAATGATAACGATACGCTGTGCATGGCAAAGCGAATAATAACGATACGCTGTACGTGGCAAAGTGAATAATAACGATACGCTGTACATGGCAAAGCGAATAATAACGATACGCTGTGCATGGCAAAGTGAATAATAACGATACGCTGTACATGGCTTTGTGAATAACAACGATACGCTGTATATGGCTTAGTGAATAATAATGACACGCTGTACATGGCTTAGTGAATAATAACGATACGCTGTGCATGGCAAAGTGAATAATAACGATACGCTGTGCATGGCAAAGTGAATAATAAATATACGCTGTGCATAGCAAAGCAAATAATAACGATACGCTGTGTATGGCAAAGTGAATAATAACGATACGCTGTACATGGCAAAGCGAATAATAACGATACGCTGTGCATGGCAAAGTGAATAATAACGATACGCTGTACATGGCTTAGTGAATAATAACCATACGCTGTACATGGCAAAGCGAATAATAACGATACGCTGTGCATGGCAAAGCAAATAATAACGATACGCTGTGCATGGCAAAGTGAATAATAACGATACGCTGTACATGGCAAAGCGAATAATAATGATACGCTGTGCATGGCAAAGCGAATAATAACGATACGCTGTGCATGGCTTACTGAATAATAACGATACGCTGTGTATGGCAAAGTGAATAATAACGATACGCTGTGCATGGCAAAGTGAATAATAACGATACGCTGTGCATGGCAAAGCAAATAATAACGATACGCTGTGTATGGCAAAGTGAATAATAACGATACGCTGTACATGGCAAAGCGAATAATAACGATACGCTGTGCATGGCAAAGTGAATAATAACGATACGCTGTACATGGCTTAGTGAATAATAACGATACGCTGTACGTGGCAAAGCGAATAATAACAATACGCTGTACATGGCAAAGCGAATAATAACGATACGCTGTGCATGGCAAAGTGAATAATAACGATACGCTGTGCATGGCAAAGTGAATAATAACGATACGCTGTACATGGCTTAGTGAATAATAACGATACGCTGTGCATGGCAAAGTGAGTAATAACGATACGCTGTACATGGCAAAGCGAATAATAACGATACGCTGTGCATGGCAAAGCAAATAATAACAATACGTTGTGTATGGCAAAGTGAATAATAACGATACGCTGTACATGGCAAAGCGAATAATAACGATACGCTGTGCATGGCAAAGTGAATAATAACGATACGCTCTACATGGCTTAGTGAATAATAACGATACGCTGTACGTGGCAAAGCGAATAATAACAATACGCTGTACATGGCAAAGCGAATAATAACGATACGCTGTGCATGGCAAAGCGAATGATAACGATACGCTGTGCATGGCAAAGCGAATAATAACGATACGCTGTACGTGGCAAAGTGAATAATAACGATACGCTGTACATGGCAAAGCGAATAATAACGATACGCTGTGCATGGCAAAGTGAATAATAACGATACGCTGTACATGGCTTTGTGAATAGCAACGATACGTTGTATATGGCTTAGTGAATAATAATGACACGCTGTACATGGCTTAGTGAATAATAACGATACGCTGTGCATGGCAAAGTGAATAATAACGATACGCTGTGCATGGCAAAGTGAATAATAAATATACGCTGTGCATGGCAAAGCAAATAATAACGATACGCTGTGTATGGCAAAGTGAATAATAACGATACGCTGTACATGGCAAAGCGAATAATAACGATACGCTGTGCATGGCAAAGTGAATAATAACGATACGCTGTACATGGCTTAGTGAATAATAACCATACGCTGTACATGGCAAAGCGAATAATAACGATACGCTGTGCATGGCAAAGCAAATAATAACGATACGCTGTGCATGGCAAAGTGAATAATAACGATACGCTGTACATGGCAAAGCGAATAATAACGATACGCTGTGCATGGCAAAGCGAGTAATAACGATACGCTGTGCATGGCTTACTGAATAATAACGATACGCTGTGTATGGCAAAGTGAATAATAACGATACGCTGTGCATGGCAAAGTGAATAATAACGATACGCTGTGCATGGCAAAGCAAATAATAACGATACGCTGTGTATGGCAAAGTGAATAATAACGATACGCTGTACATGGCAAAGCGAATAATAACGATACGCTGTGCATGGCAAAGTGAATAATAACGATACGCTGTACATGGCTTAGTGAATAATAACGATACGCTGTACGTGGCAAAGCGAATAATAACAATACGCTGTACATGGCAAAGCGAATAATAACGATACGCTGTGCATGGCAAAGTGAATAATAACCATACGCTGTGCATGGCAAAGTGAATAATAACGATACGCTGTACATGGCTTAGTGAATAATAACGATACGCTGTGCATGGCAAAGTGAATAATAACGATACGCTGTACATGGCAAAGCGAATAATAACGATACGCTGTGCATGGCAAAGTGAATAATAACGATACGCTGTACATGGCAAAGCGAATAATAACGATACGCTGTGCATGGCAAGGCGAATAATAACGATACGCTGTACATGGCTTAGTGAATAATAACGATACGCTGTACGTGGCAAAGTGAATAATAACAATACGTTGTGCATGGCAAAGTGAAAAATAACGATACGCTGTACATGGCTTAGTGAATAATAACGATACGCTGTACGTGGCAAAGTGAATAATAACGATACGTTGTGCATGGCAAAGTGAATAATAACGATACGCTGTGTATGGCAAAGCGAATAATAACGATACGCTGTGTATGGCAAAGCGAATAATAACGATACGCTGTGTATGGCAAAGCGAATAATAACAATACGCTGTACATGGCAAAGCGAATAATAACGATACGCTGTGCATGGCAAAGTGAATAATAACGATACGCTGTACATGGCAAAGCGAATAATAACGATACGCTGTGTATGGCAAAGCGAATAATAACGATACGCTGTGCATGGCAAAGTGAATAATAACGATACGCTGTACATGGCTTAGTGAATAATAACGATACGCTGTACGTGGCAAAGTGAATAATAACGATACGTTGTGCATGGCAAAGTGAATAATAACGATACGCTGTACATGGCAAAGCGAATAATAACGATACGCTGTGTATGGCAAAGTGAATAATAACGATACGCTGTACATGGCAAAGAGAATAATAACGATACGCTGTGTATGGCAAAGTGAATATTAACGATACGCTGTGCATGGCAAAGCGAATAATAACGATACGCTGTGCATGGCAAAGCGAATAATAACGATACGCTGTGCATGGCAAAGTGAATAATAACGATACGCTGTGCATGGCAAAGTGAATAATAACGATACGCTGTACATGGCAAAGCGAATAATAACGATGCGCTGTACATGGCAAAGTGAAAAATAACGATACGCTGTACATGGCAAAGCGAATAATAACGATGCGCTGTACATGGCAAAGTGAATAATAACGATACGCTGTACGTGGCAAAGCGAATAATAACGATACGCTGTGTATGGCAAAGTGAATAATAACGATACGCTGTACATGGCAAAGTGAATAATAACGATACGCTGTACATGGCAAAGCGAATAATAACGATACGCTGTACATGGCAAAGTGAATAATAACGATACGTTGTGCATGGCAAAGTGAATAATAACGATACGCTGTACATGGCAAAGTGAAAAATAACGATACGCTGTACATGGCAAAGAGAATAATAACGATACGCTGTGTATGGCAAAGTGAATAATAACGATACGCTGTGCATGGCAAAGTGAATAATAACGATACGCTGTACATGGCAAAGTGAATAATAACGATACGCTGTGTATGGCAAAGTGAATAATAACGATACGCTGTACATGGCAAAGTGAATAATAACGATACGCTGTGCATGGCAAAGTGAATAATAACGATACGCTGTACGTGGCTTAGTGAATAATAACGATACGCTGTACATGGCAAAGCATTAATAACGATACGCTGTACATGGCTTAGTGAATAATAACGATACGCTGTACGTGGCAAAGCGAATAATAACGATACGCTGTGCATGGCAAAGTGAATAATAACGATACGCTGTACGTGGCTTAGTGAATAATAACGATACGCTGTATATGGCTTAGTGAATAATAACGATACGCTGTACATGGCAAAGCAATAATAACGATACGCTGTACATGGCAAAGTGAATAATAACGATACGCTGTACATGGCAAAGTGAATAATAACGATACGCTGTGCATGGCAAAGTGAATAATAACGATACGCTGTACGTGGCTTAGTGAATAATAACGATACGCTGTATATGGCTTAGTGAATAATAACGATACGCTGTACATGGCAAAGCAATAATAACGATACGCTGTACATGGCTTAGTGAATAATAACGATACGCTGTGCATGGCAAAGTGAATAATAACGATACGCTGTACATGGCAAAGCGAATAATAACGATACGCTGTACATGGCTTAGTGAATAATAACGATGCGCTGTGCATGGCAAAGTGAATAATAACGATACGCTGTACATGGCAAAGCGAATAATAACGATACGCTGTACATGGCTTAGTGAATAATAACGTAACGCTGTACGTGGCAAAGCGAATAATAACGATGCGCTGTTCATGGCAAAGTGAATAATAACGATACGCTGTGCATGGCAAAGCGAATAATAACGATACGCTGTACATGGCTTAGTGAATAATAACGATACGCTGTACATGGCAAAGTGAATAATAACGATACGTTGTGCATGGCAAAGTGAAAAATAACGATACGCTGTACATGGCAAAGTGAAAAATAACGATACGCTGTACATGGCTTAGTGAATAATAACGATACGCTGTTCATGGCAAAGTGAATAATAACGATACGCTGTGCATGGCAAAGTGAATAATAACGATACGCTGTGCATGGCAAAGTGAACAATAACAATACGTTGTACATGGCAAAGCGAATAATAACGATACGCTGTACATGGCAAAGTGAATAATAACGATACGCTGTACATGGCAAACCGAATAATAACGATACGCTGTGCATGGCAAAGTGAATAATAACGATACGCTGTGTATGGCAAAGTGAATAATAACGATACGCTGTACATGGCAAAGAGAATAATAACGATACGCTGTGCATGGCAAAGTGAATAATAACGATACGCTGTACATGGCAAAGCGAATAATAACGATACGCTGTACATGGCAAAGTGAATAATAACGATACGCTGTACGTGGCAAAGTGAATAATAAGGATACGCTGTACATGGCAAAGAGAATAATAACGATACGCTGTGTATGGCAGAGTGAATAATAACGATACGCTGTACATGGCAAAGCGAATAATAACGATACGCTGTGCATGGCAAAGTGAATAATAACGATACGCTGTACGTGGCAAAGTGAATAATAACTATACGCTGTGCATAGCAAAGTGAATAATAACGATACGCTGTACATGGCAAAGAGAATAATAACGATACGCTGTGCATGGCAAAGTGAATAATAACGATACGCTGTACATGGCTTAGTGAATAATAACGATACGCTGTGCATGGCAAAGTGAATAATAACGATACGTTGTGCATGGCAAAGTGAATAATAACGATACGCTGTGCATGGCAAAGTGAATAATAACGATACGCTGTGTATGGCAAAGTGAATAATAACGATACGCTGTGCATGGCAAAGTGAATAATAACGATACGCTGTACATGGCTTAGTGAATAATAACGATACGCTGTACATGGCAAACCGAATAATAACGATACGCTGTGCATGGCAAAGTGAATAATAACGATACGCTGTACATGGCTTAGTGAATAATTACGATACGCTGTACATGGCAAAGCGAATAATAACGATACGCTGTGCATGGCAAAGTGAATAATAACGATACGCTGTACTTGGCAAAGTGAATAATAACGATACGCTGTGCATGGCAAAGTGAATAATAACGATACGCTGTACATGGCAAAGAGAATAATAACGATACGCTGTGCATGGCAAAGTGAATAATAACGATACGCTGTACATGGCTTAGTGAATAATAACGATACGCTGTGCATGGCAAAGTGAATAATAACGATACGCTGTGCATGGCAAAGTGAATAATAACGATACGCTGTGCATGGCAAAGTGAATAATAACGATACGCTGTACATGGCTTAGTGAATAATAACGATACGCTGTGCATGGCAAAGTGAATAATAACGATACGCTGTGCATGGCAAAGAGAATAATAACGATACGCTGTGCATGGCAAAGTGAATAATAACGATACGCTGTACATGGCTTAGTGAATAATAACGATACGCTGTGCATGGCAAAGTGAATAATAACGATACGCTGTGCATGGCAAAGTGAATAATAACGATACGCTGTGCATGGCAAAGTGAATAATAACGATACGCTGTGCACGACAAAGGAAATAATCGACGGATAACGACAAAAATGTTTTTTTTTTTTTTATTGGTGGTTGTACCACTACAGGGCAACATACACTCCTTACCAGGAACAATAATGTGATTTCTTCAGGTAAGAATATTTTCTGTTGCGGTATTAAGTTTCCATAAGGCCCCCTAACAGGGGGTAAACATGCTTATGTTGTGACCGTATTCAGAGCTTTTCGTCTGGGGCCTCTTTTTTCAGATAATATTTGTGAATCGTAAAAAGCTGTAAGACACAAAATAACGCCTAACTCTCTCTCTCTCTCGAGAGAGAGATATGGTAATTTGTTGCATTAGCACGGGTAACGTCATCAATACCATGGTTACAGACACGCAGGGGCCACAGCATCCGTGAACACCAAGAATGTGACGCTACAGGCGGGCAGTAAGGGAGTGGCATCACCAGGAATATGCCTGTCATCTAGCGGAGGGAGCCTGGCGTCTGACGTCATCAATGCTATGGTTACAGACGACACGCGGGGGCCACAGCGTCCGTGAACCCCAAGAATGTGACGTTATAGGCGGGCAGTAAGGGAGAGGCATCCCCGGGAATATGCCTGCCATCTAGCGGAGGGAGCCTGGCGTCTGACGTCATCAATGCCATGGTTACAGACACGCGGGGGCCACAGCGTCCGTGAACACCAAGAATGTGACGCTATAGGCGGGCAGTAAGGGAGAGGCATCCCCGAGAACACCCCTGCCATCTAGCGGAGGAAGTCTAGCGTCTGACGTCATCACAATGGGCGACCCGTTTAGTGACACGGACGCCGACATGAGCCCTTCCGGTCCGGAAGCGGACAACACGTACCGGACGCTTCGGTCGCCGACGCCGTGGAATGCTAAGGTGCGATTTCGAGGTGACAGGTTGATGACGTAAGCAGTGACGCCACCTGTGACGTAGTCGGTCGTTCTGCGCGATGTGCAGTGCGCATACACCCGGATGTCATCATACAATCTCACAGACTCTGACGTCGTCATCGTAACATCAATCACGCGTGTTCCGACGAGATTTCGAAAGAGCAGCGCGGCCCAGTATGTCGGCCTGGGGGTGAGGTTCTCGTCGACAAGCGCGAACCAGAAGCCATAGAAAGTTTGCCTGACGACAACATCCAGGCCATGGCGAGCCGAGAGGCCGAGCTTGTCGATCAGCATGAAGATGGCGACGTAGCTCTCACAGATCCCGGTTCCCGGCGGCGCGAAGGTCGAGGACGTCTCTCCCTGCCAGATCTTGACATCCGGGATCGCGCTGTGGGACACGGCTAACCTTATGGCCTTCATCTCCGGAATGTACAAATCCAGAACCTTGGGACTTGTGTAGTTGGCTAAATACTTCAATTCCGCGCCCCCGTAATATTGGTGAAATGTCGCCGCCATGATGACGTCACGCCCCACGTGATCCAGGAACTCCTTAAGGTACAGGCTGTTAAAGGCGAAAGCGATATCCGGACCCACAATGGCCGCCTGGTGAAAGTAAAACCCGAACTGTCCATCCAGCAACCTCCGCAGCTGCCGAAAGTCTCGAGCCAGCTGCCCTGGGGATATATCGACGAAGGCCTTCCCCAATGGGTATAAATCAGGCTCGTTGCCCAGTTCGAAGTCGAGGTTGGAGTGGAATCCATGTCGGATGCTGTGCTGGAGCAGTAGGACGGCGTTGCTCGGGTCCCAGTCGGCGCCTCGCCGCAGCTGTGCGTTGAGCCCGAACACGACCCGCCAACCCACCGAGGCGGCGAACCGGTTGACAGCCACCCAATCAGAGCCGGACATCGTGAAGTTTGTTGGCGGGAAGAGCGTCCCCCGCGGGGCAGGGACGTCGCCCCCGGTGGCGGAGGGATACACAGACCCACCACGCACCGAGCGCGCTCCGCCCTCGATGTAGTCCGTCTCCTTTAAGTCACCTGATCGTATCTCTGGAGACCCTCGGCGGTCCGATACCTGAGCGTCCGCGGGAAGGTCACGTGGGTCGAAGATGAGCCTATCGCCGTCCGTCCCGGAAAGGCGGAGGTACGCCGGGGATAGACCTCTAGCCAGAGTCCTCAGTCGGATGGAGTCGAAGTCGAACGTCTCCCACCGATTCCGGATCAGATTCGAGTCCATTCCGAGGCTAAGGAAGTAGTCACTGGTCACGTGTACCGCGGTGGACGTATTCACGGTGACCTTGACCTTGTCCGTGAGTGTCCCCTGGGTGGACTGTCCAGGTTGACACGTGCCGTGCGCGGAGATGGCCAGGATTAACAGGAGGACCTGGAGCGCCATGATGACGAGATTTGGGACTCTGCAACGGCAAGAGATGGGGGGACCCATCCTGAATGCTATGGAAGAGGATGTTATGACCTGGATCGATATGATGACGGGGCCCGGGACTCTGCAACGGCGAGGGATAGGGGGGCACATCCTGAATGTTATGGAAGGGGACGTTATGACCTGGATCTATATGATGACGGGGCCCGGGACTCTGCAACGGCAAGGGATGGGGGGACCCATCCTGAATGGTATGGAAAGGGACGTTATGACCTGGATCTATATGATGACGGGGCCAGGGACACTGTAAAGGGAAAGGGATGGAGGGAGGTCCCATCCTGAATGTTATGGAAGGGGACGTTATGACCTGTTTATTATACTTCGTGGCAGTTGTTCATACAAACCTGCCCCGAACACAGATCAAGATCCCAAACCGCTATTATGTGTTGTGGTTCTGACCACCTCAGAGGATCCGATATTGATAATATTAAGGGCTAGAAATGAGTAATACGTGAGCAGGATATTTACTGACGTCAAAAATGTGTTTAATAAAGCGTCTGCCCGTTATACCCAAATGATCATTTTCTTGAACCATAGTTACAATGTAGCTTACATATTACTTACACCTCATATTTACCGTAATAACCTATTTCGTGGGCTTTTCCATGGAGTGTGGACCGCCTTAGCCTATAATCACTGTAACTCACACACTCAGATTTTGTCTTTAGAATGAAAATATATATTATCATGAATTTAATACTTGAAATACCTATAGATCCTATAGGTTTATTATCTCGTGATGTCTGAATCTTACCGTGATCGGTGTGTCAGTATCCAGATGTCATCCTGTTGACGTCTTCTCCATAGTCTAACCTGCCTACGCTACTTCATAGGGTGAACCTTGGCCCCCTATCAGCGGTACTTAACATCCAGGCACACCGGACTTTTAACCCTTGAGCTACTGGCGACCGTGGACTACGTTAGCAGCTCCTTATCGCGTCTCTGCCCAGTGGCGCAGCTTGATTAAGGTAGACAGATCAACTGCAATTACCAATTACCAAGTGCAAGTTCAAATATTATTATTATTGTATTGTAATGACATGCCCACATATATACAAGATATACAATAATACTAAATATCAAGTTGGCATAGCCATAAGGGGCTTACAAGTTACTCCAGTTATGTTAAATTTAATTTAATTTAAGTTTAAATCTAGATTTATAATTTAAAATAACAGCTTTCATTTATAAGATAGTGGGCAACGAAATGAATGTCTAAAGCACTCATGCTTTCCAATGGTTTGAGAAAAACTGCACGATGTTTGGTTCATGTTGACGAGTTTATGTCGCATACTTTGCAAACGATTCAAAAGTATGAACCCAACTGATTACTGCTTGACACGAAGTAGAATATTTGGCAAAATTTTATCAGACAATACACGGAAGAAAAACAGTTTCCTAACGCCAATCTGGAAATTTGGAAACGGTTCCATCATTCTCAAAATTTATTTTGGTAAGGTTCTTTATGTGGTATTAGTCGCGCAATCTGTTTGAATATGGCGGATTAACTGAACGCTAAGACGGTTTGCGTAGTGCTCAGCGGGGTTGAATATATGAATACAGCGTCTGGATCATAATTTATTAAACTTACTCAGTATTACACGACATGAAAAATATAAAAGCATTGTACAAGTGTGTTCCGCGTGTGTGAGACGGGAAGGCAGAACAGAGCCAGAGGTATACGTATTAGCTACTTTAACAGTCCAAGATAGATTTCCAAGATTGCAATCGATGATTTGTTTTTCAAAAACTGATGAACGAACTGAAGCTCCAAGGTCCATATTCCGACTAAAAGTATAGTCCTTGCCATCGGTAAACCGTTCTGTCTCGTTTTACAGGGTTGTTGCGTAGGGTTAAAGGGTTCGTGCCACGATTTTGTCTTGCTCGGAGTTAACTTGGTTTAGAGAAAATAAACAAATAACAATTTGTTTTAATGGGAGTTTACATTTTTTATTCCACGATATCACTATAAACGCGTTAGTCAAAATAGCAAAAGTGAGATCCGGCGGGTTTATTTCTGAGAGTATTGCATCTAAGCGTTATTTGAAAATTCCGCAATGATGGTACAAGATTTACAGGTGAGCTTTGATGCAGTGCGTAGACGTCTGTGGTCGAGGGCGTGTATTGTTTTTATGGTTTAGTGCGTTTTGGTGAGTTCCAGCCTATGGGCAGAGAGAATCTGAGTCTCAATATAAAAGCACATGCGTTTGTATTCCCCTTTGACGTCACTTTCCTTGCTTGCAGAAGTTAAATTGGTAGGTGCGAAAACAAGTAGAAAAGTATGGCATTCTACTATTTGGGGCGTTACAGCTCGATAATATAAGCGAGGAAACACAGAAGATTAATATGAGCTAAATTTGTTTTGTCGTGGCACGAACACTTTAACATACAATATACTGTTGACGGCGCCAAGTTTGTTGCAATTGCAGCTTTAAGACAATTCGCGATGTGACCGACGTTTATTAATTTGAACAAATAACGGTTTAAAATTTACTATATATACATATATATATATATTATATTATCATGAAACTGACCTAACTCCTGTTTCCTTATTCAGATATGAAGTGCATGTTCAGCACATATAGAACGGATTGAACAATGCAGAGTGGGTCCTTGCTTAACTTACATTTTTCTTTCATTGCATATTTATTATAGCCCGAGAAAGTGTTAACTTGTTGTTCAGAATGCTCGAGGCGTTGGCCGAATCGATTGTGAACAACGAAATCAACAACTATCGCGTGTTTTCTCTCACTCAAGAAGCCACTTTAGTTATTCAACCCCTAGTTCGCTCAGTAAGTAGCGGGACGCCACCTAGCGACTGAAGAGATGCGTGTTAGCGGGGCGTGAGCCATGATGACATCACGTCTCATGTTATGAGGACGGACTTAGTACGATCTTTACGGAAAGCTTTCAACGTCGGAAGATTCAATACCTACGGGAGGGGGGGTGTGGGGGGGGGGCGAGGCCAATTCAGTAGCCTAGGATGCTTTCACTCTCCAATACTAGATCCACAGATTTACGCGACCTAGCTTCCACATCAATCGGTTCTATGATAGTTAAGAATCGTGTGATACAGAATGCTTCAGATACTATTGCCCCAGCGATTCACTGCCACTGTTTTGACCCGGCGAGCCAAATCCCCCGCCATCTTGACACTGAGACGCGATCTCTCCCAGAGACATCAACAGGGCCCATGACACTTCAGCAATCAGCCCTCACACCCCCCCCCCCCCCCGGCATTCGTGAGACACACAGTAAAACATGAAAGACGATGCTCGGTATTTTAAAGGCGGATTTAGTTTTTATTCCTGCTGTCCTCCCGTGTGACACACCTAGCTCTGTCTGACCTGCCGACAGTCGTCTCGCCCTGCTACTGGTCGGCGGTCTGTAGACGTCGGTCTGCGGCGGCTTGCCCCTGTGTTGAGGTGACAGCTTGACGGAGGCTGGGGCGTCCTCACTTACGGCACCCCCGGGGAGCACTGCCCGCACAGCCCGGCGGAGAAGGGGCCGGCGTTGGGGCCGGCCGACAGCGTGACGACGTCCGTGCGGAAGGGCTTCCTCTGGTACTCCAGCTCCCAGGAGCAGGTCTCGCTCTGGATGAGGAACAGGTCCTCGTCCGCAATCAGGCGCAGTTGGGTCACCCCGTCGTCGTAGGTGTAGGGGCTGGACAGGTCCAAATCCTGGGGACTTCCAATCTATGGAACGAGAGGACGAAGATGAAGATGAAGTAGATGGCACGTGTGGCCACTTTTTGCATCTATCTGATGCGTGTTTGCCTACCCTATGTCATTGTCCCGGTAGGTGTTTTGTCCCAGTATGTTTATGTGATCAAATGTGGCATAAAACACACATCAAGCGAAGCAAATATATGCAACGTAAATCATGTACTGCAAAATTGTATACACATTATCACAAAAAAAGACCCAGACTCATGTAGGACTACACTACACTATTATACGCCATTAAAGCATAACCCATTGACCAATGTGGCATTGAACACAAAGTTGCAACACGAAAGCATGCCGCACACACCCTATAACGATGTACCAATAGTATATTTCCCATCATTCATCCATCATCTTACGCACACGGACGGATCGCAAATAATAATTTCCCGTCAACCGATCCCGGCTCCGACACTAAGCCCCGCCCACGTTTGAGTCCCTTATCCGTATTCGTGCGTATGAAATTATAGCTGATGGTAGATACAAGTGAGAAGTACTCATCTCTAAAACCGACAATAAAAATGACATGCTGCTTTGTTTGTCAGACTTGTTTGTCCGACATAACGCACGTGAAAGACCTTTTTTCACCACATAATTGGATAAAAGCAACAATGACGTCAGTGAATGATTGACAGCCTGCATCGGTCTATTAACAGGGCATATCTCACAGATGGTCGAAGGACTTACTCCCTGGCCTCTCAAGGCGACGCCTGGGCCTTGGATCTTTAGGTTCCTGTGGAACTTGCCGTTGCGGCCGATGCCGAAATAGAAGACGGCGTTGGCGAGGACGACCTGTCCCCGCTCCATGCCCATGTTGCCCACCAGGCGGAAGTCACACGCCGAGGTGCCGTCGCCCACCACGGCCAGGTCCACGCCCTTCTCCGTCAGGTCGTCCAGGCCGCTCACCTCCCCTTGGAAGTTGATAATCGAGGCCAGGTCGTGGGCCTCCGAGGGTAACTCGTACCCGTTGTCACCCACTTGGCAGATACAGACTGCGGCGAGGAAACAGGGAGAGAACTGGGTGAGAACAGGGCGAGAACTGTGCGATAACTGGATGAGAACAGGACGAGAACTGGTGAGAGCAACTCGAGTACAGGGGGAGAACAGGTTGAGAACAGGGTGAGAACAGGGCGAGAACAGGGTGAGAGAGCAGGGCGAGAACTGGGCGAGAACTGGGTGAGAGAGCAGGGCGAGAACTGGGCGAGAACTGGTGAGAACAGGGCGAGAACAGGGTGAGAACAGGCGAGAACTAGATGAGAAGAGAATGAGAACATAGAGTGCAAGAAATTATCAAAACCTCCATAAAATATATATTACGCAGGTTTAATTAGCTAAATAATAAATAGTTTGTTTCTACCTGATGTGATGAGGCCAACTTGATGATGTGACGACGTTAAGACCAAACTATTTATTACCCAAGAGGCAGAGCACATGCAGTGGCGCCTCACGGTGGAGTAATCTGAACTAGGATTGTGAAGTGGTGTCCAGCTTACCTTCCGGTGGGCAAGCGCCCTCCTTGATGAATGGTCTGTCGACACGGTAGGCGTATCGGCCGGGGACGTCGATGTTACTTGTCGATTGAAGGTCGCTGACGTAGGGGGTGGTCGAGTTAGGCAGGAAGTGGTAACGATACCCGTCCCCATGGTTGAAGCCAGCCTGGAACCCATACACGGTTGTCATGACGACGACAAGCTGATTTGTGGAGTGGGTGGAGTGGGTGGGGTGAGGGGGGGGGGGGTGCGGGTTGGGAGCAAAATCTTCTATAGATCCTATATACTATATAGACCTGGTGTGGTCATCATTGAGACCGCGTGAACTGCCTGAACGAAGCGAACGGCAGGTGTGACTGGCAGAAGCCCGCTATGTAGGCTGCTGGCCAGCATGACAGGTCGACACATTCTAAAGCTAAGGGGCAGGCCATTTATTACCAGGATAGGGGGAGGGGCGTGGGGGCTATGGTATTTAGGTTGAGAATTTTTTTGGTTGAATGGAAGTATGAAAGAAACACCTTGTTTTCTTTCTTTTTTTGGGGGGGGGGGGGCAAATTTTGTTTCGGTAAATTTCAAGGCCAGATGTAAAATAAACACCAACTAACTTAGCTCCCCTTGGTACCAAATAGTCCGTCCCAAAAAGTAAACAACGCGACATCGTTCCGATGGCGCTTGGCTTCGTTTTCGAGTTTATAACGAACACTTAGAAGTATTTCAAGCGTTTTTAGGCAAACCCCCTTAGAATACAGGTATCCGACATGCAAAACTACCATATAATCCATTCAAATTATTCAACAGCTTAAAAGATCCCCCGTCGCAAACCACCGAGAGCACAGCGGGCATTTGCAGATGTTCCTGCGGTGAAGCGGTAGATCTATAGAAGCTAGGACCCAGCCTCGGCTTGCCTCACCTCGGCCCAATTCCAGCCTCCTGTCCAATCCAAATGGTCGTAGTTGAGGAAGGCGAATGTCTTGTGATCGTTCGCCACGATGCCCAGTTGGAAAGTATTGTTTATCCTGTCACCCTGTAATCAGCAAATGGTCGATTACCTGAAAGATGCCTCTGCGGATTAACCGGTCGCAAGCCTATAGGGTGTGATCGAGGGCTATGTGTACAGATATGCATTATATACTATATATATTTAGAGCATCGAATTTGGCATCCATCATCCTGGAAACAAGTTGTTGATGTGTAATATCATAATCATCGTATTTTCTTTCCCTGTTTTATCCTTGGCAAGTCTCTGAGGTCTTAAGTGATCTGACCTTGCGAGAGTCTGTCCGAATTGCCCGAAGATGGCACACCAATAATTTCGTTCAGTCGTCAAATTAATATTAGCATGTAAAATATAGTGTTACGAGCTCGTAACTGTTAGTGAAATCAGGTCATGCCATGGGAAGCAGGTAGCGGAAGTTCAGAAGGTCTTCAATGATTGCAAACTCGACGCTTCCCTGCTGGACTTACTGTTAGAAGTGCAAACACGGCGCTTCCCTGCTGGAATTACTCTTAGAAGTGCAAACACGGCGCTTCCCTGTAAGACTTACTCTTAAAAGTGCAAACACGGCGGTTCCCTGTAAGACTTACTCGTAGAAATGCAAACACGGCACTTCCCTGCTGGACTTACTCTTAGAAGTGCAAACACGGCGCTTCCCTGCTGGACGTACTCTTAGAAGTGCAAACACGGCGCTTCCCTGCTGGACTTACTCTTAGAAGTGCAAACACGTCGCTTCCCTGCTGGACTTACTCTTAGAGGTACAAACACGGCGCTTCCCTGCTGGACTTACTCTTAGAAGTGCGAACACGGCGCTTCCCTGCTGGACGTACTCTTAGAAGTGCGAACACGGCTGTTGGACTTACATACAAGGCGAAGAGGGCGAACTCATAGACTTCGTGCCATGTAGCCACCATGGCCCAGTCACCCACAAAGTCGGCCTCGCACGGGAAGGCGGCCGCCACGTCAGCCGTCATCTGGTCCACTAGGCCGGAGTCCCCACCCTGCTCTTGCCTGCAAGAGTTAGAGACATCATCATGACCACAGTATTGGTATCTTCTAAACCGTTTATTATTGCCAAATGTGCGCCACCTCAATTGTGGGCAGTCTTTGTTTTGTGTATATCCCTCCACGTAACCTAACGTGCTAATATCCACATAATTTTGCGACTATGAAAATGATGAATATATATAGAAATTGGCTGTGACAAGTAAGGATTTCGTGCTTACGACGCATCCCGATCAATATATGTAGGCCTACAACCCAAGCTGTTCATAAACCTGACGTCTTCAATTTCTTTAGACATGTGAGGTATTATTACGTAAACGATCCGACCAGTTGCTGGAAGGCATCAAAATCAAAGCCCTAGAAGCACGGTGTACCTATGTCAATAGCCTTTTGCATTCGAACAGCCAGAGGGATAACAAGACAGCCATAGGCTGAAGTTACTGACAGAAGTGACGTCATACTAAAATCTACCCTTGCTGATCTTTTACAACTGGTTGCAAAGCTTCAGCGTCCATACCGAGCGAGCGGTGGCTATTCTAACCCAACAAATGCCCAAGAGTCGATTTCCCCATTCACTCATCATGGGCGACCGAGCGCATATAACGGGCAATTTAGGCTAACTAGCGCGTTAAACGGACAAACTGGAATACTTATGGCTTTCAGCAGCCAATTTGAGCTAAATATGGCCTTCAATCGGCAATTTGGGCTCAATAACGCCTTCAACGGGCAATGTACCGCACTTTAGACGTTATAAAGGGCAATTGGGGCGCTGCAGGCACTATTTTGAACCCGTGCGCACTGTATAAACTGATACTAATTTTATAGGTAAACAGAGCTTTTACTAACGTCACTCCTGGAACGAAAAATAAGATTGGAACGCATCTTTTGTATTATTCAGATGGCCATTCCGCATCTCTTGATGCATTTGGAAGTTGATATCTAAAGCCGTTTGAGTCCAAATTGCCCACTGAAAGCTGTATTGGGCTCGCTAAAGGGGCAATTTAGCCCATATTGGAGACCCTAGGATCCGGATGCTGGATAAGCACAATTTAACGGCTGATGTTTAACCAAGCTCCCCACACGGTGGCGCTACGCAAGCTAGCTTTTACCGCTGCTGTCGGCCGGGGGCAAATTTTAAAATAGGTGAAAATGAAACAATTTCACAATTTCGTCGGGTAACGAAAACTTGGACGTCATGTTGGACGCACACGTTCCGGTACCGCAAAAAAAGTTACGCATGGCAGCAATTGTCCCTTGATATAACGTCAAATTAACCGAAAGTCGTTATGAAGTATAATAGCCGAGTAATGGCCTTTGCGAAACTGTGGCGTCATCTTGTCATTGTGACGTCATGGCATAAATGACGACAACGTCCAAATAATAAGACGCCAACGTTATGCCCCACAACTCAAAACGTTGACCACCACGGCGGTAGAAGCATCAGCCCTTCAGATATGGCTTAATGTAATTACCGAGAAAAAGCTATACTTCATCATTAGGGATACATGAAATAGGAGCAGATGTACAGAGGACATTGCGCTCGGAAAGAAGACAGACCGAATGCTTTCTGTCACTAGTTATCTGGAGATGTATGTTCCCTGTCATAAGCCGCAGAGATCTCAGCTCCAGCTTGTTTTTCAGATTTTTGACGATTTTTCAAATTTGGACATAATCTGTATACTTTATCATTGGGCAAATGTTCCGTTGCCATGGAGACAGAATTGCAAATCGCCGTTTTTAACATGGAGATTCCAATAGAGAATTTTCCGCCAGCTCTGGAACCGTCAGTAAAATAGGAACACACTGTTTTTATGTTACAGACAAACGTGGGACCCCATTTGCCACAATATGACGCCACTCGCAAATTTGTCACAATTGTTTCAGATTTTTGACGATTTTTAATGTACCAGAAGTGACGTCACCGTGACGTCATATGATGTATCCACAAAATATCAGATTTCACATAACTCATTGTCATCTATATTTTTATGACAAATCAGAGACATAGAGCGATATCTATAACTTAAATGGGTCAAACTACAGAAAAACCGTTCAAGGTCATTTCTTCATTCATCATTTAGCACTAATATTAACGAAAATAAATGTGTTTTACCCTTGTTTTTCCAAAAATCGCTGTGACCTTAAGTTTTCAACTTCTGTCAGTAATTATATGAATAAGTGCGACCTAAAAATGCGAGCTTATATTTATTAATTCAGATATTCCGAGGGGATACATCTAGATTAATATTCAAAATTAATCTCACTTCGGCTTGCCATAATGCACATCTTTGGCGGGATGACGTATACTATGCACGTGCTTGTGGCATATCATTCGGTTGCTTAGGAACTCCCATTGTGACGTCATGTTTATAACATTTTTACGTCACAACTACTCGGTATGATAGCAGTCGATGGGCGGTCACCAAGAGCGCTCTGCTTGGATATTGGCAACGGACATTTAGGGCGTCGCTGATAAATTAACTTTTTATGAATAATGTTCAGTATAGATCCAGTACATTGAATAATGTATTCGTTAATTTTGTGGGGCAGCTGATTTAATTATTGAAGACATGACATAATGAGTTTCGACCTCACTTTGCTTGAATATATTTATGTACAGCGGATATTTACTCCGAACTCGAAAACGTCTCCTGGGGACTGTTACGCGAAATGAAAGTCCTAAGCCTATGGTTGAAATGGACCTTGAATGTGCATGCATGTTACCTTAAGATCTCGCTTGCGCTAGCTATTGTTAAGCAACGAGAGCCGTTCACGTATCACAGGACGAACGTATCCTAGGGGTTCAATCGATATCCTAGGGGCCTAATCATATTCGGGTCCAAATCAGGGTCCTGAAGTCAAATCCTGATATGAAAGATCGAACCGGTATCTTAAGGGCCAAGCCGGATCTTAGGAGTCAAATCAGGATACTAGGAGTCAAATCGAGATACAAGGAATCAAATCGGGATACTAGGAGTCAAATCGGGATGCTAGGATAAAATCAGGATTCTTTGGGTCCAGTCTGGATCTGAAGGGTGAAATTTGCATCTAGCGGGTCGACCAGATACCAGGGGTCGAATACACATTCTAGGGGCCAATCGGAATCTGAGCCTAAACAGATCACACGTCTTCGATCACAAAGAGTAGGGGTCACCCCCGGACTCATGTCGCGATATGACCTACATAGTTTAAGGCGTCCTACTTCAAACAATAAACCAAATAGTTCCTTTGTTTATATTTCTATAGTTACCTGAAACTAATAATATTAAAAATAATAAATAAATAAACACTTTCCTCTTTGGTATATGACGGGCTTACCGGTATGTGATGGGCTTATCGGTATGTGAGGGGCTGACCGGTATGTGACGGGCTTACCGGTATGTGTCGGGCTTACCGGTAGTACAAGGCGCTGGCGTAGTCCGGGGGGATTGGGTAAACAATGGAGTCTTCGTGAAACACCGCCAGGAGCTGCTCCGACAGGTAGTAGTAGTCAGGATACCGGTCACTGTCAAAGGGAATGATGGGGAAGAAGCTCCAGTTCGACCCATCAAAAGCCACGAGGCCGTTAGCGCTGATCTGTGTAGGTAACGGAGACATATCAACATCCATTGGTGTAAGGGGGCCTTCCTATCTCAGTGGGTTAGCAGGCTGTCACCTGAGCGCCTGATGACCACTGGCACAGTAAGTTCGGGCCGAATATTTCGCGGTCACATAGGATATTAGCATGGAGCTGGGCGTTTCAAACTCGAGCATCTGGTGCAAGTCTCACCCACCCATTTCATGGTACCGGGAGATTATGCAAAAGGAGAAAACTGACTGGCGCGAACCCTAATCATTTTCGTTTTGAAGTTCACAAACAGGTCACACGGTGTCATGTCTATTTTCGTTTTGTTCTTTTCAAAAAGGGCAAACGGTTTTTGATGACTATTATCGTTTTTGCTTTCTCATGTTTCAAAACGGTAAAGGGAAAAGGCATTGCCGAAACCTTTTTCTGCTTTACCTTTTGTGAAACTTGAAAAAGGGGGAAATACTTTACAATGTTCAGAAGCAAAGTTTAAAACGAATACACGGTATATCCCGGGATTCCGTCTCTACAGGACTCACCGAGGCATGAGTGGAGTGCTACAGGACTACTCACCGAGGCATGAGTGGAGTGCTACAGGACTCACCGAGGCATGAGTGGAGTGCTACAGGACTCACCGAGGCATGAGTGGAGTGCTACAGGACTCATTGAGGCATGAGTGGAGTAATACAGGACTCACCGAGGCCTGAGTGGAGTGCTACAGGACTCACCGAGGCATGAGTGGAGTGCTACAGGACTACTCACCGAGGCATGAGTGGAGTGCTACAGGACTCACCGAGGCATGAGTGGAGTGCTACAGGACTACTCACCGAGGCATGAGTGGAGTGCTACAGGACTCACCGAGGCGTGAGTGGAGTGCTACAGGACTCACCGATGCATGAGTGGAGTGCTACAGGACTCACCGAGGCCTGAGTGGAGTGCTACAGGACTCACCGAGGCATGAGTGGAGTGCTACAGGACTACTCACCGAGGCATGAGTGGAGTGCTACAGGACTCATTGAGGCATGAGTGGAGTAATACAGGACTCACCGAGGCCTGAGTGGAGTGCTACAGGACTCACCGAGGCATGAGTGGAGTGCTACAGGACTCATTGAGGCATGAGTGGAGTAATACAGGACTCACCGAGGCCTGAGTGGAGTGCTACAGGACTCACCGAGGCATGAGTGGAGTGCTACAGGACTACTCACCGAGGCATGAGTGGAGTGCTACAGGACTCACCGAGGCGTGAGTGGAGTGCTACAGGACTCACCGAGGCATGAGTGGAGTGCTACAGGACTCACCGAGGCATAAGTGGAGTGTTACATGACTCACTGAGGCATGAGTGGAGTGCTACAGGACTACTCCCCGAGGCATGAGTGTGGTGCTACAGGACTACTCACCGAGGCATGAGTGGATTGATGGCCGTAGAAGTTCGCGCCCCCTCTGCTGAGCGTCAAGGTCACGGACTCGTCGTCCAAAGGGGCCGCAGCGATGTCGTTGACGGCCGGTCCATACGGGTACATAGTGGAACCCTCCACAGCGACGGCGCCGCCTGGTGACGGGGAGGCACACCAAAACAAAAGGAAGACTCATCACGGCAGGGCGGCTCATGCTTTGGTGAGTTGTCGCCTAATGGCGTAGTTAGTGTTTTCTAATGCTGATGTCATATGTCGCCTAATGTTGTTGATGGATGTCGTCAAATGATGTCGTTACGTGTTGTCTAATTTTGCGGTCAGGAGTAACTTCTGGTTGCAGTCTGATGTTGCAGTCAGGTGTTGTTTGATAATGTTGGTGGGTGTTGCCTAATAATGGCGTTAGGTCTTGTCTAATGCTGATACCAGGTGTTGTCTAATGCTGATATCAGGTGTTGTCTAATGATGGCGTTAGGTCTTGCCTAATGCTGATATCAGGTGTTGTCTAATGATGGTGTTAGGTCTTGTCTAATGCTGATATCAGGTGTTGTCTAATGATGGTGTTAGGTCTTGCCTAATGCTGATATCAGGTGTTGTTTAATGATGGTGTTAGGTCTTGTCTAATGCTGATATCAGGTGTTGTCTAATGATGGTGTTAGGTCTTGCCTAATGCTGATAACAGGTGTTGTCTAATGATGGTGTTAGGTCTTGCCTAATGCTGATATCAGGTGTTGTCTAATGATGGTGTTAGGTCTTGTGTAATGCTGATATCAGGTGTTGTCCAATGATGGCGTTAGGCCTTGTCTAATGCTGATATCCGGTGTTGTCTAAAGCTGATATCCGGTGTTGTCTAATGCTGATATCAGGTGTTGTCTAATGATGGTGTTAGGTCTTGTCTAATGCTGATATCAGGTGTTGTCTAATGATGGTGTTAGGTCTTGTCTCATGCTGATATCAGGTGTTGTCTAATAATGGTGTTAGGTCTTGTGTAATGCTAATATCAGGTGTTGTCCAATGATGGTGTCAGGTCTTGTCTAATGCTGATATCAGGTGTTGTCTAATGATGGTGTTAGGTCTTGCCTAATGCTGATATCAGGTGTTGTCTAATGATGGTGTTAGGTCTTGTGTAATGCTGATATCAGGTGTTGTCCAATGATGGCGTTAGGTCTTGTCTAATGCTGATATCAGGTGTTGTCTAATGATGGTGTTAGGTCTTGTCTAATGCTGATATCAGGTGTTGTCTAATGATGGTGTTCGGTCTTGTCTAATGCTGATATCAGGTGTTGTCTAATGCTGATATCAGGTGTTGTCTAATGATGATGTTAGGTCTTGTCTAATGCTGATATCAGGTGTTGTCTAATGATGGTGTTAGGTCTTGTCTAATGCTGATATCAGGTGTTGTCTAATGATGGTGTTAGGTCTTGTCTAATGCTGATATCAGGTGTTGTCTAATGATGGTGTTAGGTCATCCCCGATCCCGCCCCACCCGCCATGTTAGCGGTCACACTAAAGAGACACCCCCGATCCCAGCCCACCCGCCATGTTAGCGGTCACACTAAAAGAGACACCCCCGATCCCAGCCCACCCGCCATGTTAGCGGTCACACTAAAGAGACACCCCCGATCCCACCCCACCCGCCATGTTAGCGGTCACACTAAAAGAGACACCCCCGATCCCAGCCCACCCGCCATGTTGGCGGTCACACTAAAGAGACACCCCCGATCCCACCCCACCCGCCATGTTAGCGGTCACACTAAAGAGACACCCCCGATCCCAGCCCACCCGCCATGTTAACGATCACACTAAAGAGACACCCCCGATCCCAGCCCACCCGCCATGTTAGCGGTCACACTAAAGAGACACCCCCGATCCCAGCCCACCCGCCATGTTAGCGGCCACACTAAAAGAGACACCCCCGATCCCAGCCCACCCGCCATGTTAGCGGCCACACTAAAGAGACACCCCCGATCCCAGCCCACCCGCCTCCACCATGTTAACGGTCACACACAAAGTATTATAGTTCTATACTTTTATGATAAACGATGATACCGGTGAACATGAAAGGGGAGCTTCCCTGCCTCAGTGGTTAAGCAGACTGAGCTGCAGAGCAACATTTCAAGGGTCAGGTCTTCCCACCGGGCATCCCCTGCGGGTACAGGTGTCTCCACAGCTACCATTATGCATACCTTGGCGATATCAGCTAAACTCTCTCTTTGAACAGTCAAATAAAGGATGGCGTAATCGCCAGAGATCGCTTCCGGTGGCGACAACATCCCTCGTCGAAATAAATTCGAGTAAATGTTTTACAAAGATTTATTAATTGGGTTCAAGTTCCTACGAACACGTTCTAATGTCCCGGTAGATTTGTCTCGAACAGAACGCACAACCGACTCCAGGTAGTAGATTCCAGTATCTCATGAGTCTAAAGTAACTGTGACTTACCGATTACCAGCAAAATGTACAGGAGTGACACCATCTTTATCGGCTGTGGCCTGCGGAAGAAATAAATGTTTTAATTATATTTCGTCCCTATTGCGGCAGACCTAATATACAACTTGAGATCATATTGCAATATCGTGTCGCTTTTGGCGGGGGTGAGGGCAAGAGCCAACGCCTAATATGGATAGGTGCTACCTAAACAGAATGCGTATATATATTAATTCAGCTATTCCGATACATCGAGATCGATATTCAAAATAAATTCCACATCGGCTTGCCATAATGAGTATCTTTGGCGGGATGACTTATACCATGCGCGTGCTTGTGGCATATCATTCAGTTGCTTAGCAACTCCCATTGTGACGTTATTTTTATAACATTTTGACGTCACAACTACTCATTACAATAGCGGCGACAAAATCTCAAATTCCGGTTTAAAACGTTAAATTCTTCTTGTTAAAAAAATGTAGAAAAAAAACGAGATCAAGTTTCATTGATATATATACATATACGTCTTACAGTAATCATTCTTCGACGGAAAAAACGCACGCATGCGCAGATAAATGCTTACTCCCCAGTGAAGGTTGACTTCGGGTGGATTTCACCAGCTCATAATAGTATAGGATTTAGATATAGATTTTATGATCTTGGGGAAAAAAAGTCAAATGTTACTACCACAAACGCCCCCATCTAAATCGGATGCCAGCATTTTATCAAAAAATCATTGTACGTATAGCGAGAGCCAAGAAGAATATTATGTATTGTTACCCGGTACTACAAGGTGAAATGTCTAGGGGAAACTCGGAAAGATACTGCTTGTTTTTCAATGCGTTTATCTAAGCTGGTCTCACGCAAGTCGGGCATTTAAGGTTTGTAGATGGAATATCGACGAAAATTTCTGTCGACGAAAACGAGACCGCATAAGAGACAAGTGAAATATATTGTCAGAAATGGTAACGCTGCTCAAAGCTTCAACGCTATTCAGAGAAACAGTTACGTGCACAGTTGTCGGGCACAAGCCGTGATGCCCAAGAATTAGGTAAATCGAGAATAAAAACGAAAAGTCGAGGATTATAGTTCATTTCACGAAAGAACACTGAGTATTACACAGTGAAGCCAAAATATGCGACCTTGTAAACTGCCATGCTATTAACTTCTCGCTGGTCTACAAAACGAGCATTTGTAATATGCCGGATAAGAGCATAGCGGCGTCTAATTTTAAGATTATTAATCATTTATAGCCATAAAACAAGGACCTCAGAAAATGAGGTAGATGTCCATACCACCTATGTGATAGATGTGATTGCCCGTGGTAACCGTCAAAACTTTACTTCGTCTTTGTTTTATACGTAACGAAGTAATAATATTCAATGCCATTATCTACAGATATTTAAAGTGGAACGAAGTTAGTGCCATACTACGCCGAATAAGCTCTTTTTTTAAGTATGATTTTATTATACCTCTCTTCAGACAAAAAACTGAAAATTTTCTGCAAAAACGTTCTGGATTTGTCTGCCTGTGAGAAGTCTAAAAGGTGCAAAAATGCTGTAATGTGCGAATATTGACGAGAGTACACAAGAAAGCCACACTTGGAAAATAAGGTTGCTTAACTGCTGTGTACATATATGCTATATAGAATATGAATACATAATTTTTAGTCAATACTAATTTAAGTTTCTTTAATGAAATTTAAGGAAAATATTGCTGTATAAGTCATATAATGAGCGTATTACTGTGTATTTTTACAGTAATGTATTTATAAATGCAACACACTATTTGTGAAATGAAGTTACGTATATATATTTTACCCAAAATATTCTCTGATAATTTTTGTTCAATTTACCAAGCCATTTATCAACAGCCAGGCCAACTGCCCAGTGTCTAAACTTGATGAAGACCCTGCCATAAATACTTACAGTCGATGAAGAGAAGAGAATCCTGTGGAGTTTGTTCGTCTTGAGCGCCTTCTTTCAGCCTATTACTGCTTTTATACGACCGAGTACATCCCGCCATCCCCGGGTTGGGAAAAACTCCGCCATCACTCCTGCAAGTCGTCAAACCCGGCGAAAAAAAAGGCGAAATCATAATTTGGTAATTAGCCACTGCTACGCAATACCGGTAAACAAACTAGTAAATCTCACCGAGGTGTTCGGGGACTGTAGGCATCTTTATTGCCAGGGACACATAACGGGCATCTGTCGGTCGACATCAAGGTTGCACTTTTTTGGTTGCATATGGTGCGCTATCACAAAATACACATAGCGGAGGGAGCGAGTGTGGGGAAAAAGAAAAAAAGCCGTTTTGTCCTTTGTCACCTCGAACGCCCGTGTGCTTGAGCCATCGATAATAGTGACTTCGCAATTCGTCACTTCGCACTTCGTCACTTCGTCACTTCGCACTTAAACTGTCACCGGGAATGCCTTATAGTGGGGTAAGAATTTGATTTACATCGCAGCAGATTGCGTGAATGGAGATAATGGTTTGTCGATACCCCGCTTCTAATAATAGTCACATCGTGGTAATCAAGATGAGGCATCAGGATACGTGTCCATAGCTAAAGACCCACAACGTAAAATGCAGGTCTTTATGTATAGGCTTGGGGGGGGGGGTCAACAGAATCACAAGGGGTACGCTTGGGGGGTGTCAACAGCATTACAACGGGGTACAGTTGGGGGGTGTCAACGGAATCACCTGAGGGTACGCGGGGGGGGGGGGTGTCAACAGAATTACAACGGGATACAGTTGGGGGGTTTCAATAGAATCCTCTGGGAGTACAGTTGGGGGGTGTCAACAGAATCACCTGGGGGTACAGCTGGGGGATGTCAACAGAATCATAATGTTGTACGGGGGGGGGGGGGTGTCAACAGAATCACCAAGGGGTACAGTTGGGGTGTCAACAGAATCACAAGGGGGTACAGTGGGGGGTGTCAACAAATCACAAGGGGGTACGGATGGAGGTGTCAACAGAATCACAAAGGGGGTACAGTTGGGGGGTGTCAACAGAATCACAAGGAGGTACGGTTGAGGGTTGTCAACAAAATCACAAGGGGGCTACGGGTGGGGGTGTCAACAAAATCAAAACGAGGTACGGGTGGGGGTTGTCAACCAAATCAGAAGGGGGTACGGGTGGGGGTTGTCAAACATAATCACAAGGGGGTACAGTTGGGGGGGTTGTAACGGAATTCCCAGGTTGTGGGACGTGAGCAGAATGATGAGCCGCAAGTCAAAAGGAAAAAGAGGGAGGGGTCAGGGCGGCCCCGATGGCCTGGTTGTAGAACCATGGGCCGAAGTTATTCACCACACGTAGCTTACACACGAAAAGTGAATAGTCGTCGCAGCCTCATGTTCTTGTCCATTTAGGGGTAAGGCAGCCATTTTCAGAAATACTAGACAAAAGAAGGGAGGTAATGCATGGTCCACCTTCCATGTTGGAGCCCACGAAATGGCGTGAGTCATACGTGAGCTATGCTGAAACAATGGTTCACCCTAACATGGATGAACGACCCAATCCTGATTAAAGATCTGCCGGTCATACCACGTGGCCACGTATGGTCATTATATGGAAGACCATCGCATTCATTGCAATTGTCGATTTCGTAATTTGATTATTTTTTTTGGATTTGAGCTTTATTTTTCATCCGTTTGGAAGAGTACAAAAAGTAAGAAAACAGTCAGTTAAACATCACAACTGCACAAAGAACAAGAAACACGAAAACGTAAAACATAACGAACATTAAAACATATAAAGTAGACTATGTGTACTTTTGATTGTAACAAAGTACTTTGATAGGCTGGGCTATTGGTATGTTTCTTGGAAATAAGGGCTGAAATTTTGTGTGACTGCAGAGACAATTGGTTCTGTTTCTTCATCATTTAAAGCTCCAAAAAGTATAGCGCACATCTCATCGTCTTCTTTTGAAAGGATAAATACCGATTTTTCAACAGAGATTATATTAATTATGTTTTCCCACATATTCGTGCGCACATGATTTAGGGCGAGGCATTGATTAAGAAGATGAGACTGTATATTGGTCACAGTATTAGAACAAAACTTACATAAAATATGATTACTGTGTGGTATTGTTAACATACGAATCATGGATGTAAACTGTTTTCTGAGCGTTATGTTGTTCAACGCCGAGTAATATAATCTGCTCATGCGTATCTTAGGTTGAACCTTTAAGAATAATGTTGTCCCACATTTATTCGAGAGCTGCCTGACATATTCTTCATTTTCCTCCTTTCTGGCTGAGCTCAGCAGAGTCCTACGCCATAATTGTTTTGGAGGTAGTTGCATGTGATAAAAGTAGTTAGGAACCATTTCAGTCAGGTCATAAAAACGCAGTATCTTCCATACGTTGGGCAAAAAACCTTGCTTGCTATGGCTTTTACCGGCAAGCAAGGTTTTTTGCCCAACGTATGGAAGATACTGCGTTTTTATGACCTGACTAACATAGCAGATCTCGTAACATAGCAGAAAGATTGTCAACAGGAAAATAGTTTGGTCTCCTTGAATCAATCGCAATTTATCAGCTCGCTAAAACAATACATTCATGAAAACTAATGTACAGTTTAGACAACAAGATGACGTTATAACACGCTCGAGTCCTTTTTCGTTACCCCTGAGTATGAAAGTGACAATCCATGCTGATGACAAGAAAGTGACATGCTGCTTTGTTTGTCGGACTTGTTTTTCCGACATAACGCATTATTTTTTTTGCCACATGATTGGATAAAATCAACCGTGATGTCAATGAATGGTTAACATGAATGGCCTGTATCGGTCTTTAAAGTGCTCGTGCCACGATTTTGTCTTGCTCAGAGTTAACTTGGTTCAGGGAAGATAAACAAAAAAAAATTGTTTTAATGGGAGCTTACATTTTTTATTCCACGATATCACTATAAACTCGTTCGTCAAAGTAGCAAAAGTGAGATCCGGCGGGTTAATTTCTGGGAGCATTGCATCTGAGCGTTATTTAGAAATTCCCCAATGATGTCACAAGATTGACAGGTAAGCTGTGATGCAGTGCGTAGGCATCTGTGGTCGAGGGCGTGTATTGTCCTCGTGGTTTAGTGCATTTTGTTGAGTTCAAGCCAATGAGCAGAGAGAATCTGAGTCTCAATGTAAAAGCACATGCGTTTGTATTCCCCTTTGACGTCACTTTCCTCGCTCGCAGAAGTTAAATTGGTAGGTGCGAAAACAAGTGGAAAAAGTATGCCCTTCTACTATTTGGGGCGTTACAGCTCGATAATATAAGCGTGGAAACACAGAAGATTAATATGAGCTGGAGTTGTTTTGGCGTAGCACGAACACTTTAAGGATCTGCAACTCGTGTTCTGTTAATTTGCCTGTGTTCCAACCATCTGATGGCCACAGAGTTGAGCAACTCAAAAGCAGTGAGGCTATAACACTAGTAAAGCTTTCACAGCTCCGCTGAATACCACTGTTCAGTCAGCTACCAATTTGCGAGCGCTGCCTTGAGCTTTAAGAGAGAGAGACAAGGCGCAAGGTAATACTTCTCCGAACTACAGCTCACGCATTACTCACGTATACCTTTCACTGCAATGATCGGCTTCGGAAACTAACATGCAGCTTGCCCAGTGAGTTGACCGCCTCCCGTGTTACGACCCTCACCCGGGCCATGTCCACCGCCAGATTGCATAGTGGGACTCAAAAAAACAACTCGAGACGCTTTGATTCCAAAACGCAGAGACGACGGTAACCGCTCATGTGTCAGTGGCTCCTGCTGGTCAGACCATCGCTGGGGCCCTCGTTGCACGGTCCTTAACGCTGTCCGCATTCAGTTGGACCACAACCCGGGGTGAAGTCGCAGGTCACTCGCCGTCCAGAACACAAGCTGGAAAATCAAGGTAAAGTCTAAAATTAGCTTTAAAATGTTTCTTTCGTTCTCGCACTCGTACGGCGGCAGCCCATGGTCATGGAAACACTGGCAGGTCCGGGATAAACCCAGGTGCGTGCGAGAAAATGCATGACCTTTCTTCTCGTACCAGATAGGAACTAGCCCAGAACCCTAGGCTGTGTGTTGGATGAGACACAGCCTAGTCGCATTCTACAGTAAAATTTAGGTCTGGAACAACCCTAGCCCAGAACCCTAGGCTGTGTGGGCTGAAACACAGCCTAGTCGCATTCCATAGTAAAATTCTGGTCTGGAACAACCCCATTTCAGGGTTGTTTGACTTTAACCAAGTGTAGCTCTGATTCTCCTTTGTGGTGGGAAAAGTTTTATAGCAGAAACAAACCTCAATCCTTTTCTTATTACTTCCTGACTAGTAATGACTAATCACATAAGTAATTTTTCTTGAAAGGCAAAAAAAGTCCAGTCTGTCACCAGAAATTCATATGAAAACATGTGTTTTCACTGACCCAATGACTGGGTCTCTGAACAATGAACTAATTAGCATGGCTAATAATAGCATGTGATGACCTTGGACATGTGCAGTAAGCAACTTCCTGTAAACAAAATTGTGGCATGTTGTTCATTTTTATGCCAGTAGGCAATTATGGCTCCTTTTGAAGACTTTAACAACTTTGGAAGAGTTCATACATCAGTAATTATATATAGAAAAGTACTTTTACATTGTTGAAACTAATTATGAAAGCCTTACTTAAACAATTCAATTTGTCATGTGTAGTTGATTTTTTACTATAGAATGTTACATGGCTATGATTCTTCAACCATAGCCATGGATTCATGGCTAGAACAACCTCAACAACCTGTTTCAGCCCACACAGTCTAGGGTTCTGGGCTAGAACAACCCCATTTCAGGGTTGTTTGACTTTGACCAAGTGTAACTCATTATCCTATTACTGTGGGAAAAGCTTTAGAATGGAAACAAACCTTAATCCTTTTTCTATTAATTCCTGACAAGTAATGACTAATCACAAAAGTAAACGGTCTTGGATAGCAAAATTAATCCCGTCTGTCACCAGAAATTCACATGACAACATGTGTATTCACTGACCAAATAAAACAGGAAAGTAATCAATAAACCAATAAGAATGGTTTATGTGATACGACTAATGCATTAACTCGTCAAACGTGCTTAGTTAACCCCCCAGGGATATGGCTCCACTTTTTCTTCCTTCTTCCATTGACGCGATATGACCAAAAGTGTTTAAAGCGTCCTGAACATACAACCAACCGTTAGTGCGGATACGTATACGTTTTTTACGCGACGTTTTCATGAGACATTGCAGTCCTTTAATTTTAGGACCTGATAAAAACATCAAGCCGCAGATACACAAATGTCTGACTGTTTTGCGAATGAAGTTTTAAGTTAAATATTAATATGTTTCCATTAACAAGGAATATTTAAAAAATGTGAAGTTCCTGAACAAAACAATAAAGTTAAAACCTTGTAGAAATACCACATTCATGAACGGAAAATGATCTAGGTATTTGTATAAATGTTGGATTCATACGCTCTCCTGCAAATATCGTTAGAAGTAGGTTGTTGTTATAGAGGACCAGAATCATTCAGGAGTATTTGGCGCCAGTCACCAAAACTCAATTTATTGACCCACTTCAGCCTTGGTGAGCACATCATCGGCCTTAAATGGCAATATTTCATTCTATCTATTATTGTTAATCTGTCATTATTATTATTAATCCGTATTTCAGTGGGTCGGTTTCCAATTTAAAACCGACAATGAGTGTTCTATAGTGAAGCAATGACTCCGAGGAATGGCATTTCGCCTGTGACGCTGGCTTATAATCATGACTCGGCCACTCCTCGACCAGTTGGTACAATTATGCACTGAACACCTTGAATCGCTTCTTTTCCATTCTCTATATCACCATCGACTTACTGTCACTCACGTTATCTACCCTTTTCTCGCATGTCACCATTGTTTCACAATAGCTCATGTATTACTCGCGAAGTCACTACAGTAATACATTTCGTGAGCTCTAACGTGGACGATTTATTTCTATTGTCTATCGTCAGCCGCCATACCTCGAAACCGGAGTCAAGAATGTGGATCAACAAAACTAAGGGGTCCCTCCGTTATTAATCAATAATAATAATAGATACAATAGGGGTCTGGGAGAGGGCGTCCAGTGTCCAGTGTCAATTTTTCAAAATTCTCATTGTCGGATGTCGATTTTTCCCGACGTTCCATGTCGCTTTTTGGCTAAATTCAGTGTCGTTTTTTCATAACTCAATGTCGTTATCGCTTTTTGATACCCTGGGGGGTCAATGTCGAATGGCGCTTTTTCAAATATGTCTGTGTCGCATGTTACCATTTACGCCTTCCAGATCCGTTACAATCGAAATTCTGAGCATGAACTTACTGATCCCCTGTCGACTTGCAGCAAAACTACCTGATTGGTCGCCATGGCACCGCGCGCAGGCGAACGCTCTCCAGACAGCCCACCAGAGAGCGCTGCTCCTGACGGTTTTTGGAGTCGTTTTTGCGGACTTCCGGTCGTGCGCTCCACTCATGACCTCTACGAGACGACCAAGGGCAAGTACGAGCTGCTAGGCTTCAGTCTGGATCTTCTGGAAGTGGGCGTCTCCGTCGTGTCCGAACCTGTCCGGGGACTGGCACAGAAAATACCTGGAAGTGAGCATCGACTTTCAGCATCATGTTTTAAAAGAACCTCAATATGACAGCATGCAGTACGTTGTCGTTTTTTAGTTGGTAAATAGAACGGGTTCAAAGCAGTCGACATTGCAATAAAACATATTAAATTCAGTGTAGTGTGAATATACGGCGATATTACGATAAAAATGGTTCAATTCAGTGCAATGTGAATATACGGCGATATTACGATAGAACGGGTTTAATTCAGTGTAGTGTGAATCTACGGCGATATTACGATAGAACGGGTTTAATTCAGTGTAGTGTGAATAAACGGCGATATTACGATAGAACTGGTTTAATTCAGTGTAGTGTGAATAAACGGCGATATTACGATAGAACTGGTTTAATTCAGTGTAGTGTGAATAAACGGCGATATTACGATAGAACTGGTTTAATTCAGTGTAGTGTGAATCTACGGCGATATTACGATAGAACTGGTTTAATTCAGTGTAGTGTGAATATACGGCGATATTACGATAGAACGGGTTTAATTCAGTGTAGTGTGAATCTACGGCGATATTACGATAGAACTGGTTTAATTCAGTGTAGTGTGAATCTACGGCGATATTACGATAGAACGGGTTTAATTCAGTGTAGTGTGAATAAACGGCGATATTACGATATAAAACGGGTTATTACAATAGAAGAATTGCCATAGCACACAGTGTACTGTAGTCAATAAGCACCGTCAAACAACCAGTGGAGGAATGCCGACTATTAACATAACGCAAAGGCCGTAAACTACTCACGGCCTTAGTTTATTCAATAAAGCAATCAGGACAACCTGCGCAGCTTCAAGAAGCGCCCAGCTTGTCATAGCAGTAAGTATAACCTATAAATGTGCTGATCGATGTACGATTTGTTTTTTCAGCAAGCGCTCTCGATACTTTGGCCTGTCGCTGTCTCGGGAAGGTGGAGGACACGCTATCTGTAGTAATACAGTTCCCTAGGCAGGTTTGTCTCAGAGCAATACCTGTTTGTCGTGTAGTGGCGGGTTTAAATTATTGCTGAACAGTGGCAAAACGTCTAAATTCAGCATCATCACTGAAAGATTCGACCAAACGTACCAAACTGGTCATGGTAACCCTTAGAAATCTACTTATTAATTTAGAATAGAAAACTCAATACTTTAGCATAGAAAACTGACTGGGTTTGCTATCATATATCTGAGGAGCCACCCAAGTGCTATGCCAGCCCAACTAGATACCTTTCTCTTAACCTATTATGATGTTATCAGCGGATATCTACCCTTGACCCTCTCCACTGACGCAATATGACCTTCAATAGATTCCAGTGTCGGTCTTGTCTGATGACTGTCCCATTATCGCTCACTACTGTTTCACAATAGCGGCTATACAGTTAGCGTCCAATAGACCGGTCATTTGCCAATTAAGTCTTTTTTTTTCCTCGATCCTGCGAATGAAATTGACAATCATAGCTGATAATAGGTGCAAGTGAGAAGTACTCATCTCTGAAACTGACAACAAAGTGACATGCTGATTTGTATGTCCGACATAACGCAAGTGGAAAACCTTTTTTCACTACATGACTGGATAAAAGCAACAGTGACGTCAGTGAACGATTGACAGACGGGTCTATACCAAGAACGTCCCGTAAATGTGTCTGTGGGGCCAAATTGATTAATATAACCCGTGTGCTTCCCAGGTGGCGCGTTCTGTTCAGCACCGCGCAGTCACCACCTACCAGTCCGGTGTGCGCGCCTTACTGCGCACGCGCCGCGGTCGGGCCACCATCCGGGCTCTGGAGTCTGCTATCGCGTGGTCTGAGGACCGCCTGGACAAGGCTGAGGACGCCGAGAGCGGCGGTGTCGCCAAGGCAACGGTAGGCACAGACGTGAGCCATGTGGAAACCAACGGCTTATGAGATCATCCCGTATCACCTTTAAACCGCCCTTTCGTTGTAATGCGCAATGGTTTGCAGGTTGACTGGCCGCCTGGGTTCCCTAGAGCTGTCAGTGCGTGCTGAAACGTTTCTATAAATAGCCGAACCGCTGGATTCCTGCGTGTGCGCACCGAAGGAACGCGCATCGGCCGTTCAAGTGTAGTCTAGGTCTGGTTTAAAAGATATGTGTCGTAGTTTTGTCTTAGATATTGCCTGACGACTAGTACCGATGAAAGCGAGCGCCAGTTTTCAAATGTTGTGGCAACTCGAGAACAAGAGGAGGCATGGCCCCCCATGGACGACGTGCATTGTTAACAAGACTTGTTAAATTTTAGAAAGTAGGATAGAGTGATAAATTAATGAAACTTCTTTATCTTGAATGAGCTGCTTAGGTATATGCAAATATATCAAGTCAGACGTTCTATTTATACCCTCTAAGGACTTTTCCAGTATCATGAGCAAGTGATTTTTTTTTCAGGTGTGGAAAACCTTGCAGAAGTATGACATTTCATTGCCTCTCGAAGCTTCCGTAAGTTGACTTTCCCTCCTAACATTCGCTTAAACTGTTTGGTCACAGTTACCATTACCAGTTGGCAGGCGATGTCGGTGTATCTTACAGGTATTTTAACAAACATGGTATAATAATAATGGCCATCTGGATCTGCGTATCACAAACTATTTATTTTTAAATAGCTAATTTAAAAGCAAGTGTTATTTGTATCCTCTGTTACTGCTCTTTGTAGACTTTATTTATTTTACAACCTAATCAATAGTACGTAAACCTCTTAATAATCACATTGCTAAAATACATCGAGAATTACAAATAAACCGATCCAGGCTGTCAATCATTCATTGACGACACTGTTGCTTTTATCCAATCATGTAGCGAAAACCGGTGTGCAACGTGTGTTATGTCCGACAAACAAAGCAGCATTTCACTTTCTTGTCAGTTTCAGTGATGAGTACTTCTCACTTTTACCGACCATAAGCTATGATAGTCAATTTAATACTCACGGTTAACGAAAAAGGACTCCAGCGTGGGTGGGGCTTAGCTCGGATCGTGGAACGGTCTATTACATACAGAGACGGGTGAACCGTTGTTAACTACTCCCTTTGTTGCTGGCACCGACAGGTCTCCATCCTGAGGCTGGCCAAGCGTACCGTGGTGGCCAGTGCCGGGCTACAGAAGGTCGCCTGCCAGGACCCGGATGCCAAACCAAGGAAGAAGGTGATCGTCCGTCGATCCTAGTCCAGTCCCGTAGTTAACCGGTCCATCTTCCATGTTAGAACACGCGAAATGTATTATTGTAGTAAACGTTAGGCGTGAGTAATACGTGAGCTATGCTGAAACAATGGTTCGCCCTTACATGGAAGGACGACCAGTTAACTACCTACGGGTTGCACTTGTCCTTTATTCAGACGCCGATCTGCAGGACCCATTATCCACTTTAATTCAATTAATAATAGATAGTAAGATCGGCATGTACCACTCTTTACGACCTATCATTCACTTCATTTATTTGAAATAGTAAGGTCGACATGTGCAACTCTTTACGACTTATCATTAGGTTTATAATACTTGATCACATAGTAAGGTCGACATGTGGAACTCTACATGTGCCACTCTTTACTACTTATCATTAGGTTTATTATACCTGATCACATAGTAAGGTCGACATGTGCAACTCTTTACGACTTATCATGAAGTTTATTATATCTGATCACGTAGTAAAGTCGACATGTGGAACTTTCTACATGTGCCACTCTTTACTACTTATCATTAAGTTTATTATATCTGATCACATAGTAAGGTCGACATGTGGAACTCTACATGTGCCACTCTTTACTACTTATCATTAAGTTTATTATACCTGATCACATAGTAAGGTCGGCATGTAGAACTCTCTACATGTGCCACTCTTTACTACTTATTATTAAGTTTATTATACCTGATCACGTAGTAAGGTCGACATGTGGAACTTCCTACATGTTCCACTCTTTACTACTTATCATTAAGTTTATTATATCTGATCACATAGTAAGGTCGGCATGTAGAACTCTCTACATGTGCCACTCTTTACTACTTATTATTAAGTTTATTATATCTGATCACATAGTAAGGTCGACATGTGGAACTCTACATGTGCCACTCTTTACTACTTATCATTAAGTTTATTATATCTGATCACATAGTAAGGTCGACATGTGGAACTCTACATGTGCCACTCTTTACTACTTATCATTAAGTTTATTACACCTGATCACATAGTAAGGTCGGCATGTAGAACTCTCTACATGTGTCACTCTTTACTACTTATCATTAAGTTTATTATACCTGATCACATAGTAAGGTCGACATGTGGAACTCTACATGTGCCACTCTTTACTACTTATCATTAAGTTTATTATATCTGATCACATAGTAAGGTCGACATGTGGAACTCTACATGTGCCACTCTTTACTACTTATCATTAAGTTTATTACACCGGATCACATAGTAAGGTTGGCATGTAGAACTCTCTACATGTGCCACTCTTTACTACTTATCATTAAGTTTATTACACCTGATCACATAGTAAGGTCGGCATGTAGAACTCTCTACATGTGCCACTCTTTACTAGTTATCATTAAGTTTATTATACCTGATCACGTAGTCAGGTCGACATGTGGAACTCTCTACATATGCCACTCTTTACTAATTATCATTAAGGTTATTTAATAGTAAGACCAGTTAATGCAATATGGGTACGATGGAATTGGGAGGGAAAGAAAGATAAGTTTTCAGCTTGAAGTTCATTTGGGGTATACATCACTATTGAGCCATGCCTCAATACCCACATGACGTCACGTCGACCTCTTGGTGGTCGATAACCTATATACTGTCGTTACTGTCTGGCAGGTGACGCCCATGAAGCGTCTACCGAGGAAGGGAGTCTTCGCCAAGATCACAGGATCTGCTCTGAGCTTCCTGGGAATCCGGATCCACCAGCACAAGGATTGTCACGTCAAACTAAATCTGGATTCTGCAGACAAAGGTACATCTCACGACTGTGCAGTTACCATAGGAACCAGCAGGGTCGTTCAAAGGGACTTGCCTAAACTGAGCCCTTCTGCACACGAGAGCGTAGGTGATCTGATTTTTCTCTTTCTGATCCTTGGTCTTATCACTCAGGTCGCCATGTGAATATGACGTCATCAAGGCCGATATGACAACCTCATAAAGGCCGATATGATGACCTCATAAAGGCTTGGGTGACGACGGCTTGTCGGCATATGTATTGCGTAGGGCTAAGCAGTTAAAATAAACCGCTGGACGTGTCAAAAAGTTCTTCGTTGGGGTTCTTTTCTTCAAATTGTATATTTTTTCGTCTTGTTTTTCTTTTCTTCGTAGAAATGCCTACTAAAATTGTTTGGTACGCCTCAAATAAAGGGTTCATATCAAGCTACCGGTATGACACCTGACCACTTTCGTGCAGGTTAAACTGGGCCAGCGATTATAGGTTTGGCAATACATGATGCGATTTAAGCCGGTTAAATGGCCCATAAAGAACACTACCAACCCAGTATCGTGTCCTCGTATTTGTTACCGTACCCTCCAGCCGTGATACCTTTTGCAAGCTTTACAAATTTGTCGCAATGGCGGCCATCTTAAGTCAGTGCTATTGGCCCCACCACAGGAGTCAATCCGGCGGGAACCAGCGACCAGCACAAGCGAAAGTACGACGAGCTGTGCCTCAGTGACGTGGACTGGGACTATGTGGACATCGAGAAGGCGCTCGACATGTGCGACGCGCCGGCCCAGGATCCAGGGGTGAGCGGGGAAGGGAGAGGGGGCAGGAGGGGGAGGAAGACGGGGAGTGGGAGGGGAGGGAGAGCTGGAGTGGGAGCTGATGGACGGCTGGAGTGGGAGGAACAGCGGGAGGGGGAGAGGGAGCAGGTGGGGGATGGAGAGCAGGAGGGCTAGGTAGAATAGGGAGAGGAACAGGTGGAGGGGGAGCATGGGAGGGAGGGAGGGAGTGGTGGAGGGGGTAGGGGTGGAGAGTAGGGGGGGAGGGAGAGCAGGAATGGGAGGTGGAGGCGGAGGGGGGAGGGAGAGCAGGAGGGGAGGGAGAGTAGGAGGGAGAGTAGGTAGGGAGGAAGAGGGGAAGGGGTGGGAGAGCAGAAGGGGGAGGGGGAGCAGGAGGGAGAAAAAGAGGGGAGGGAAGGTAGAGAGGGAGGAAGAACATGGGGGCAAGGGAAGGGGGGCAGGAGAGGGAGGGAGAGCAGGAGGGGGCGGAGAGGGGGGGGGCTTGCGTATGTGAGTTTGTCGGCTCTCCACGAGGTTTTTATTATTGAAAAAGGATGCGCAATGTCATTGTAGAAATTACTTTCGGTAATAAAAGAAAGTAATCCAACATTAATATATTTGTAAAGAAATTTAGGAACAGTTGCAACACTTACACATCGGTAAAAAAGCATTGCGTTCTACACATGCTTGTTGTGCAGGAACTAAATCTAAGTGATAATCTGGAAAGAGAACAGATCGAGAAGTGTACTTGTGTGTAGTGAAACGACTAAGCGAGTAAACATTACCATATAGGTGTGTAGAACAGGCACTACCAGATGGCTGCATTTTTGAATTCGACAAATCAGATATAAATTTTACTTAGTAATACTGATTCTAAATATATGAACCGCTTACAGACAAATCATGTATCATTTTTTTTTTTATTCAATGCAAACTATGAAATAACTTGAATATTCGCAAGTTTTCTCCTACAACTAATGCTATTGAGATATCCAATCCTCGACTACAGACCAGTTAGTCGGGCCCATGACGGCGATCTGGGATTTGGGATGGCCTTCATACCATCCAATGAAGCAGGAACCTTCCTCAACAGGCCCGCTGTGGACTGATCTTAACTGGAATGTAATAACTGGACCCCCTTGGCCTTAACCAGGAAGTCTCATGTGTTGCATTTTCATTGTCTTGCAGCACAAACCATCTTCTCCGAAGTCGAAGTCGGAGTGATCGTTGGAATATAATGCGGAGTTTCCCTCTCGTGGACGCCTTGTGGGTGAAAAACTATTCCCCGCCTTACTCGCGTTGATTGGTTTGTCTTGTGATTGGTTTGTCTTCTGATTGGTTTGTCTTCTGATTGGCTTGTGTTGCTGAATAAAGGAGTACTACACGCCTGGCTTCCATGTGGTGAAAGTTTATGCGCAAGAACAAAACGATTAATGCATTTTGGGATCAGAAACTTATATCCCCCATCTCCTGTCTTGTTTGCTTATCTATAATGGAGACCGGCCCGGTAGCTCAGTGGGCTAAAGCGCTCGCCTTGAGTGTTCTGGCCAGCGGAGAGCCCTACGGCACGTGAATCGATGGTTCGAGCCCCGCTGTGGCCATGTCCTTCTTCGCAAAGAGTAGGGGGTTACCCCCGGGAACATGGCTCCACTCTCCCTTCCTTCTCCCATTGACGCGATATGACTAAAAGTGGTTAGTGTCCTGAATATGCAACCAAACAATCTTATCTATAATGAGCTTGAGCATGTAGACTATATGATGCTTGTTTAAAGCTTGTCATCTTGCCTTAAGAAAGAACTTCAGCTGGACGGATTGTCCAGAATTTGACCCAGAAACGTTAACAAGAAGGCCCAATAAAACGCATAAATACACGGTTTGGCCTCGCGACTCCTTAAGTAGGTCGCAATCTAGTCTACCGCGGAAATATTCAATTGCCGCGGAAATATTCAATTGCCTTCCTGTGCCTCACGTGACCGCCCACCTCACGATTGACCTCTACTGGTACGGTACCAGTGCGGTAAATTCTAAACAGGGGTGTATTTGATGCCAAATCTATTTTCGAGTAGATTGGTTTTACGTTTTCGCGTATGAAAGATAAATAAGTCTGTTGGTTAGATTTGAGTTGCAGAAGATTGACTCTAGCGTAAGCTGAACGCCCTCTGCCAGGAGAACGCAAACCTCATAAACGGACGCAAGGAAGCTACAGGGCATGCGCTAAACAAGGGTGGGGTAGGGTAGAGTAGGGGGTGGGAGGTAATGACGGTAAGTTGCCAGACCTCCTCCTCAAAAGTGAGTGAGAAAACTGGACCAACTTCACGTATTACTTGTTACTAGTATGAAACGCAACTGATTTTATTGGTAATAATAAAGTATTTTGTCGATGACTAAGCCAGTTTTGTACTAAATAATTATTATTTTCTTATTATTACCGCAACCGGGCGTTGGACTTGTAACCATAACAACGTGACTCAGAGTGGGGCCGACACAATGACAAATACATGTCGCTTGGCACCCACTCCATGTCCGCTCCTGACCCGCGGGGCATATACCCCCGCCCCCCCCCCCCGCCTCCCCATCTCCCCCCTGCCTTCCGGTCCTCTCCATTACCTGACAGACCTTCCCAGATCCCTTCAGGGGATCAGGTGGAGGAGGGTGGGGGGGGGGGGTGGAGCTTCCATGCTCTCTGCATCTCCAAGGTGTCCATTGTGGTGATCTTTTCACACCGAGCCGTCGCCCCTGAAGAAGTAACCGGTTAGAGAGAGCGCGATTTCCAGTCTCAGTGCTTCCTCGAGACAGCTGAACGTTCAGACGAGAGCTACTGATTCGGGATACCTTGCTTAGCATGGATACCAATATTCTGCGCAACGACCAGGAGCCGGAGGCTGGTTCCTATGACACCGGCCTCAGCAACATGAACCTGGCCGTAACCTTCCTTAACCTGGCTGCCGTGGTGTCTGCAGCCATAGGTGAGGTCCATGTGGTTATATGCAACGTGCTGTGTCGAATCATCACCAATTGCAGAAATTCAGGGAAATCTGCAACACTTGGCACCGGTTGCATAGATCTACTCTATATTCCAAATAAAATGTCTTTGATTACTTAAATAAAGTATGTAATAGTGATAACACTTCTTACTTATTTAATTCACTATTAATTCACGAAATTATAATTGTTGTCATATGGCAGCAGTTAATAACTGTACCCAAACCTTGGGGCAGTATCGTATTCCACCGGAGTGAATTCCACATCACGAAAAAGGCAGAAACAGTTTTAAAAAAAAGTAAAAGCTATAGTCGACATAAAACTATATTATATATACAGCAATCTATTATTCAAATGAATTATATCCAAGCATATACGGCGTATATGCTTTGATATAATTCATCGTGCACGGTGTACATTATACACCGTGCACGATTTCCCGGCTTTATTTCTTGAACATTTTCGTTTTTCAGGATGTGTTTCCATGGAGACTCCCACATCCCACGGCGGCCATCTTGTGGCGCGTCACATGATCCACATGACCATGGCCCTCACCGCCTATTGGCTGTACGGCCAGGCGCTGGCGTACGGCGTCACCCAACAAGGGAACCCGTTCCTGGGCTGGGGCGGCTTCCTCTCGCTGGGGCCTTCCGAGGGTGGTGGGGAGGGTGGCCGTGAGGGTGGCGGGGGGCAGGGTGGCTTGTTCCAGGCCGATACCAGCTTGGTCACCTTGTCTGTCGCTCTGGCTTCCACTGGTAAGACGTCAGGCCAACAAAAAACGTTCTTCTAATTGATCAGTCAAAATATCAAATATTCTTCCATCACCTGATCATAAATAATAGTTTGCACTTTGTGAACTGGGAGGGAGTCACAGTGGTCTTGGTAACGTAATTGACTATAATTAAACAGGGCCGTTTCATCCTTTCACATAGTCTTAAGCTGCTCGTGTCGAAGGGTTTCTCCGCCAGACTACCCCATGTAGGCGTAAATCTCAATCTAGTCTTGCACTATATTTAACATGGTATTTAGTTATTTCCAAATTTAATCGTGGCCAAGGAACAATGCGAACGGCAAATAAAATAATTCATGGATAAAGAAAAATAAATAAGTAAATAAAATTCGTCGGCAACCTCTAATGCAAACAAATGCTGCAGTAAGACGCGACAAATAATACACTGTCGTCGCTTATAGTTACTTGCGGGGCCGGCTCGCTAGCTCAGTGGGTTAGAGCGCTCGCCTTGAGTGCTCTGGCCCCCTGAGAGCCTAACGACACGTGGATCGGTGTTTCGAGCCCTGCTGTGGTCATGTTTGTGTGGTCGGAAGATAAAAATCCCATGCATGTCCTTCGCAAAGAGTAGGGGTTACCCCACGGACATGGCTCCACTCTTTCTTCCTTCTCCCATTTTACGCGATATGACCAAAAAAGGTTAAAGCGTCCTGAATATACAACCAACCATACTTATTTTCAGGGTACGTGACTCACAGCAGCAGACTGGCGGTAGCTGTGCTCTGGCCCAACGTGGCGGTGGTGGTTCTCTGCCTGCCCATCCACTGGGTCCTCAGTGACGGCGGGTGGCTGCGAACCCTGGGCGTGGTCGACCTGGGAGGGGCGGGGCCTTGCCACGTGGTGGGCGGGATATCAGCCCTGGTCATCTACACCTACCTCAGTCTGGGTTCCAGCGAGCTCCGTCTGAGTGGGACCCCTGCTCGGGATGTCATCGGGGGCAGTTCTGCAAGGGCTGAGTTTACCTCTCTGTGCGCCTTCTGGTATGTATATGTCTCAGGTTTGTCACCCTACGCGCTCTGGTATGTATGCCTCAGGTTTGTCACCCTCCACGCTCTGGTATGTATGCCTCAGGTTTGTCACCCTCCACGCGCTGGTATGTATGTCTCAGGTTTGTCACCCTTCTTGCTTTGGTATGTATGCCTCAGGTGTGTGCCCCTCCACGCGCTCTGGTATGTAGGCCTCAGGTTTGTCACCCTCCACGCTCTGGTTTGTGTGCCTCCGGTTTGTGCCCCTCCACGCGCTCTGCTATGTATGTCTCCGGTTTGTCACCCTCCACGCTCTGGTTTTTATGCCTCAGGTTTGTGCCCCTCCGCGCTCTGGTATGTCTGCCTAAGGTTTGTCACCCTCCGCGCTCTGGTATGTATGCCTCAGGTTTGTCACCCTCCGCGCTCTGGCGTTATACCTCGGGTTTGTCACCCTCCACGCTCTGGTATGTATGCCTCAGGTTTGTCACCCTCCGCGCTCTGGTATGTATGCCTCAGGTTTGTCACCCTCCGCGCTCTGGTATGTATGCCTCAGGTTTGTCACCCTCCGCGCTCTGGTATGTATGTCCCAGGTTTTTTCACCCTCCACGCTCTGGTATGTCTGCCTCAGGTTTGTCACCCTCCGCGCTCTGGTATGTATGCCTCAGGTCTGTCACCCTCCACGCTCTGGTATGTATGCCTCAGGTTTGTCACCCTCCGCGCTCTGGTATGTATGCCTCAGGTTTGTGCCCCTCCGCGCTCTGATATGTAAGAAGCAAGTACCATAAGGAACTGTTTTAATATATATTTAACCTGTGGTGCATTTGTACTGCCATCCTCTGAACATTGCTCGCTTGCTCCATGAGATGGTCGTGGCTGTCGCCCTGATAAATGGTGCTGGCCAGCACAGCATGCATATAGTCTCGCCATCTGGTGGCCATTTGGGTAGTAACAATATTGTTACTCGACGAGAGGGAGTGTCGTCTGGGGCCGTACTCATAATCGCCACTTAGGTTACGCCACCAGACTTAGCGCTAAGTGGAAGATTTGTCAAGCGATTATCGGGTTTAAAATACATAAGTAGTCACCCAAAAAGTGGATTTTCTGAATTAAAAAAATGCTAACATTATATTGAAGACGATTTCATTAATCATGAACACCACCACAACGAGCTGGTGAGACTAAGACGAAAACGCACTTTTCGTGCGTAAGTCACGAGGGAATTATAAATACGGCCCCTGGTGCATCAAGTCAGTCAAAAACGCCGTAGTGTCAGCATAAAGAAATTTTGTTTGTGTCTTAAAAAGGGATAACATCGCAGTATACAAGTAAGTTTGGTATCATTAAAATTGCTCCATGTTGCTTTCACACGTCAATGATTTTCAGAGCAATCGCGGCAAATTCGAGGAAAATATGGGCCGAAACGTGAGTCTACGGCATTTATGACTTTGACTTTCGAGTCTATGCCATGTTAACATGTTAGTTTCACATTTTCCTCTGTTCTAACGCGGAAGTAATGTCGATTTCTACTCAGGTGCAGTTCGTTGTGTGTGGCTTGCACGAGAACCCTGTCCACAGCCTGGTACTCTGGCAACCACCTTGACGGGTAAGTCAGCAGACAGCTCTCGGAATGCCTTCGTTACCAGATCTTAAAGTTGCATATCGAGCTCTTTCCCGTCGAAGCTTAAGAGGTCAAAATACAAATAACAATCAGTCGTCTCATCATCCAATATTTCTTTTGTTATGCCACGCATACCGGAGTGCCAAGTCGTTGCCTTGCCCGTGATAACAATTTACCACAGTTCAACTTAGTGGTAATTGAATCACTTTAGGGATTTATTCTGATTATGTCCAATGTTTTTCTATCAAGGGATTTCTTTTGTTTAAGCAATTATGCTGATGTTTTTGTGTTACTAAAAGTGTCAATTTTAGAATCGACATAAATATGGATTTCTTTCTCAATGTTGAATTAATGAACTAATGTGTGGACGAATATATATTGTCTATTTTCGGTCATTTCTTGTTTCATGTTAATGTGTCAGTACAGCTCACCTGTTACTCCAAATACTTTTGTATTTAAAACAATAATCGCTCTATATCCTATCATGGCAGATGAACAACTCATCTGGAGACGCATGGGAAATTAATGAACCAATATCTGATAGAGCATTTCACATAGAACCTGTTTCCGACCTTCGCAGCGTGGTAAGCGGCGTGCTGTGTGCAGCGGGTGCCGGGAGCATCTTGAGTGTGACCACCAGGTAATCCACGATTAGCAATCCATCATCATAGATGGGACGATGATTCGATCCCAGCTGTGGCCATGTCTGTGTGGTCGCAGGATAAAGATCCCATGTCCGTCTTCGCAAAGAGTAGGGGGTTTTCCCCGTGGACATGGCTCCACTCTCCCTTCCATATCCCATTGACGCGGTATGACCAACAGTGGTTAAAGCGTCCTGAATAACCAATCAACTGATTATAGATGAGTCGTAATTGGCTTCACTGGGATGCTTTAACCTCTAGGTCATATCGACACAATGGAAATGGTCAAGGTAGAGTGGAGCCATATCTTCTACATATTCTTCCACGCTGTTATCTGCTCCCTCGCTTATTGCACTCCTCTTATAAATTCTATTCGTAGTTAAATAAGCATATCGAGACCGTGCATGTGTCTTGTGTCTTGAGACAGACATCTTTCATTTATTGCGTAGAACCAGTTTAGATATCTAGAATGACACGAGGGTGTTAGTAGCATGAACGTTGTAACTAAAATGGAAGTAGTGGATGTAAAGTAGTAAGTCTGCTCTTAAGTTCAGTTGAAAAGAAGGCTGAGCTGTAGACAAACAGGTCATGGCGATGGAGGTCCCTACACATATACCTGGCGCATGCCTCATCTAAACCTGTTCATTGTCCCGGTATATTGTGTGACCCAATGTGGCTTTCATATTCGCAAAACCGAGCAAAAATACAACGCCATATTATGTTTCAATGCAAGCGAATTATAATGTTATAATTTAATAAATAAAATGAAATAATAAATAATGTTTTAAAATTGTTTAAATGTCGGATGTTATAAAATTATGATGTGAAATTCAAATGTTATAAAATGCTAATGTTATGAAATGCTAAATTTATAAAATTCAAACGTTATAAATTTCTATTGTTATAAAAATTATAATGCTGTAAGATTCTAATGTTAAAAAATGCTAATATTATAAAAGCATAATGTTATTAATTTCCAGTATAAAAACCAGACTTTTTTGTTGGCAGATGGATCCTTGGGGGCGACTTGGGAATGGCGCATATCATGTTAGGAGTGTTGTCTGCCACTGTGTCCACCAGCGGTGCGCTTCTGTTCTTGTTAGAAGATCTTGCATGGACAATTCAATGGATAACTGCCAGTTAAAAATCGTTGTTATAATATCTGCCATCATTAATCAATAGTCTGTGCCATGACACAATATTTATCTACGATAATAATAATGTAAATATATCCATGTCGTGCAAACACGTGTCTCTTTGAAATGCTTAGTATCGTTTCATCTTTTTCCTTCACGGTGTATGCAGCATCGTGTCGGTATGGCAAGCCGTATGCATTAATAAGTATTTATTGGCTATTTGCTGCTTCATTAGAAATGTGCAGGCTCGTCTCGGGATGGCAAGCCGTATGTTTTGATAAGTATTTAATGGTTATTTGCTGCTTCGAAGTTATTAGATGTGACACTTTGATTAATATTACATATGTAGCCAACCAAGAATCTTGTTTACATTTATATTGCGTGTAGCTATCGTTATTTGAGTATGGGTTTTTCTGAAATTTTTGTGTAAAGAATATGTAGAAACGCACCTTGCCTAACGACATAGTTTCAGCTGCTTAAATAAAATTTTTGCTGGTCTGGCACATTTCAGATCGTGTCGGTATGGAAAGCTGTTTGTCTTGATAAGTATTTAATGGCTATTTGCTGCTTCATTAGGAATGTGCGGCCTCGTGTCGGCATGGCAAGCGGTATCTCTTGACAAGTATTTAACGGCCATATTTTCCCCTTCATTCGGAGTGTTCAGCCTCGCATTGGTATGGCAAGCCCTATGCCTTGACAAGTATTTAATGGTTATTTGCTACTTCATTAGGAATGTGCGGCCTCGTGTCGGTATGGCAAGCCGGTTGTCTTTATCAGTATTTAATGGCTATATTTTAACCTTCATTAAGAATGTGCGGCCTCGTGTCGGTATGGCAAGCAGTATGTCTTGATAAGTATTTAATGGTTATTGCTGCTTCATTAAGAATGTGCGGCCTCGTGTCGGTATGGCAAGCCGGTTGTCTTTATCAGTATTTAATGGCTATATTTTAACCTTCATTAAGAATGTGCGGCCTCGTGTCGGTATGGCAAGCAGTATGTCTTGATAAGTATTTATTGGCTATTTGCTGCTTCATTAGGAATGTGCGGCCTCGTGTCGGTATGGCAAGCCGTATGTCTTGATAACTGTTTTATGGCTATATTTGCTACTTCATTAGAAATGTGCGACCTCGAGTCGGTATGGCAAGCCGTATGTCTTAATAAGTATATAATGGCTACATTTTCTCTTTCATTAGGGTTCGGCCTTGCTTCGGTATGGCAAGCTGTATCTCTTGATAAGTATTTAAGGGCTAGTTGCTGCTTCATTAGGAATGTGCGGCCTCGTGTCGGTATGGCAAGCCCTTTGTCTTGATAAGTATTTAATGGCTATATCTTCTCCTTCACTAGGCGTGGACGGCCTCGTGTCGGTATGGCAAGCCGTATGTCTTGATAACTATTCAATGGATCTGTTCTCTCCTTCATCAGGCGTGTGCGGCCTCGTGTCGGTATGGCAAGCCGTATGTCTGGGCTTGGCTTCCACCAGCGTCGCATTGATCTTCAATAGCTTGTTAGCGCATGTGAAGAATAAGGCACTCCGTGGTGAGCTTACGCTCCACCGCAGCCTCCCCCCCCCCCGCCCCACCCCAACCCCATAATATTCCAATTTCGCTTTTCTTCATGATGCTTGAATATAACACCGTTTCACCGTCCTCTATAATGTTCGAGAAATGACCCAGTTTCACTGTCCGCCATAATTTTCTGGAAGTGACCCAGTTTTGCTGTCCTCGATAATGTTCGGGAAATGGCCTAGTTTTAATGTCCTCTATAATGTTCGAGAAATGACCCAGTTTCACTGCCCTATATGACGCTCGAGAAATGACCTAGTTACTCTGTCGTGCAATGACCTGGTTTCTCTGTGCCACAGTGCTTCTGGCAGTGGAGGTTGGCGCCGGCTTGTTGGGTGTATTAGCCGTGGGGGTGGTTTGGCCGCTGATCCCACGACGACAGTACCCTCTGGGCCTCATCTCCACAACTCAGGTACATATCTGCCATTGATTATATCATTATTTGCACATGGTACAGCGCTTCATGCAGTTCGACGGGCGTTTATTCTCCTAAATATAACAAATAGTTCAGCAGCCGAAGCTATCGGTCTAAACAGAAACAATGGAGACAGATAATTAGGGCCAATTCCGTTTGAGGACTCGTGTTCACTTTATGAAATAAAGCTACGTGAGTAGCATGTAAAGGAATGGTTTGCGAAAAAAAAAACATAATTAGGGAAATATGTATCTTACTAATAAACCCTGGATAGGTAGTTTAATATATAAATGCTATTCGGTGGGCATTATGGGTGACTTTAACTGATTTCCGCCTCCCTCCTAGAGTCACGTGTGGCAACAGATGGGTCTGCAGACACTCGAGCTCATCACCTTGGGTGCCTGGGCAGCGGTGACGTCATTTCTCTTCCTGCTCACGCTGGACGCCTGTGTAGGAGTGGCGCCCTCTATGCGAGGAGTGGCCTCTGTGACGCCGAGCGCCCCTGGGTGGTCAAGACGTCGCCTCTGCTGCCTGCCGCTAGGTCACGGCTCGAGACAGGCGGAGGATTCGGCCCACATACTTCTGTCGGCGGCCCCATCCACCGCCTCCACCGGGGCCTCGGCCTACCCAGGAGATGCCTTCGGGAGTTACCCGCACCCGGGGAGGGATTCGTCCCCCCAGTGGCCGCGGTTGGAGGGTGGGCCGAGCACGTCCCCCCCATCGCCCAGCCTCCTGTCGCAGCTGACCTGTTGTTCTTCTTTACCTTGTCTCCAGGCTCCGAGGCCACCTGGTGACGTCACAGGTGTGCGTTACGTCATCAACGACGCGGCCGACCCGGGGACCGGACATGCAGGTGACGTCATCTTCCTGTCCGACGACAATGACCTGGCGCTGGCCGAGCTCTGCGACCAGCTGCAGCGGTCGGCCGGGTCGCCGCTGTCGGGGAGTAGGAACTGGGACCCGGTCGCCAGGGAGCGTGAACGTGGCGACGCCTCGCTGGCTGAGTCACCCACCCTGGCGGTGAGGGGCACTGAGGGGTCCGGGGCCACCCCTCCCGGCTCCACGTGGCCCCTAGATGGGGCGTCTTCACGGGAAGTGATAGTGGATGTACATCCGCACTACTGAACCTCTTAGCCCCCCCCCCCCCCTCTTAGACATCACAAACCTGGCCGCAGGTCCCGCTCACATTTTATAACTAAGGGCGGTACTTTAAAAAAAAGTGTCCAATATCACACCTAATTAAAGCGCTCGCTTTGGGTGCTCTGGCCACGTGAGAGCCAAACGGCACGTGGATCGGTGATTCGCGCCCCGCTGTGACCATGTTTGTGTGGTCGCAGGGTAAAGATCTCTTGTCCTTTTTTGCAAAGAGTATGGGTTAACCCGAGGATATGGATCTACTCTCCCTTCCTTCTCTCATGGACGCGATATGACGAAAAGTGGTCAAAGCGTCCTTAATGTACAACCAATCATTTCCATTAATAAGTATTCTAGAAGGACAAACGCGACTCCTTTTTGCGAAGGCAGACGAAGTTCTAATGGAAACCTCGTTCAACAACAGCAAATGGTCTACAACAATTAATTAATTAATTAATTATTTAACGACGAAAGTGCATGAGCAAATTTTAAGTGTAAATTAAATATCATTGTTGTATTGACGCGGATATATGTAAAGGAATGAGCAATATTAAAATATAGTAAGACGAAAATGTGTTTGACTCTTCGTACATTCCATGAATATAAAGATGTTATGTGGAAGAGTTAAAGTCTGGTTCTGTCATAGGACTTATATTACTAGTTATACTGCGTCCTACACTGTCACCATGTTCTAACGCGGATGTGAGTAGGTTGAGGGGCTAGAGCGAGTTAAGCAAAAGGTTTACAACAAACCCTACTTTCTATAATGATTACAGTCAAATCGAGTTCGTTTATCCGCGACACGAAACCGGAAATTGCGCAATCGCGTCCTGCGCAGGACCAACGGGGATGTAGGCCAAAGGTCATAAGTGGTTTCTGCGCCCAGTTAGAATGCATGCAATTGATTTCAAATACTGCGAATCCATTTCTAATTTCACTGGCGACCTGGATCTGTATTTACAATCCAAGGGCGGATCCATGGGAGGAAAAACGCTGAGGCGGCGTGCACCCCCCCCCCCCAGTCGCAAGTCTTAAGTGGACCCCTCCCTCCAGTCGTCGTTTTGTCTAGAGGCGCCCGCCACCCCCCCCCCCCCCCACCCCCCCACCCGGGTCGCAAATTTGGACCTCTCCTTTTTGAAATTCCTGGATCCGCCCGTACAATCTGTGGTTATGCACGGCTTATGTATGAAAACTCCACCCTCTAAATGCCTTTTTAGATGGGATGAACCTGCTTGGGATGATTGTACCATGTAACTTGGTGGCTATGACCATGATACACTTTTTTAATGCGCAAGTTACGTAATAATTATAATTGCGTGACTAGACAATCATTTTGCTGAGGTACGAACTCCTGACCCTATCTGTAAATCTCATTTTACGACTGGTTGGAATTTTACAATCAACAGAAAAAAGCCTTCAAGGGATATTAGACAGTGTACATCCATCTTCGTTCAATTTAATTACCAGTCAATATTATTGAAATAAATTATGGCAAATATATTACAGATAAAGTCAACATTTTACGCTTCCCTTATGCCTGGTAATGCAAATGTAAAATTTGTCGGACAAAGGTTATTATAGCTTAGTGAACTGAACCCATGTTAGATATCTTACTTAAACCGAAAACATTTTCCATTAAGCCCAACAGACTCTTATTACACAATGGGTTGAAGTAAGTTGCATTCACACCTGTGCTACATAACAGTGGAGATAAACGTTTAAAGCATCTGCACTATAGCCAACTGGAGCTATAATATATCATAACTGCGTATTTATTCATAAGAACGATCGAATATACAGACTATTATGAATGATTTGGCCGTGTCACACCACAACGCGTTGCCATACCAAGGACGCGACGAGCGAGTACAACATTGTCACCACACCACGTGGCCCTACCACGTGGTATACCCCTGTCGCCCTAGCAGTGGTCACGTGATCGCCTAACGTGACTCCCGTATTCTGTTCTAGTGTTGTGATTTGAGTCGCTGTCGCCATGGAGACAGTTGCCCTGGCGGCTGATGGCTTCAGGGAGCAGTTGGTCTGTACTGTGGGCTGTTCGCACGGCAGGGAATCGACCCTGGCCACCCAGCGGCCGGGGTGGCAGGCGTTGCTGGTCTCGGTGACTCGCCTGATGGCCGGTGTCCGGGCGTCAGGGTGGGAGCAGACTTTGATTTTGCTAGGCAACACCAGACCCACCTTTAAAAGACAACCACATCAACTCCTGTATGACTATAGTTTTGGTAAGTGAATATACATAACTATCATTAATGGAAAGTGTTCACGTTCGACCGGTGTGGTATGCGGGATTGTCCCCTATGCGGAGATGTTCCCCCTGTATCTAACATAATATTGGCACCGTGCGAACACATGGAGCGGAGAGGGTCTCAATATTATGTATTTTATATAAGGGGGACAGCTGCGCATGGGGGGACACTTCCGCATGTCACACCGGCCGTAAGGATAACGTGAAACATGATTTCACCAATTACAAAAATAATTAGTTTCGTCGTTTTTAAATTTCTCTCCAACGTACATAGGCATCTGTAAGGTTTGTTCCTCTCGGTTTGGTCCACATGATCTGGTCGAAGTTGAGCATGATGAAGGTTCTGTTGCCGTCGCTGGTTACGACTCCTTGCATCGTGTTTGGCTGGAACCCCAAGTATATATATGTGAGGATGGGTGAGGCAGGCCAAGCGATGTGGTCGTAACCCGCATCACAGTCACACCCAATATCGCACGACCCTTCCCTTCACGTCATCCAATAAACCAATGAAATATATGTCATCAAATTGGATGGCCATGAAAACGGGCAAACAAACACGTCATAATTACGAATATTATCATTGTACAAAAGTTAATATTAATTATTACAAATTTGTCAGAAAAAACGATGTGGTGCATCCAAATGCTATACTAGTGAGAACATGGCAAAATGCCATAGCAGTGACCCGGCCTATTTACACCTCGCGCAGTCTTGTTTCTACGGAGAATTGTCATTAGTAGTAACGGGAGCTTGGCTGTAATATTACCGGAGTGTGCCTCGTGCCGCCGACGTAGGTCACGAGGTGGAACGTGACAACGAAGACCCACGTAGCACGGAAGTCCTGGTGGAGTGGCCAGAAGGCGTCTGTGACGTCACGCGTGGCCCTCGTGACGTCACGCTCTGCATGCCCATTGCGGAAAAACACTTGACTGCGGCCCATGATGGAAGCATCAGCGAAGGTCCAGACCGCCAGTACGCTATACCCCGGAGCCCCGCTCTCAAAGACAACTCGACCAGATGCGCTGATCTAACACAGAGAATATTACTATGTAAATATCGCAAAGAGTAGGGGGGTACCCCCGGGGACATGGCTCCACTCTCCCTTCCTTGTAACACTGACGCGATATGACCAAAATTGATTAATAAAGCGTCCTGAAAATACAACCAATCAACCAACTATGTAAATATGCACGGATATATGTTATATCAAGTATATATATGCACCAATACTAAACACAATATCTATGGTTCGATTCTGCAAAGGTAGGTTGTTACATGTAGACAGTTTATAGGCAATAATACGACAATAGCGCCAGTTTGCGGGGCGTTAGGCAATTATATTGCCCCGCCATCAAGCTGTAGCAGCCCACCAATTTTCATTATCGGCCCGAGGCCGCTAGGCCGAGGGCGGATAATGAAAATGACAAGAAAATGCCTAACATCATGCAAAACTCGCGCTATTACTATTATTAGGAGTTGAATCTAAATTTAAGGTGTTGACTTCTTTTTTTCTTTCTTCTTCTCCTTTGGTTTAATTTCAGCATGCAACGACCAAAGTAAAGCATTTTGGCACTGATTGTCCACAAATCGCAAGCCTTTCCACATAGGCCTAGTTGGCCAGTTGCCTTTTCATACCATGTAGATCGTTGCCAAGAAACATGGCACGTGCAACGAGGCAACTGGGCATGCAAGCGGGCTATTTAAAGCTATAACTACAATTCTTTGGTGCGTGACGTCATGTTTCATTTTTCTATGCAGTGTCGCTATGGCAACGATTGTCGTTTGCATGGGCAGCAGGGCGGTTCGGGTCAGAATACAGCATTTTAGCAGCCTTCAGGTTTTAATGCTGTACTAGTTAATTAACATAGATCTAACCACCAACTCGTAATAATAGAGTGTTTGCACATATGTTCAAATATTTGCACATGTGGTTCAATTCTGCACATATGTCCAAATCTTTTGCACATTTGTACAATTCATTTGAACATGTGTACAATTATTTAAACATATTTGAACAAAGGTGAAATTAAATTACATATAAGTAGAATTTATTTGGACATACGTTTATTCTAATTAGACATATTTATTTGCACCCATGTTCAATTCTGCACATATGTTCAATTCATTTGCGCATATGTGCAATTGAATTAAACATGTCTCTAATTCTGTTGAGCGCGCATTAACGTTATCATCAATTCAAGTGTGGCGAATGGTATGATCCAGATGTTGCATTTATACCGCTCTTTTCATTGGTTTATGCAAATGTCTTTAAATACATGTTTAAATACATGGAGTCCGACAGACACATGGGGTCTGGCAGACACCTTTAGGTCCGACAGATACATGGCGTCCGACAGATACATGGGGTCCGACAAATACATGGGGTCTGACAGACACCTTTGGGTCCGACAGATACATGGGGCCCGACAGATACATGGGGTCTGACAGACACCTTTGGGTCCGACAGACACCCATGGGTCCGACAGATACATGGGGTCCGACAGATACAGGGGGTCTGACATACACCTATGGGTCCGACAGATACATGGGGTCCGACAGACACCTATAGATTCCGACAGATATATGGGGTCCGACAGACCCCAACATGTCAAATATGTTGGACATACGTACCATTTCAAAATTAAAAGGCATCAATAATTTAACCGTGAGTAGGACGACGGATGTGAGGCATTTCCTGTCAAAATGGAGGCTGCTGCTGGCTTGTATTAAGCACCACGAACATCAATAGGTGATATATATAACGATTAAAACTTAACTATTCGTGAGACCATGCCCTTGCGGAGAGAATATTAACATGATCCGACTTCACATCCCGGAGTTTTCTTCAGACCCTTGAGTGTCTTTCACAGAATTAGACACATATGTGCAAATGATTTGGAAGTATGTGCAAATATTTGGACATTTCCTAATACGTGTGCACCGCTGGCTCAGTATTGTGCGGTCAGAGGCAGGTGCAACCTGCAGGTTCCAACGTGACCCGGTCAACATGACGCCCTGGGTAGCCCAGTCGGCCTGAGCATCGCACCTCTGATGGTAAATACATCGCAAAGTGATATTTTGTAGATGCAACCCAGTGGCGGATCTAAGAGAGCGGGTAGGCAAAACTCACCCTTCTCAAGCAAAGGGATCTTAGGGTCCGTTGAAGTCGAAATTTAGTCAATGACCCTCATTGAGGAAGAAGTCAACATCAGGGCCATCTTAGGCGTAGACCAACCACCCCCGGCACCGGCTGTCACGCCCCCCCCCCACCCCACTGGTCGTAACGTTTTAGAGATCAAAAAGCCCCCGACCCCCTACCGGTCACAATCCCCCTCCTTTCCAAAATTCTTAGATCTTTGATCCTAGGTAGGGTCCTAAAAGCGAAAAACCACGTGGTTGAGACTGGCTGTGAAGGCACCGAACGCGCTACCTTCTTGGACCAGATTACACCCAGCAACTGAACGACTTTTCTCTGTGATGCTTACATGTGCTTTAATCGCTGTTATGTTCATGAAGGGAATATTCCTTGTTAATTTCATGGCGCTAAGTTGTTCTCTGGGTTGATTTAGACGAACGCGATCACCTACGTCAGTCCCATGAGGCCAGAGCAACCAGTCCTCCTCAGTGTCACCAGACAATATGCAGCTCATATGCAGCACTGTAGCAAAGAAATAGTGACTTCTCATAACCGGATTGTTCAATATCACTTTTCACAACGACGAATTAGATCTGCACCAATGTTGTCCTGGTGCAGCTGTTGTCCTGGTGCAGCTGTTGTCCTGGTGCAGCTGTTGTCCTGGCGCAGCTGTTGTGCTGGTGCAGCTGTTTTCCTGGCGCAGCTGTTGCCCTGGTGCAGTAGGATCCAAGTCGCTCCGTTGCTTGTGGCTTTAGTCAGTGGCGATGTGGGTGTCGTATGCCAAGTGACAAAATGCAGGCGATGGATGACGTAGGATGATCAGCAATAGTTGTCTTGACGGACCTTGTTGGAGCAGTGACCGCTGTGATTTGATGAAGTCATCAATAACACATCAAGGGATTGTGTTTGACTAATCCATTGCTCCTATGTTCATATCCTGATTATATTGACAGGTAGAACTACCCAGTTTCACCGCCAGTAACTATGGTTTACCACCGGCTAATTCAATTCGTAAGCTACGAATACCCTGTTAATACCTTCCCAAACCTGTCAGCTGGATTCATTATACGTATTTACCAGATCCTCTACAGGAGGCCGCAAAATCGTAAATAGTCGGCATTGCTAATGACGTGACACATCTTTCTATATCTATAAATACATCTATAGATGTGTACAGCTGTCAAAGGTATACAGCCTGCAAGTCATAGAACAATGGATATGATCTGCCACAATCCACGCAGCACAAAAGACAGATGTAACGTGATTTACCATGACACCAAGGACGTCTCTTTGTTGACATGAAAGGAATGGGAATGATATGTGAGTGTATTAAACCAGTATTGTCCGCAGAAACAAAGGCTAATCTTGGGCATTGAAAACGTTCGATGAAAAAACGAAAACGGTTGACGCGCAGGACCAGAATGACTCGCAAAGCTCTCCCTATAACAAAAGTGTATTAATTAAAGCATTATAGCGGCCTACAGGGAGTAAATGTCATCATTCACCTGACGGGCACATCTGCTCTGTATCCCTTTAATCAGTCACCAAGGCTAAAACACCCGCCGGGGTGTGTCGGTCGGTACACGGCCATTGCCAGTGTCACCTCTGTGTGCTGCTGGGCGGTCTGAGCCCCGTAGAATGCCCACGGGACGCCCCAGCCAACAGGTTAACGTCATGACAACGTCGACACAACGTTATTTTTTGTTGCGATAACCTTTTTTATTGAAGTTTTCCGAACGTTTTCAGATAACGTTGTCAGACATTCAGCCCAGTATTAAAATTGTGCCTTATGTGAAAAACAAATGCGTATATGATGAATTAATTACAAGCATGACTGTCAAAGACAGATGTTGAATGGCCATCGTCAGGCTAAGTTCGTGGATGGACCATGTAGGTCAATGGCAATCACGATGCCAATTAGTTTACGTATTGGGCCTACATGTGCATTGTATAGGGCTATGCAGTTCTCGCGATCGGGCCGCAAGACTTCAGTTTTGGGGACAAACAAACACACGTGCTCCATGTTGTAGTGTAGGCAGCTACACGTCAATTTCTTTCCAGGTTTATTCTAAAGCCTATAAGTACCATTTCAATAAACATGGCTATGAGAGGTTTACGTTAAAATATTTAGAGGCGATGAAGCGCAGAACTTTGGGAATATACAAGGAAAAATCCGTCTTCAAAACACTCGAAAGCTAAAAATAGCGTTCTAAATTTAGCCCTGCAACCACACTTTCGCGAGTTCCATAAAACAGCGTGTGACGTCACAGAGTTTCACGTGCCTCCGCGGTAACAAAAATGGCGAGAGCAAGTAACAACACACTGATGCGTCATTAAACCACATGGTAAAGGTAACATAAGACGGGTTGGATGTTTTGGTATCACTTTTGGATCACGAAATTTTTTTCATTCTTTGTAAGTTGTCTGTTGGAAGCGTTGCGCCAACGTTGTCACCGGGGAGAATCCGTGTGACGTCATAATGTCTCGTTTTCGTAGGAAATGCAAAAAAAACGTTAGTTTCTCAGCCGTGTTGTCCCGTCGTAACAAATATTCGTCATTGTGAGGGCGCAAATGAATGAAATATATGTCATCTATCCGTTTTGTGCAGCTATATTTCTTAAATATTCTTAATCATATAGCTAGGCCTTCCGCGATGGACCCACCCCTCGGCGCCTGGCTCTTGCGCAGGTAGTTTGGTTCCCTGTCTCCGTCTTTGCGTAACATATACGTCACGACTACGTCACAGATAATCAGGATACCAGTGTGCGCAGAGATTCTAAACTCGTTCCGAACACGTGCTTCGTGTGCTTGTCCCCAAAATAACCAAACCGGAAATTATGGCGAACGAGACTTTATAGCCCTATATTGTGTTTGAATTTGGCTAATCGCCTGAATAGTTTTTATGCAAAAAAATTTCCCCCTAAAGGGGACAAGTCAGACAAACCACATCTTGCTTGAAACATAACATTAGTATTTGGGGGCGGGGACTATATTGATCAAGGTCACACATTTAAGGTCAAGGTCCTGCGTTCAAGGTCAAGGTCACGCGTTCAATGTCAAGGTCACGCATTCAAGGTTATAGTCGCGCATTCAAGGTCAAGGTCACCCGTTCAAGGGAATGGTCACGCATTCAAGGGCAATGTCACAGCAGGTCAAGGTCACGCATAACTCCGTTAATATTGCGTTTAGAGATCCGCTGTTTAGGAGTATTCTTCAGATCGAGGCAAAAACGAGTTATTGGCTCAAACTTGCGGATACTGAAAGTTTTTCGGGTAATCGGCCAATCAAAATTTAGCTTACGTTAACCTCTTGTCAAGTGGGGTTTTGAACTTTGGAGGTTAATATTTGAGCTTAGTTTGGCGGCTAGAGCGCTCGCAAGAGGTAAACCATTCCCTGCTGACGCTCCCATTATAAGTCAACGGTGATATCGACCGGCACTCCTTCGGGTTGCGATGGCCGCCGTTCGCTTAATGGCGACGCAAGAGAGTCGAAACTGGTTGCAAAAGACGGGCCAACATCAACTTGGGCTAGGAATTCGCATTCGCTTTTCCGCTATAAGGCTCCATAATTTAGCAATGATAAGTCTGAGAAAAGGGATTAGGGCGTGACCAAGCACACATAGAAAGTCGGAATTTTATCGTATTCGCTCGCAATGGCGCTCTCTATCTGGAAAAATAGCCCACGTTGAACAGCAGCATCCGGATCCTAGGGATCCAATAAGGGCTAAATTGCGCATTCAGCGAGCAATTTGTTACTGATAAGCTTTCAGTGGGCAATTTGGGCTGGAACGCCTTCAGATATCGACTTCAAAATTCAACAAGAGTTGCGGAGTGGTCCTCGTCAGGCCTAGTTTCGTAGATAGGCGATGTAGATCAGGGGTTATGGTCACAGGATTTTTGTTGTTGAAAAACAGCCCACAGAGCTCTATGTCGCATCGATACGCCGAACAACGAATGAGCGACGTTTCGGGTCTACAACTGGTAGAGAGTGGCGATGGGTTTTAACATGGTCGAAGTAGGCCCAAAACAAAACCCCGATTTTCGTCTTTCCTCTCAAGCTACGCTTGACGGATCTCCTTTGCATATCCTTTATGTCATTATATCAGTGTTCCTGTGTTCGTTTAGCCTGTACATCCATTAAAACACAATTTAATTTTCATGATCATCATCACCATTATCATAATTATCGTCTTATACTAGAGACCGGGCTACAGCATCAAATATTCGGGGCTTGTTGTGCCAGATGGCGATATTCGGGGTGTTAAGAAACCAGGATACATTTATGTTTTACGTAACATGTCAATGTCGAAAATATGTCCACCGCCTCGTAAACAGCCGGAGGAAAGAAACAGACCGGACTGGTGGGATAGCGACTGCGACGCTGCTAAAAGACAAAAACTCTCGTCTGTATCTTGTCACAGGGACACTTGCTCCAACCCAGATCTTGAGAGATACCAACGCGTTGTGCATGGCTTTAAAAATGTATGTGCTAACAAGAAAGCATCGCGAGAGAGGGAACTTTGCAATGAACTATCTCGTGTGGGAAGTGAATTTTCTTGTGGAAATTCTTTAAAACTTTTCAACATAAAGATAATGTGTCTCGATGTATATGACCTTCGGAATGGTACGAATACTATTACTAAATAACGCACCAGACACTGCATCTGAATTCTTTGCTAATGAAGCTGCACACAAACTAGAAAGCCACAGTACTGTCTGTCGCGATTGTACACAGAACGGCCCAAATATATTAAATGATGACCTTGAACCGGAGGAGATAGAGCAGGTTGTTAGCAGCCTTCCAAATGGAAAAAAGGCGGGGTCTGATGGTCTTCTCTTTGAAATGATTAAATGCTCGTTCGATGTACTACTGGATCATTTGTGCAACCTCTTCAATGTAAATATGACCACGGGTGAATTTCCAGACAACTGGTGTAAGGCGTTAATCAGTCCGATCCCGAAGGCTGGAGCAAAAACTGATGTTAATAATTATTGAGGGATATCGCTCCTGTCTGTCTTAGGAAAATTATTTACCAAAATTCATTTCTAATAGATCATGTGAATGGCCAGAAATTAATAACAATATTAACGAAAGTCAAGGTGCTTACTGCAAAGGCAGGTCAACGTGTGATAATATATTTACTCTATACGCTATAGCGCAGAAATACCTCAGTAAGAAGGAAGGACGCTTTGATTGCGCTTTCATCGACTTTAGTAAAGCCTTCGATTCGGTACCTCACGCAAAGCTGTTTCATATTCTCATTACACAAGGTGTTCATGGAAAAATTTCTGTCTCGCTGCAGGAATTCAAACCATTGAGGACGAACATCACTTCATCTGTATCTGTCCCCATATGCATATGTCTTGATAAGTATTTAATGGCTATATTTTCTCTTTCATTAGGAATGTGCGACCTCGTGACAGTATGGTAAGCCGTATGTCTTGATAAATATTTAATGGCTATATTTTCTGTTTCATTAGGAATGTGCGACCTCGTGTCAGTATGGTAAGCCGTATGTCTTGATAAGTATTTAATGGCTACATTTTCTCCTTCATTAGGCGTGTGCTGCCTCGTGTCGGCATTGGCAAGCCGTATGTCTTGATAAATATTTAATAGCTATATTTTCTCCTTCATTAGAAATGTGCTACCTCGTGTCAGTATGGCAAGCCGTATGTCAATCAGAAACATGCTGTAGAAATTGTAGTTTGTTTTGGTGGCTGTGAATGTCTGATTGTAATGGGTGGTAGATAAAGAAGCAGTTTTACGTATAATAATAATATTAACGAAAGTCAAGGTGCTTGAGGCAAGTCGTTCAGATTACAAAAACGCTTTTCAGATTAAGATCTGTCCTTGCTAGCGCCAGCATCTTAAATAATACTGATTACCGCCGCTGTAGTGGACTTCCTTCCCATAACTAGGGCCGGCCCTGTAGCTCAGTGGGTTAAAGCGCTCGCCTTGGGTGCTCTGGCCACGTAAGTGCCTAACGATCCCATGTCCTTTTTCGCAAAGAGTATGGGTTAACCCGAGGATATGGATCTACACTCCCTTCCTTCTCCCATAGACGCGATGTGACCAAAAGTGGTCAAAGCGTCCTGAATATACAACTAATCATTTCCATAAATAACTATTCTAGAAGTACAAACGGGACTCCTTTTGGAAAAAGCAGATGAAGTTCAACTAGAAGCCTCACTCAACAACAGCAAATGGTCGGCAACAAATAATTAATTATTGAATTACATAAGTGCATGAGCAAATGTTAAGTGTAAGTTAAATATCACTGTTGTATTAACGCGGATATATGTAATGGAATGAGCAATATCAAAATATTGTAAGAAGAAAACGTGTTCGACTCTTCGTGCATTCCATGAATATGAAGATGTCAAGTGGAAGAATTAGAGTCTGTGTCATAGAACTTATACTATACTTATCCTGGAGCCGCCCGTACAATCTGTGGTAATGCACGGCTTATGCCTGGAAACTCGTCCTTCCCGGCAAAAAAACACAAAATATCCACCCTATAAATGTCTCTTTAGATGGGATGAATTGTACCTGATTGGGATGATTGCACCATGTAACCTGGGGGCTATGACTATGATACACGTTTTAATGCGCAAGTTACGTATTAATTATAATTACGTGACTAGAGGATCAGTTTACTAAGATACGAACTCGTAAGCCTATCTGTAAATCTCATTTTACGACTGATCTGCATTTCACAATCAACAGAAAAAAAAACTTCAGAGGATATTAGTGTAAATCCATCTTCGTTCAATTTAATTACAGTCTATATTATTGAAATAAATTATTGCATTAATTATTGCATTAATGTATTAAAGATAAAGTCAACATTTTACGCTTCCCTTAAGCCTGGTAGGGCAAAAATAAAATTTGTCGAACAAAGGTTATCATAGCTAAGTGAACTGAACCCCAGGCAGATATCTTACTTAAACCGATGAAACATTGCATTAAGCCCAACAGATTCGTATTACAGAATGGGTTGAAGAAAGTTGCATTCACACCTGTGCTACATAACAGTGAAGATAAACGTTTAAAGCATCTGTACTATAGCTAACTTGAACTATAATATATTCTAACTGCGTATATAATCATAAGAACGATCGTATATAGACCATTATGAATGATTTGGCCGTGTCACACCACAACGCGTTGCCATAGCAAGGACGCAAGGATGGAATACAACATTGTCACCACACCACGTGGCTCTGCCACGTGATATACCCCTGCCGCTTTAGAAGTGGTCACGCGATCGCCTAACGGGATTCCCGTAGACTGTTCTAGTGTTGTGATTTGAGTCGCTGTCGCCATGGAGACCGTTGCCCTGGCGGCTGATGGCTTCAGGGAGCAGTTGGTCTGTACTGTGGGCTGTTCGCACGGCAGGGAATCGACCCTGGCCATCCAGCGGCCGGGGTGGCAGGCGTTGCTGGTCTCGGTGACTCGCCTGATGGCCGGTGTCCGGGCGTCAGGGTGGGAGCAGAGATTGATGTTGCCAGGCAACACCAGACCCACCTTTAAAAGACAACCACATAAACTCCTGTATGACTATATGTCTTGATAAGTGAATATACATACGTATCATTAATGGAGATGTTCCCCCTGTATCTATCATAATATTGACAGCGTACGAACACATGGAGCCGAGAGGGTCTCAATATCATGTATTTTATATAAGGGAGACAGCTGCGCATGGGGGGACATTTCTGCATGTCACACCGGCCGTGCCGATAACGGGATTTCACCAATTGCACAAATAATTAGTTTTGTCGTTTTGCCAGCAATTAAGCCAATAGCAATTCGCACTTCATCCAAATCGCCCGTTGTTGGTTCCAGCAACTAAGTATTTATACTAAATATCCGATTAAAACTAGGGCACCGATATAGGCATTTATCACATTAGCCAGGTATACTCCGCTGGCGAAGTGATAAATTTCTCTCCAACGTACATAAGCATCTGTAAGGTTTGTTCCTCTCGGTTTGGTCCACATTATCTTGTCGAAGTTGAGCATGATGAAGGTTCTGTTGCCGTCACTGGTTACGACCCCTTGCATCGTGTTTGGCTGGAACCCCAAGTATATATATGTGAGGATGGGTGAGGCAGGCCAAGCGATGTTGTCGTAACTCGCATCACTGTCACACCTAATACTGCATGACCCCTCCCCGCTGTTCATCCAAAAAAACAATCAAATATGTCATCAAATTGGATGGCCATGTAAACGGGCAAAAACAAACACGTAATAATAACGAATATTATCATGGTACAAAAGTTAATATTAATTATTACAAATTTGTCAGAAAAAACGATGTGGTGCATCCAAATGCTATACAAGTGAGAACATGGCAAAATGCCATAGCAGTGACCCGGCCTATGTATACCTCGCGCAGTCTTTTTACTTCATTAGTAGTAACGGGAACTTGGCTGTAATAATACCGGAGTTTGCCTCGTGCCGCCGAAGTAGGTCACGAGGTGGAACGTGACAACGAAGACCCACGTAGCACGGAAGTCCTGGTGGAGTGGCCAGAAGGCGTCTGTGACTTCACGCGTGGCCCTCGTGACGTCACGCTCCGCATGCCCATTGCGGAAAAACGTTTGACTGCGGCCCTTGATGGAAGCATCAGCGAAGGTCCAGACCGCCAATATTCTCCGAACCCAAGCCCCGCTCTCAAAGAAAACTGAACCAAATGGGCTGATCTGACACAGAGAATATTACTATGTAAATATCGCAAAGAGTAGGGGGTTATCCTCGGGGACATGGCTCCACTCTAACTTCCTTCTCCCATTGACGCGATATGACCAAAAGAGGTTAAAGCGACCTTTACAAAAAATACAACCAATCAAACAACTATGTAAACATGCACGGATATATGTGATATCAAATCTATATATACACTAATACTTAACACAAATCTATATGGTTCGATTCTGCAAAGGTAGGTTGTTACATGTAGATGCACTTACGTCCAAATAATTGGAGACCTGTTCAAATTTATTGCATACATATGTACAAATTGTACATATGTGCAAATGATTTGAACGTATGTGCAAATGATTTGGACATGTGTGCAAATATTTGGACATTTCGTAATACGTGTGCACCGCTGGCTCAGTATCGTGCGGTCAGAGGCAGGTGATTTCCAACGTGACCGGTCAACATGACGCCCGGGTGGCCCAGTCGGCCTGAGCATCGCACCTCTGATGGTAAATACATCGCAAAGTGATATTTTGTACATGCAACCCAGTGGCGGGTCTAAGGGGGCGGGTATGCTAAACTCACCCTTCTCAAGCAAAGGGATCTTAGGGTCCGTTAAAGTCGAAATTTAGTCAATGACCCTCATTGAGGAAGAAAGGAAGAATTCCGTTTTTCTCGTCAACACCAGGGCCATCTTAGGCGTAGACCAACCACCCCACGGCACCGGCGGTCACGCCCACCCCCCCCCCCCCCCCAACCGGTCGCAACTTTTTAGAGATCAAAAAGCCCCCCACCCCGTATCGGTCACAACCGTCCTTCCTTTCTTTCAAAAAATCTTAGATTCTTAGATCTAAGCGAAAAAACAGGTGGTTGGGACTAACTGTGAAGGCACCGAACGCGCTGACTACTTGGACCAGATTACACCCAGCAACTAACTGAAAGACTTTTCTCCGTGGTGCTTACTCGTGTATAAATTGCCGTTATGTTCATGAAGGGAATATTCCTTGTTAATGTCATGGCTGCAATGTGTCTGGATTTTGGAAGAACGCGATCACCTACGTCAGTCCCATAAGGCCAGAGCAACCCGTCCTCCTCAGTGTCACCGGACAATATGCAGCTCATCTGGAGCACTGTCGCAAACAAATAGTGGCTTCTCATAACCGGATTGTTCAATATCGCTTTTCACAACGACGAATTAGATCTGCACCAATGGTGCAGCTGTTGTCTTGTTGCAGCTGTTGTCCTGTTGCAGCTGTTGTCCTGGTGCAGCTGTTGCCCTGGCGCAGCTGTTGCCCTGGTGCAGCTGTTGCCCTGGAGCAGTAGGATCCAAGCTACGCAGCTGGTTGTGGCTTTAGTCAGTGGCAATGTGCGTGCTACACGTATGCCAAGTGACAAAATGCAGGCGACGGGTGGCGTAGGGTGATCAGCAATAGTTGTCTTGACGGACCTTGCTGGAGCAGTGATCGCTGTGACTTGATGAAATTGTCATCAATAAGACATCAAGGGACTGTGTTTGACTAATCCCTTGCGCCTATGTTCACATCCCGATTATATTGACAGGTAGAACTACCCAGTTTTAGTGCCAGTAACTATGGTTTACCACCGGCTAATGCAATTCGTAAGCTACGAACACCCTCTTAAAACCTTCCCAAACCTTTAAGCTGGATTATTTTTAAATATTTACCAGATCCTCTACAGGAGGCCGCGAAATCGTAAATAGTCGGCATTGCTAATGACGTGACACCTCTTTTTTTATATCTATGAATACATCTATAGATGTGTACAGCTGTCAAAGGTATACAGCCTGCAAGTCATAGAACAATGGATATGATGCCACAATCCACGTAACACAAAAGAAAGATGCAACGTGGCATACCATGACACCAAGGACGTCTCTTTGTTGACATGAAAGGAATGAGAATGATATGTGAGTGCATTAAACCACTATTGTCCGCAGAAACAAAGGCTAATCTGGGACTAACTCTTTGTTGAAGAAGCTAAAATTGAACGAATTCGGTGAAATAACGAAAACGGTTGACGCGCAGGACCAAAATGACTAGCAAAGCTCTCCCTATAACAAAAATGTATTAATTAAAGCATTATAGCGGCCTACAGGGAGTAAATGTCCTCATTCACCTGAGGGGCACATCTGCTCTGGATCCCTTTAATCAGTCACCAAGGCTAAAACACCCGCCGGGGTGTGTCGGTCGGTACACGGTCATTGCCAGGGTCACATCGGTGTGCTGCTGTGCAATCTGAACCCCGCAGAATGCCCACGGGACGCCCCAGCCAACAGGTTAACGTCATGACAACGTCGACACAACGTTATTTTTTTTTTGCGATAACCTTGTGACGACATTCAGTCCAGTATTAAAATTGTGCCATCTGTGAAAAACAAATGCGTATATGTTGAATTAATTACAAGCATGACTGTCAAAGACAGATGCGGATTGGCCATCGCCAGGTTAAGTTCGTGGATGGACCATGTAGGTCAATCGCAATCACGATGCCAATTAGTGTACGTTTTGGGCCTACATGTGCCTTGCATAGGGCTATACAGTTCTCGCGATCGGGCCGCAAAACTTCAGTTTTGGGGATAATCAAACACACGTGCACCATGTTGTAGTATAGGCAGCTACAAGTCAATTTCTTTCCAGGTTTATTCTAAAGCCTATAAGTACCATTTCACTAAACATGGCTATGGGAGGTGTACGTTGAAATATTTAGAGGCGATGAAGCGCAGAACATTGAGAATATACAAGGAAATATTCGTCTTCAAAGCACTCGAAAGCTAAAAATAGCGTTCTAAATATAGCCCTGAAACCGCGCTTTCGCGAGTTCCCCAAAACAGCGTGTTATGTCACAGAGTTGCACGTGCCTCCGCGGTAACAAAAATGGGGAAGAGCTTGGGTGCGTTCGATTGAGCGCCATATCTGGTTCTAGAACTAGAACAGTCAGTTCTGCGCGTTCGATTTGACACCTGCACCAGTTCCAGAATCTCGGAACCGGTTCTCATTTTTCGCCAGATATGGTTCGCAAAGCGCATGCGCGAAGACCAAATTAAGATGGCAGTAAGTTAGGTCTTGTACGCTTGACAATTTTAAAGTCCCATGTTGTTCGTAAACCAGCTCAAATGTAATTGTGAAGTGTAATATTCGCTACGTGATACCGATTTGAGACAAAATCTAAACAAACAAACCGGCGGAGTCGCGGGAACACTTAGTTCCGACATCAAAATCACGAACAAAGTGGTTGCCTTTGATGTCGGAGATTGGAAGGGGAGGCGGGGGGCAAGGGGGGGGGGGGGGGAGTGGTCGCGTTCCCAAATCACGAAGAATAAATTTCTTTATTCTCGGGTCACGACGAATTAAATGGAGTAATCACCGCATACAAAGGAAGGGCGGATGCATCATTCCCAATTAACGGTTGTTTAGTATTAAAATTCTCAGTTCATTATTAATGAAAATCATTGATCACGACGGTCGACTAATATCTCATTCCCAGCTCACGAAGAATTAGTTTGCTCATTCCCAACTCACGGTGAAATGGAAAGCTTGTTCCCGACTAACGGCAATACCCCCTTGCCCCCCCCCCCCCCCCGCCCCCCCTCCCGCCAACCCCCCTTGGAAGGGTCCCATAACAAGAAAAGTAGGCCCAGTAAGAGTTTTCAACTGCAAGAAAGAGTTATTATACAAATCTGGTGGAGGGGAACCGCGGTGCCTTGATGCCTGAGAGAGCGCATATGTGCGATGAAAAATACTCCTATAGAGCGGATATTTAAAAACTTGCGACCCGGGGTGGGGGGGGGGTGCTCTGAAAGTGTGCGTTCATTCATTTCGTGTGCGGATTTGGGCGGTAAAACTCCCTGAGCAAGCGGATTTGGGGCACGAAAAAGGGGTGGAGGCGTTACTGCGGAACCCCCACCCCAAACCCAGCAATGTATAAAGTACCCCCCCCCCCCGATGCAGATATGAAAATGGAGCTACAATGTTTTTATTTCCAGAATGAAACAGCTACTGATGTCCATCTTCAATACCAGTTTTATCCGACGCTCAAAGCATCTGTAACTGAACAGCATGAGCACAAAGCTCCACACAGTCTAATGTAAACCCGCCAAGACTACAACATACATGTCGACCTTGACCCTCGTACCAGTTTTAGTATCGTTAGATTCGTACCGCATATTCCAGAACCAGAACCCACTGCGCAGCCTGCAATTCTGGTTCTAGAACCGAGTCAATCGAACGCACCCCAAGTGATCGACTTAATCATTCCGCTGTCAAAATGTGCAGTGCATGGAGTAACAACACACTGATGCGTCATTAAACCACATGGTAAAGGTAAAATAAGACCGGTTGGATGTTTTTGGATCACTTTTGGATCACGAAAAGAAAAAGTTTTTTCATTCTTTGTAAGTTGTCTGTTCGAAGCGTTGCGCCAACGTTGTCACCGGGGAGAATCCGTGTGACGTCATAATGCATCGTTTTTGTAGGAAATGCAAAAAAACGTTAGTTTCTCAGCTGTGTTGTCCCGTCCTAAGAAATATTCGTCATTGTGATGGCGCAAATGAATGAAAAATATGTCATCTATCGGTTTTATGCAGCTATTTTTTTTAAATATTATTAATCATATTGCTAGGCCTTCCGCAGTGGACCCACCCCTCGGCGCCTGGCTCTTGCGCAGGTAACCTGGTTCCCTGTCTCGGTCTTTGCGTAACATATACGTCACGACTACGTCACAGATAATCAGGATACCAGTGTGGGCAGTTCCGAACACGTGCTTCGTTTGTTTGTCCCCAAAATAAGTAAACCGGAAATCTTGGCGAACGAGACTTTATAGCCCTATACGGTGTTTGAATTTGGCTAATCGCCCGAATATTTTTACTGCAAAAACATTTCCCCCTGAAGGGGATAAGTGAGACAAACGCCATCTTGCTTCAAACATGACATTAGTATTTGGGCGCGGGGACTATATTGATCAAGGTCACGCATTTAATGTCAAGGTCACGCATTTAAGGTCAAGGTCACGCACTCAAGGTCAATGTCACGCGCTCAAGGTCAGGGTCACGCGTTTAATGTCAAGGTCACACATAACTCAATTAATATTGCGTTTAGAGATCAGCTGTTTAAGAGTATTCTTCAGATCAAGGCAAAAACGACTTATTGGCTCAAATTTGTTTGCGGATATTGACAGTTTTTCGGGTATCGGCCAATCAAAATTTAGCGTACGTTAACCTCTTGTCAAGTGCGGTTTTGAACTTTGGAGGGCCAGAACTCGGTTAATATTTGAGTTAGGGAGCTTAGTTTGGCGGCTAGAGCGCTCGCAAAAGGTGCACTCCTCCCAGCTGACGCTCCTATTATGAGTCAACGGCGATATCGACCGGCAATCCTTCGGGTTGCGATGGCCACCGTTCGCTTAATAGCTACGCTAGATAGTCGAAACTGGTTGCCAAAGACGGTCCAACATCGACTTGGATGCGGTATCCGCATTTGCTTTTCGCCTAGCACGCTTAGTTTCGCCGCTATAAGGCTCCATAATTTAGCAATGATAAGTTTGAGAAAAGGGATTAGGGCGTGACCAAGCACACGTAGAAAGTCGGAATTTGATCGTATTCGCTCGCAATGGCGCTTTCTATCTGGAAAAATAGCCCACATTGAACAGCACCCGTTAGATTGTGTTCATCCAGCATCCGGATCCTAGGGGTCCAAATTGGGCAAAATTGCGCTTTCAGCGAGCAATTTGTTACTGATAAGCTTTCAGTGGGCAGTGGGCACTTCAAAATTCATCAAGAGTTGCGGAGTGGTCATCGTCAGGCTAAGTTCGTAGATAGGCGATGTAGATCAGGGGTTATGGTCACAGGATTTTTGTTGTTGAAAAACAGCCCACAGAGCTCTATGTCGCATCGATACGCCGAACAACGAATGAGCGACGTTTCGGGTCTACAACTCGTAGAGAGTGGCGATGGGTTTTGGCATGGTCGAAGTAATCTCAAAACAAAACCTCGATTTTCGTCTTTCCTCTCAAGGTACGCTTGACAATATTCGGGGTGTTAAGAAATCAGGATACATTCATGCTTTACGTAACATGTCCATGTCGAAAATATGTCCACCACCTCGCAAATGTCCAGGAACTTTCGAATGCCAATCACGGAGATCAAAAAAAGTACCCCCCTCCCCCCTTCCTTATGTTATGAACACAAGTTCTTTGTTAGTCGTGTTTTATCGACGTAAATGGAGGGTTCGGGACCTCGCTCATCATAACGCACTGAGTTAAGGTCATCTTCATCGTAATTCATGCAGCAAAACCGCCGACCGCGAGGAGAATAAATATAAATCAATGAGCAGTCTTATACGGTATGCTACTTATACCTGCATTGAATAAATATATGACCTGGGTCTGTAAACAGCCAGATGAAAGAAACAGTCCGGTCTGGTGGGATAGCGACTGCGATGCTGCTAAAAGGTAAAAGCTCTCGTCTTTATCTTGTTACAGGGACACTCGCTCCAACACAGATCTTGCGAGATACCAACGCGTTAAGCGTGACTTTAAAAATGTATGTGCTAACAAGAAAGCATCGCGAGTGAGGGAGCTTTGCAATAAACTATGTCGTGTGGGAAGTGACACAAGTTTCTTATGGAAATTTGTTAAAACTTTTAAACATAAAGATAATGTATCTCGATGTATATCACCTTCGGAATGGTACGAATACTTTAGAGCTATTACTAAATAACGCACCAGACACTGCATCTGAATTCTTCGATAATGAATTTGCACAAAAACTAGAAAGCCACTGAACAACACAGTCCTGTTGAAAAACGCATTTCTAATATGATCATAATGGGGACAGATACAGATGAAATGATATTCGTCTTCAATGGCTTGTATTCCTGCAGCGAGACAGAAACTGAAGAATCTAAGGTTTCAGTCTACTATTCCCCTCTGACTCGCGATCGCTAGCTAATGCGAAGAGCATCGTAATTTTGACAGCGCGATTCTATAATTATAAATTTTGACACAAGATAGATAGTTTTCAAGTACCAACGAGGTTTGGAAACTGCGGTAACTGTCCAACTAGAGTTGTATTCCACTCCTGGGTAGAAATGTGTTTAAATGTACTAAGAAACATATCGACATGTCCGACTTCCTGTGCGATCCACACATGATCGAAACCATATCTAAACAGCACTTTTCTTATTCCGGTCGCCCACGTGACTTTGCCGGCTAAATCCAGATTATATGACACTGTATACGGGCTTCTGCTTAATCTATTCTCGTGGTGCAAAATGTTTAGCCAGAATTTTAGACATATATAATACATATAGTGCCTTCCTGCCGCATTCTCCCAAAAAAGCTATGTCGCGGGGTCTAGTTGGCAAACACAGAATTTATTTCAAAAACCTACTATCAAAGATACTTGGTCAATGAAGGGTTTATTTACCCTTGCAATAAGTTATTCAGATAAATGATATTAATTATGATCCTTCCTCGGTCTTTGGGACATCCGGGCCGGCCCGACAGCTCAGTGGGTTAAAGCGCTCGCATTGAGTGCTCTGGCCACCTGAGAGCCTAACGGCACGTGGATCGGTGATTCGCGCCCCGCTGTGGTCATGTCTGTGTGGTCGCAGGATAAAGATCCCATGTCTTTCTACGCAAGGAGTAGGGGGTTACCCCCGGAGACATGGCTCCACTATCCCTTTCTTCCCCCGTTGACGCGGTATGACCAAAAGTGGTTAAAGCGTCCTGAATAACCATCCAATCCAATCCTCGGGACATCATGACGTATGCATGCTGGTCGTCACTGCCTCAAACTTGCCAAATAATGATGATTAATACTTTTGTGTTACGACTTTTCTACATAGCATTAAGAAGGTTTTGTTTTGGTGGCTAGTGTGTTGGGGTCGGTCGAGGGGACTTGGCCAGGCCCACCACTGTGCCGCAGTCCTCAGGCTCATGCTATACTCCATACACCGTTACACCAGTTCATTGGGACGAGTCCTTCAGTAATGGGACTTGGCCAGGCCCACCACTGTGCCGCAGTCCTCAGGCTCATGCCATACTCCATGCACCGTTACACCAGTTCATTGGGACGAGTCCTTCAGTAATGGGAATAAAACGTCGTGTCAGGCTCAGACCGGACGATCCAAACATTGAGACATTGATCCGGATTGCTCCGCTCAATTTGGGCAAAACAGTAACAGATACTTGTGTTAATCTTGGGTAAGAGTACATTGGCCACTGATGAAAGTAAAGTCAATGACACATGCAGTGGCGGATCCAGGAATTTACGAAAAGTGAGAAACTCCAGTGAGAAACTTACGATCGACGGGGTGGGAAGGGGTGCTGAGGTACAGAAGTATTAGTGACCGTGCCTCGTGTCCCCCCTTCTTCGGAGAAAGGGGGGAACGTGCCTTTTTACGCCAATTTTTCAGCGAAAGGGGGGGGGGGGCAGGTGCCCACGTAGAGTTATTGATGAAATAATAGGTTGGTGCAGTTAGACTGCGAACTATTTATCTTCCATATTTATTGCCACATCTTTGCAATGGCTTGACAGAAACACAAGTTTGTGCGTCATCTTTACATCACGGGAAGGCATCACGTTGACTAATATAAGGCGCGATGGGCTCAGTACTTCACTCGGAAGTGGTCTTGTACCGAAATCAGCCGACGCTGAGTCACCCTCGCGGTCGATACACGCGACTTAGGCTGTCTATCACCTAAGGAACTCTGGAGGACGTGTCGGTTTAACACCGCCACCTTCCTATAACGACCCTCATGCTAGGCCATAGGTGTCAGACACACACATCATGGGTACAATTGATTTATTAATGAGGGCAATAACCATTCAGTACGTGTCTGCGACCGCCAGACGGCGCTGGATGGGTGGATTGCAGCGCCTCTGGTGGACAAGCCAGTCGTCCCCTGATGGTCAATTATAACTAATGGCTAGCGCTGTCCATCCGGGACATGATCCGCGCAGGGGGTCCCGGATGTAAGATGAACATCCGGAACAGGATCCGCGCAGGGGGTCCCGGATGTAAGATGAACATCCGGGACATGATCCGCGCTAGGGGTCCCGGATGTAAGATGAACATCCGGGACATGATCCGCGCAGGGGGTCCCGGATGTAAGATGAACATCCGGGATATGATCTGCGTAGGGGGTCCCGGATGTAAGATGAACATCTGGGACATGATCCGCGCAGGGGGTCCCGGATGTAAGATGAACATCCGGGACATGATCTGCGCAGGGGGTCCCGGATGTAAGATGAACATCCGGGACATGATCTGCGTAGGGGCTCCCGGATGAAAGATGTACATCCGGAACATGATCCGCGCAGTGGGTCCCGGATGTAAGATGAACATCCGGGACATGATCCGCGCAGGGGGTCCCGGATGTAAGATGAACATCCGGGACATGATCCGCGCAGGGGGCCCTGGATGTAAGATGAACATCCGGGACATGATCTGCGTAGGGGGTCCCGGATGTAAGATGTGCATCCGGGACATGATCTGCGTAGGGGCTCCCGGATGAAAGATGTACATCCGGAACATGATCCGCGCAGGGGGCCCCGGATGTAAGATGAACATCCGGGACATGATCTGCGTAGGGGGTCCCGGATGTAAGATGTGCATCCGGGACATGATCTGCGTAGGGGCTCCCGGATGAAAGATGTACATCCGGAACATGATCCGCGCAGGGGGTCCCGGATGTAAGATGAACATCCGGGACATGATCCGCGCAGGGGGTCCCGGATGTAAGATGTACATCCGGGACATGATCTGCGTAGGGGCTCCCGGATGAAAGATGTACATCCGGAACATGATCCGCGCAGTGGGTCCCGGATGTAAGATGAACATCCGGGACATGATCCGCGTAGGGGGTCCCGGATGTAAGATGAACATCCGGAACATGATCCGCGCAGGGGGTCCCGGATGTAAGATGAACATCCGGGACATGATCCGCGCAGGGGGTGATACATACATGATACATACCATGGGATTGAGAACAACAATTTGCCTAAATTAACTATAATTGGGACTTCCAATTGCGTCGACATCTTTGATCTCATACTCACGTAACTGGTTGTTGTTTCATTCTTTTATGTTGGGAGGATGTCTTTGGGGGCCCAGGTATCTATCTATCTATACTAATAAAATGAAGCTGTATGTCCCACTATGCCGCTGCATATGCAAGAGCCCATTGGCACCAGCAGCTTGAAAGTATATCCAACCGAACCACTGGATGCACTGCTTGGTCCACCTGGGATGTATCAACTCGCTCTTACATGTCAACGCTATCGTATGTGTCAACACTACCGCTCGGTGCTTATCACCTTATCCCGCGCATACTGGCGGGCTACTTGGCTTGGTGCCAACAGTAACAATATTTCTCCCAACGCCTTATCGCCCGAACCGTCATCAAACAAATCCTGTACGGTCTCGCGCCCACAACTTCCCGTCAGTAGCAAGAGAACGAACTCTGCCCGGGGAACCTTGCCTATTTCAATTGATTTGATCTTTTTGATCTTTGATCCAATTTTACAGTATAGTTAAGCGGTCTACACGTGAATTCTATAGATCCAACCAGGACGTCAGGCAGATTTTATCCACTGAAGGTAGTAGTACTACGTTAAATGACGAACAACGGACGGGAAACAGCCCCTTTTTAAACTCAATCAACCTTTTTTTTTTACTCAATCAATGTATGAGCTTGGGCCTTAATTTTACTGGACTGATTTTCTTTTATTTTCGTGCTTTAGCCGCAATTTGAATATTCTGTACTGGATGCACAATAATTGCACAGGGTTTAAATATCCTTAACATTTATGTCCCGTTATTCCGTAGCTCCCGGTCTCAATTTATGCCAATATAATTATCGATATTATTTCTGCCCAATGTCTACCTTCTGCCTGCTACTATTTGACGTATAAAACAAATTACTGTCATACTGTTATTTCTTTCGCTTATTACTGCAAACGCCAGACGTCCCGCGAGCGGAGCGAGCGGGGCGGCTAGTATCATTAAAGGTAAGCCATAAGCACAGTCATTACACGTCGGTTCTTTCACTCGGGTAGCATGCGCGCGCATTTATTCGGCATGCCAATCGTCTCACGTTCAAAACAGTACTGGAAATTCGAGAGAAGATAGCTTTTGAAAAGTGGCGGACAAGGCTGGTTCCATTGCCCCTAAATGCACCGGACATGAGCGTGAGCACAGTTCAAAGACCAATCACAAGTTGGGTATACCGGGCGGTACACCCGTCCTGACCCAAAGAAATGCACCCATTTTCACCACCTGGTTGTACCTTTTATGCATGTATACAATCAATTGGAAAGGAGACATTGATGTAACATAACATAAGATCTTTATTGATCTTTCTTGCATCGCTGTAAGATTTGTGTAACAACATGAACTCAGTGCACCCAATTATCCTTGAGTGAAGAAAGAGTTGGACTAAATGGCCAATCTCCTTGACAACAGGGGGCCCCTTTGTTCTCTATAATAGAAGGCGCTGACTCCAGTCAAGAGTCTCGCACGAGGAAAAATACTGTGTGGCCCAGGTACAAAGTAGCTGCGCCCGGCAAATCAGAGCTGTGCCCCGCAAAAGAAAGCTGCTTCCAATAAATCAGAGCTGCGCCCGGCAAATCAGAGCTGCACCCTGCAAAAGAGAGCTGCTCCCTCTAAATCAGAGCTGCGCCCTGCAAATCAGAGCTGCACCCTGCAAACGAGAGCTGCTCCCTCTAAATCAGAGCTGCGCCCTGCAAATCAGAGCTGCACCCTGCAAACGAGAGCTGCTCCCTCTAAATCAGAGCTGCGCCCTGCAAATCAGAGCTGCACCCTGCAAACGAGAGCTGCTCCCTCTAAATCAGAGCTGCGCCCTGCAAATCAGAGCGGCGGCTAAAGCGGCGCAGCCCGGAGTTATCTATAGACGATACACACATTTTTTTGGAGCTGCGCCGCCCTGCAAAACAGATCTGATCCCTGCAAGTCAGAGCTGCGCCCTGCAAGTCAAAGCTGCGCTCTTTAAGTCAGAGCTGCGCCCTGCAAGTCAAAGCTGCGCCCTTCAAGTCAGAGCTGCGCCCTGCAAGTCAAAGCTGCGCCCTGCAAATCCGAGCTGCGCCCTGCAAACCAGACCGTGGACTGGACTGGCCCGTACCGTGGACTGGCTTGTACCATGGACTGGTCGGTACCGTGGACTGGCCTGTACCATGGACTGGTCGGTACCGTGGACTGTCTGTCTCACACTACCGCTGGATATTGGCATAGAATATTGGGGCCGGGGAGTTTTTAACGGTTTTCAAGTGAGATCTAAGCTTAAGATGTATGCAGAATACGCGTTCGAAAACTTGGATAAAACTTAGACCAAAACTAAGTTTTGGCCAAAATCTTAGACTTAAGATGCATACAGAATACGGACCCTGGCCTTTAAGGCTGGAGCGCTGAACTGTTCCCCTGTAATGATCACGGACAGACCACCATAATACCACTAATTAAGCCTCTTTACTTTCAAATGTGCCTTATTTAAGCACACTTAGCTGGATATATCTAGACTCCGCATTATATTGGTCTACTCATCAGTCTGTATTCGCAGTAGCTGTTATTCAGCCGACATGATGGAATCGGCCCGATAGCTCAGTGGGTTAGAGAGCTAGTTTGAGTGCTCTGGCCATCTGAGAGCCTAACGGCACGTGGATCTATGGTTCGATCCCCGCTGTGGCCATGTCTGTGGTCGCACGATAAAGATCCCATGCCCTTCTTCGCAAAGAATAGAGTGTTACCCCCGGGGACATGGCTCCACTCTCCCTTCCTTCTCCCATATGACCAAACGTGATCAAAGCGTCCTGAATATACAACCAACCAACCAATCATCGCGAAATGTGGCTAATCAGTGATTATTCCTTTGTGTTATTACGTTTCTTTCCTGTAACCGTGTAAAGTCCCATCCAATCAGAGTCTCTCAACGCGGGCGTATTCTTCAATTTTCCTGTTTATTTATCTGCAACTTACATGCAAATACAGGTGCAAGGTATATATTAGTACGTAACATCAACACATCTCTTTTGCAGTATTAACACCATGTACTTAGTCCAGCTTCAATGGTATGTAGATACCACTAACTCACACTTACATTCAGAATATTTATCTTGCTCATCAGGAATTTAGAAGGAAGATAACCAATACCTGATGATCAGCATCAAAAATTAAATATGACTGTAATATGAATGACGATCAATATCTGACATGAAAGATGATTAATATTTAACAAGACTGACCGCCAATACCTAAAATGAAAGATAACCAATATCTGAAGTTAAATATTACCCTTACCTGACACGATATATACCTCAAATGAAGTAATACCAATACCTCAAGTGAAGTATTACCAATACCTCAAATGAAGTATTACCAATACCTAAAATGAAGTATTACCAATACCTCAAATGAAGTATTACCAATACCTCAAATGAAGTATTACCAATACCTCAAATAAAGTATTACCAATACCTAAAATGAAGTATTACCAATACCTCAAATAAAGTATTACCAATACCTCAAATGAAGTATTACCAATACCTCAAATGAAGTATTACCAATACCTCAAATGAAGTATTACCAATACCTCAAATGAAGTATTACCAATACCTCAAATGAAGTATTACCAATACCTCAAATGAAGTATTACCAATACCTAAAATGAAGTATTACCAATACCTAAAATGAAGTATTACCAATACCTAAAATGAAAGATAACCAATACCTATAATGAAAGATAACCAACACCTAAAATGAAAGATAACCAATATTTGAAATAAAATATTGCCAATACCTAACATGAAATATTACAAGTACCTGACATGAAATATTACCAATACCGCAAATGAAATATTACCAATACCTAAAATAAAAGATGATCAGTATCAAGAAAGAAATATGGGTAATACCATAAGATAATATGAAAGATGATAATTAGAGGAACTTCAAACTCATTGATTATTTGCATCCCTAGGATCATACCATAATCCTTTAATGCCTTTAACATCATATAACCTGCCCAAAGCAATGCTTAATTACTTCATTAGAACATTACCAAGTTTATAATTAAGACTTGTGAACAAGCTTGATATTTAAACCTATGCACATAATTAACTACGACGTAAAAATAACACGCATGCATATATATCCAGTTCGCTTTAGTCGGTAGCGGAGTTCACCACACACGATGCAGTGCTGTCACAGTGGCATATGGGGGGGGGTGATCCTAAACAATGGCGGCAACTATCGAACCTTCTAGCTTCCGTGCTGTGACAGTGACGGAGACACTCGAGACGAAATCCAATTCTGTATCAATCAGCGCCGTCTACTGAAGCCCACATATTTCTTTCTGTCTGTCTTTCTCTCATTTTTCTCGCTCTCGCTCGATCTATATATATATATATCCGAAAAAACTTATGGCTGTGCATCATATTATATATATTATTTATATATAAATCCCATGATGTATAGCCATAAGTTTTTTTGGGGCGCCGTTCTAATATCTTAGATTTAATCAATATTATTAATAAATGTTAGGTCTACAGCATGAAACATCGCTATATCCGCAACACGCAACACCGATGCATCAATCAATGCCACGCCCCCTGCTCACCATCGGCCATCGATATTACTCTGAGGCAAATGGTGATGTCAGTCCGACACGTAGACAATGGCAACTGTTGCCTTTGACAACATATACCCCTTGGGGTTGGATGACAGATGCGTCCGGCGAGCCACATCAACGTTTCGTCACCTCCCGACATGTCGTCGCCATAGAGCCATGTCTCCCATCCCGCATTGATCTGTCCTCTGGTTGCCATGGTCCCCGGCACACACGGACTGTTATTGATGCGTGCGTCGGTAGAAGCACAGCTTGTGGACCAATAACAAAGCACACTGTCTACACACGTACCCATTACGTTATCACCCCCTAAGCGTAAGCTTAACAAGATGAATTATGTCCTCCACAGCATATAACAGGGAGACCGACTGCAGCAGTGGCAAGTGCTGATATACACTCACATGTATTAGTATCACAACACAATATCGTTGCTTATAAAATATATCACATTATATATATATATTTCTTGAACCAAAACAGATATCATAATTTATATATATAAGCTTATATATATATATATATATTGAATCAGATTTATAATTGAATTTATAACGACACTATTTTCTTGATGTCTCAATACATGCAAATGAAGTAGTCCGGCGGTGCTTTAGCCATTACCAGACTCCCATAACAATGTATTCCCTCGCCTTCAATACAAGCCCGCGTCTATAGCGAGACGGGTTACCATTTAACAATTGTTTGTCTGCCCCAGACGGTATATTGTCGTCGCATCATTGCGTGTTGTTACCAAACGGTCCACTAGAGGGAGGCACAATGCATCAATGGCGGGCGGCCTACTGGCGGCAAAAGGAACTGGTTCTGATGGGTACCTGCATGGAATTAATAAGGCCAATGGTACCAGCCTCTGGTGAACAGGGTCGCATAGAGACAGATGCGATGGCGGCTGTCCAAAACAATGAAGTGCAATCAAGCGACAAGACGCGTGAAATGCATCATGTATTCATGTATATCTGTACCTTATCACAGTAACAGAGCCGTATCCTGCTTTATTATAGTTACACCTTCGAGCTTCCATACACTGGTGTGACAACCGCCCACTGCGCTGCCAAGATTTACAACAGATCATTAGTCCAAGACTTTTATTCAATGACATGTTTTTGAGTCCAAAAGCATCTTTGGGCAATTCTAGGGGATAATTGAGCGCATGTGGAAATCTTGGTTACTGACGAAATATTTCAAGATGGCGACCAAGATGGCGTCAGCATTTTATGCAAGTCATTTGCCTCCAGTCAAAAAACGCATTGTCTATATTTGTCTTGGTGAAAACGGACCACAATGCATCCAAAATGCATTCATACCTCGGGGTAGCACTTGGGTATCGTCAGCCTCTCATACATCTCATCGTCCCAGGTGGTTATATCCACCAGTTACTAGACTCTTTTTGCTTTACGCCGAGCTTACCGACGGCAAAAGGCAAACTGGATGGCCAAAACTCAGGTTTAAGGATGTTTGCAAGCGTGACATGAAGGCTTTCGGGATCGATTCAAATTCTTGGCAGAATCTAGCATCCTAAAAGAGGGGGTGTGCACGAGTCGTGCGCGAAGGAATGGCCCCGCCGTGACGGGCTCTAGTTTAAGAAACTGGACTTGAAACGCCAATCTAGGCGCCCAGTGAGTACAAACCAAGACCTATCGACAGGTCACCGATGCGACGACCGCGGTAAGATCTGTCGGTCACAATCATTAGCGCAAATGTCGCGACGCAAATCGTATTACCTGAACCAAAAAAAAGCTGCAAATCCATCGTCTTTCGGAGACGGACGGATGCCAGCCAGACTCCGCTCAGCGCATGGTTTGACAAAGATGGTTTAAACACCAATTCAGTCACTCATCCATCCCCCACGGCCCACTGCACACTGCACAATGAGGCTAATATCACAAGATGTGACGGCAGCACAGCCTGGGTGACCCTCACCCCCCGTGACCCCCGCGGAAGCCGGGTTTGAACCCCATGGCGTGTCGTGACGGTCATGTTCCGTGTCAGTCACTAACGTCCTGAGACGGGTGGCGCCGGCGGCGGCGGCCAGAGGAACCAGGCCACAACCAGGGTGAGCCACCACCGGGCGGATGGACACGTCGGGTGCCATTGGCTTTTATCGTCGGATACGTGATGCCTGGAGGTGGGGGGTGGGGGTCCCACCCGGTCCCACCCGGTCCCACCCGGTCCCACCATGGCCGTAATCACAGGAAGTGCTTTCAGGGCGATGCGTGAGGCACAGCGTGGGGAGGCGTACACCGCCATGGCTCACAGAGATCAACCCTAGTCATTGTGGCGGCCAAAGACAACTTAGCGCGCCTTTAGGAACGGTATGGGGAGGGCGGGGAGGGCTGGGAGGGTGGTGAGGGTGTGGAGGGCGGGGAGGGTGGGGAGGACGGAGAGGGGGAAGGGCTGAGAGGGCGGGGAGGGCGGGGAGGATGGGGAGGGGGAAGGGCGGAGAGGGCGGGGAGGGCGGGGAGCACAGTGTGCAGTGGGATGGTGAGGGTGTGGAGGGCTGGAAGGGAGGGGATAACTCGGAGGGCGGTAAGGAGAGTTGGGAGGGCGGTAAGGACGAGTAGTGTTGGGAGGGCGGTGAGGGCGGGGAGGGCTGGGAGGGCGGTGAGGACGGCGGGGACGGTGAGGAGTGCGGGGAGGGCGGGGAGGGTGGGGAGGTTTAGGAGGGCGGCGACGTCATGTTATATTTTACTCCTCTTCGGTTCAGCATTGATGGACGATAGATGCTGTCTCCGCCCCACCCCCACTGACCCATATCGCCCTTCCTTCTCCCTCCCCCTTTAGACCTTCTCCAAGGAGCAGTTAACATGGGTTGGATTGGAGCATTAAGATGAAGGGTTGAGAGAAATGAGGAGGGAGGGAGGTACAAAAAAAGAACACTTTTTCGTTCTGACCACTACTACGCTGCGAACGGCCGAGCCCAGAGCCAGTCTGCAAACAGACACCCCTTGCATTATTCAAAACCTAGGCTGCCATAACTCATACATTCCAGCTGCTCATTCCTCGGAAACCTGGCTAATGTCTTCACTGGGTCATATGATGTACTTAGGCTCCTATTGTATGCACAATTGCGTATACGAACAAATATATAGGGTGAAATAAACAGGCATACCATGTGAACTCGTGACTTCGTTGCATACGACGCCAGAACACGCCATACATCACATTATATGGAGATAGTTATAAAATATACATTCCTTAAAAGCGTATATAGCAAAGGCAGAAAATTTCTATCAGGGCGGTGGTTATGCATAATATTCCGTTACAAGAATCACGTGACATTAACACCCCCTCCGCTATCACCGTGGTGTTTCGCTGAACAATGAGCAATTGCATATGAACCAGTCGCCGACTGTCACAATGACGACATCATACATCGATGACGTCACTTTCCCGATCGTCCTCGGTCAATGACGCTGTAGATTCCTCGATGGCACAAAACCCACAGTGGCGCCGTCTGACGACAAAGGCCAGGAACCCGACAGACAACAGCAACACCACAGTGGACCACGTGACGGCGTTAGTCACATGACTCACGGCGAATTGTCTATGTCTGATGACGTCATCAGGTTGATGAGGGTTGTAGAAACACGTGAAGACACTGGATGTGTTCTGGCTGTAGTTCTGGAGCAGGACGGCCAGAGCGAGCTCGTTGTCTTCTGTCGTCCTTTGACACTCCGGCTCCAGGGAACACTATGCAGAGGGAAGGAGGGAGTGGGGAGGGGGGGGCCGGAGGGCATAGGTACGTAAAATGAACGATGGCATAGCATTGTTCGCAGGGAACACATCGAAAGGATATTGCAACTATCAAATAAATCGATCAAAATATTCTGTAAATTCAAAAGCTTAAAATCCATGATAAAATGTTGCAACAAATGTTATACTTCATAATTTGCGTTTGCTATGTTATTCGTCACTTAAAACACCCGGCTGACACACATAATTTAGAAAATTTAGAAAATTTAAATATATTTCCATATAATTACCCGATAACTAATGAATTAACAGCATCCCTCAATCACCTGAGACACGGTTATAATTATATTTTCATATAATTACTCGATAAATAATGAATTGACAGCATCCCCCATTCACCTGGGACAGGGTTCCGTCGTCGTCTCTGAGTACGCCATGGTGGCGTCCCAGGGACAGCGTGGCGTACTCCACGGTGAGCCTCCAGCAGCTGAACGTCGTCTCACAGCGGTGTCCACACGTACACCGTCCCCGGTACGCCATCTTCTCGGCGCCCACCGTGCTACAGGACGCCACCACAAACTGGCTGCCATGGTGATAGGGTTTCACCACCAGAACCAGCACCGTCACCATGGCGACGACACTACCCGTGAGGAAGACGCCCGCCAGAAGAAACAATAAATTGACGCAATGGCAAAAATTATTACTTTTTCCGGATTTGCCGCTTGCCCGGTGCCTGTCATTGGATTCGCCCATGCTATTGTAAGGGTGAAGTGGGCTGACATTTCCATAAGCTATTGGCGCCTTCTATAATGCAGATGTTATGCGTCTCCGGCGAAACCGCTGAAATATATATCACAGCGGTTGTCAAAGTGCCCGGCGACATGACGTGAATCCATGTTTTTTTTTATCCTTAGATTGCTTCCATAGCTACAACCAGCAATGCATGCCGCGTAGCCAGACATTGGACTTATCAATAAATAAAGTATATATTATCCAATGAGGTCACGATGTAGCAATACTTTTTTCTAATCAGATCACGATGTAACAATACTTCTGTCCAATCAGATCACGATGTAACAATACTTCTGTCCAATCAGATCACGACGTAACAATACTGTTCAAGTCACGATGTAACAACACTTCTGTCCAATCAGGTCACGATGTAACAATGCTTCTATTCAATCAGGTCACGATGTAACAATGCTTCTATCCAATCGGATCACGATGTAACAATACTTCTGCTCTTATCATCCCGAGCTCCGATTGGCTGCGAGTGGTGACATCCAGGGCTTCTTTCTACCGTGGCCAAACGGACACAATCAGCATCGACCAGGGGTGGCTTGAAGGACAAGGTCACGTTCAGTCCATTAAAAACACGTCAATGAACCATCAGAAACCCAGCGACGGAAGAGCAAAAGTGAAGACTGTTAACCCGATAGCTTGGTACAATGCTATCAATACCACCTGTCGCACATGAGACGGCCGGCGATAATATGTGTTTGTGTTGGTTGTCCACCCGCTGTGGTCGCGAGCAGCCAGTGTCCGGGCACTCGGGTGTTGACTCTTGTGACTGGGGCCGCTTGCTCTTTTCTCCCCCTCTTGTACCTTGGTGCTTGCTGCTGCGGCTGCTGTTGCTGCGGCTGGTAATGCTGATGCTCAGCCAAGGACTGGAGGCCGCTGGGTCTGTCCGCACGCCAGCCAGCCGCCCGCTCATCCCACTACCACTGCACCAGTGGCCGCATCACTCCATCACTCCATCACTCACCAGGACAACCGCTCTTTACGCACCGTGCAGGCCGGCCCGGCATTCGGCGCCGATGGCTTCCACAGGACCGGAAGCAGTCGATGGTAACGGGATGCCCGCCAGAGCTCGTGCGGCGGCACACTAACAGGGGTGGCACCGGGCCTTGGCCTACGTGCCGGCCTCGTGCCGTCCGCCAGCCAAATCCCTTCTGGAATCTAAGAGGATGTACTGTTTTTTGTGCAGCTGGCTCTTTTTTTATCAATTTGGTTCTGACGTAATCTGTTGTGAAGAGGCTATAGTCCTCCTGGCAGAGGGAATGAACATGGGCCCCAAGTGGGAACGGCAATAAACCAATGAAGGCTTTAATCGGACACGATCAAGTAATCTGTCATGACCTATTCCTGGACATTCCATCCCATTCTCAACGACACTGAATGACAACCATGTTTTTGAGTGCATAATCCAAATCTGCACTAAATAATACTGATACATCATTGCCTTTACAACAATATGTTAAGGAGAATGCCCATCTTAAAAAAGAACATCTACATATCTTTTTAGGAATAAACTGTTACACGGGTATTCTCCGACCTAAAGTACGGTGAGCCTCACCTATCTTCTCGAACGTGAATACGACTTTTAACATATACATTGCATCTCTCGCTTCCGAAAGCAATGAAAAAGCTGTCTGAAGCCGGTCTGTCTTTCCTCTTTAGACCCACGAAATGTCTCATTGTAGCAAATGGTAGGCTTGAGTCATACGTGAGCTAAGCTAAAACAACGGTTCGCCCAAAGACGGAAGAATCGTCGGACCATGCAGCCACAAGTTTAGTTCATCTACAGATTGCAAGAATAAAATCGTGTTTCAAATCATGGCACACAGGCTACTTTATATGGATTATGCGTCAGTATACAGACGATCATTGGCATTAGAAGGTGGAATATGATGCAATCATACAAATTATTGGATACTAAAAGGATATGATGTGCAGCGATGTTGCGATGGTGTTTGAAACAACAAACACCACGCGTTGCTAATGGCTAGGACACGCTTTGTAAAATGAGGTTTGTAGGATTCAGAAGAAACACGATTTATATTGTGATTACTGAAGGATATAAGGAAATATCGGTATGTAACTTGCATAGAAATTATATATGATCTCAATTTCAGTTTTTAAAATTGGGTTTTGTGATCTGCGCTTGTTTTAAAAAGAAATCTGTTTTGGCCAGAACATTCCATTGGGCGTCATGCTTGCTCACAAGGGGGCGGTGGTCGTGTTCCCAGATCACGAAGGATACATTTTGCTATTCCCAGATCACGATGAATTAAATGGAGAACTCCCCGGACACAAAGGGAGGGAGGAGACATGATATAAATTGATTATTATTTAATATTAAAATTACCAGTTCACGACGGTCGACTAATACCTCATTCCCAGTTCACGAAGAATTATTTGCCTCATTCCCAGTTCATGGTAAAGTGAAAAGCCCATAGGAACCGAATACCCCTTGCCCCCTCCACATACCAATCCCCCCATTCATCCATGAACTATAGATGTTCCCACGTGTGCCTCTGAGAGTCTTACAGGACATTCCTGACGTAATTGACTTGTCTTCCCATCATTATCATAGAAAACAGTTTCTTGCGTTGGGGGAAATGGATTTCGATAGTCGATGTTTGTTTCCATCACGGTGGCAAGGAAATTGTTTTATTTCCTGTCGCCTTGTTGCGAGCCCTCTCGTTTTTCATCGAGGGGTAATCGAGCCCGATTCGCTAACATTCTATTGTTCTCAGGCTTTTGCTTAAAACATTCTAAAGAAGATGCTTCTGATGGGAACGGTCCGTCACCAACGCTGTCACTTCTGGTTACGTGACTGTCACGTGTGAAAACATCTGGTTACGTGACTGTCACGTGCGGCCACATCTGTTTACGTGGCTGTCACGTGGCTGTCACGTGACTGTCGCGTGGCTGTCACGTGCGATCACATCTGGTTCAGTGATTTAGTGTGGAGACCTCGATCCCGTTCGGTAACGCGATTGTCACGTTTACTTACGTCAACGTTATGGTTGATTGCGGGAATCTCACGTTTGATTACACGATATACATAATGACGCAGGATGTTGCATTTGGTCAGCAGCGTCGTGCTTCGTGACGCTGCGGGGCAACGTTGCTATGGCGAGTTATGCACAGGGCGCCTCTCAAACAGCCTGGTGACGACCGACTAGAAACAGAGACCTGTAAATAATGGCTAATATATTCGGCTTAGACCGTTAATCCTTTCAGCGGTTCGATAAAGCAGGTCGTGAGCAGCCTCGGCCCTTTCTGTGGGTAACAACAACAGCGCCCCCTGGCGGAGACGCAGGCCTGCATTCCCGAGCCTGCCCCTCGGCACCTCGTTACCATGGGAAACGTGAGCTTGGGTCTGTGGGGCCTGATAACTTGGCTTATGTCATGAGGCTTTATCCGATAGCAGGGAGGGATACAGCATATAAAATAGCATCATAAGGGTTGTAATCAGGGCGATTTCCAGGTAGTCTTGCAGCAAAACCTAGCCACTCTATCTCGCTATCGCTCTCTTCAATTCATTCTAACTCCTCGTCTCCTCGCCTCTCCTCCACTCTCGGTGTGCCTATCCTGTCTCAATCGCCCCTTCTTTACCTCGTCCACTCAACCCTTCACGCTCTATCTTTCTCTTCTTCTCTTCCTCTCTCTCTCCCTCTCTCTTTCCTTCTGGTGGGTTCAATATATCTCTCTCCCCCAGACTCCTTTTCTCTCTCCCGTCTCAGTCTCCCATGTGCCTCTCTCACCTTCTTTACCTCTCTTCCGCTCAACCCCTCAGACACAATAAGTCACCATTAGTGCCATGACGTCATTATTCCTTCTCAATAGACAGTCATCAGCGCATTGTTCGATGATCACTGGGCGAGCCACGTGGCTGTGCGGAGAAACCTCTTCTTGTCACGCCATGGCCCAGGCCGCTCTGTTAGGGACACGTGTCGCCGTTGGGTAGTAACAGCTAGGATGGGGGAGGGGGAGGGCGATGGCCGGGAACAGCCACTTGAGATGTGGGAAATGACTGGAGAAAACGCCATTTGGGATGTGGGCAAGTGGTAAAGGTCATGCGGAGGAGGAAGGTGGCAAAACTATCAGATCGGGGAGTAAGAAATGGTGGGTTAAAGATGAAAAATTAATGACGAGTTGAACGTGGGGGACTAATGCCCCCCCCCCCGCCCCCCCACCACCACCACCCCTCCCTCCCCTCCCCTGAAGGGTATTCCAACGCTGTACCCTTTTTTAGCTCTATTTCTCTAATTTAAGTAGACTATTCAGTATAATGAGTTCTGCTGCCCAAGCCCACCGAGGTAGGGCGGCAAATCAATGTATGGGTGGATAGGCGAGGTCGGGGGCCTGTGTGGGTCAGTTGGGGATCAGTGGTAGGAGGTGTGTGGGTCAGTAGGGGATCAGTAGGGTGGGCGGTGGTCTGTGTGGGTCAGTGGGAGATCAGTAGGGTGGGCGGGGGCCTGTGTGGATCAGTCGGGGATCAGTGGCAGGAGGTGCGTGGGTCAGTCGGGGATCAGTGGTAGGAGGTGTGTGGGTCAGTGGGGGATCAGTAGGGTGGGCGGGGGCCTGTGTGGGTCAGTCGGGGATCAGTGGTAGCAGGTGTGTGGGTCAGTGGGAGATCAGTAGGGTGGGCGGTAGTCTGCGTGGGTCAGTGGGGGATCAGTAGGGTGGGCGGTGGTCTGTGTGGGTCAGTGGGGCATCAGTGGTGTGGGCAGTGGCCTGTGTGGGTCAGTGGGGCATCTGTGGAGTGGGCGGTGGTCTGTGTGGGTCAGTGGGGGATTAGTCGGGTGGGCGGTGGTTTGTGTGGGTCAGTGGGGGATCAGTGGGGTGGACGTTGGCCTGTGTGGGTCAGTGGCGCATATGTGGAGTGGGCGGTGGTCTGTGTGGGTCAGTGGGGGATCAGTGGGGTGGGCGGTGATCTGTGTGGGTCAGTGGGGGATCAGTGGGGTGGGCGGTTGTCTGCGTGGGTCAGTGGGGGATCAGTGGGGTGGGCGGTGGTCTGTGTGGGTCATTGGGTGATCAGTGGGGTGGGCGGTGGTCTGTGTGGGTCAGTGGGGGATCAGTGGGGTGGGCGGTGGTCTGTGTAGGTCACTGGGGATCAGTGGGGTGGGCGGTGGCCTGTGTTCGTCAGTGGGGGATCGGTGGGGTGGGTGGTGGCCTGTGTGGGTCAGTGGGGCATCTGTGGAGTGGGCGGTGGTCTGTGTGGGTCAGTGCGGGATCAGTGGAGTGGGCGGTGATCTGTGATTCAGTGGGGGATCAGTGGGGTTTGCGTTGTCCCACAGATCGATCTGACCTGTCAGTTGCCCCAATTGTTCAGCGAACGCCATTTCGTTACCACAGCACGTGTTTCTTGTTTGTTTTGTTGCCTGAGCTAACTATTGAGGACGGCTTTCGCTCAACTGTCAACTGGGGTGACAACATGTAAGGCATAATTTTGCATGCCTTTTACATGATAAGCATATGAGTTTAAAACTCGGAAACTAGCTCATATAACTACAAACGGGGACCTCTTGTCAGCTCTTCCGTTGGGTTTAAGTCCATTCACGAAACCTTCGAACTAATGACCCATTTATACATCGCAAATTATCCGCTATTTAAACTACAATAATTGAAGCGATTACTATTAGATACATTTAATTAACCAATACTTCGGATCGTTTGACTTGATGCGTTCTTCACATTAGCTTGCACAGCTGTGGTCTGCTTGGTCCATAGATGTGTCGGGCCTTCCCCCGGAGGGCTCGGTACCAGTCACAGCTAGACGCCTCGGCGCAACACCTTCCCCCACACCCGACCCCCCACCCCCGGGGGGTGGAGGGTAATCCCATTAGCGGGTGTCCGTGGGGAGAGTGCAGGGACAAGTGTTCGGCAGGATAGAGATGGAGAGAGGAAGCCAAGGCTCGGCGCGAGAACCACGTGACGCGAGAACTACGCGACGCGAGAACTACGGGAGGCGAGAATAATGGGACGAGAGAAAAACTGCGACACCATGGGGTGAGTTCGGGTATGCTAGCGGTGTAGTCGGACTCCGCGGAGTGCATAACCGGACGCGGAGATTGTGGTCCGATAGGGCGGTCACGTGGTACATTTTACTCCCGGACCTTACTCCCCACCCAGAGGAGGATCACGAGAATTTCCCACATGGCGTCCAGGCCCAACAATACGTAAAATATATAGTAGTAGTAGTATTTCGACCTGCACAAAATCTGTAAATGATATTATGACAACGAGAATAAAATAATGAACCCAACACGTATCCGTTGATTTATTTTATGGTACTGTTTAACGATTTTCATGATTTGTGCAGTTCAGCAAGCGCAACATTCACGCGGATCGCAAAGTTTGCCATCGTGCAGTGCCCCACAGTGAGTCAGTGACCCACAGTGAGCCAGTGACCCACAGTGAGCCAGTGACCCACAGTGAGCCAGTGCCCCACAGTGAGCCAGTGCCCCACAGTGAGTCAGTGCCCCACAGTGAGCCAGTGACCCACAGTGAGCCAGTGTCCCACAGTGAGCCAGTGCCCCACAGTGAGCCAGTGACCCACGGTGAGCCAGTGTCCCACAGTGAGCCAGTGCCCCACGGTGAGTCAGTGACCCACAGTGAGCCAGTGACCCACAGTGAGCCAGTGACCCACAGTGAGTCAGCGCCCCACAGTGAGCCAGTGACCCACAGTAAGTCAGCGCCCCACAGTGAGCCAGTGACCCACAGTGAGTCAGCGCCCCACAGTGAGCCAGTGACCCACAGTGAGCCAGTGACCCACAGTGAGCCAGTGACCCACAGTGACCCAGTGACCCACAGTGAGCCAGTGACCCACAGTGAGCCAGTGACCCACAGTGAGCCAGTGCCACACAGTGAGTCAGTGCCCCAGTGTGGCAGTGCCCCACAGTGAGTCAGTGCCCCACATTGTGGCAGTGCCCCATATTGTGGCAGTGCGCCACATTGAGCCAGTGCCCCACCCTGAGTCAATGACCCATAGTGAGTCAGTGCCCCACCGTGAGTCAGGGCCCCACCGTGAGTCAATGACCCATAGTGAGTCAGTGCCCCAGTGTGGCAGTGCCCCACAGTGAGTCAGTGCCCCACAGTGAGCCAGTGACCCACAGTGAGCCAGTGACCCACAGTGAGCCAGTGACCCACAGTGAGCCAGTGACCCACAGTGAGCCAGTGACCCACAGTGAGCCAGTGACCCACAGTGAGTCAGCGCCCCACAGTGAGCCAGTGCCCCACGGTGAGTCAGTGACCCACAGTGAGCCAGTGACCCACAGTGAGCCAGTGACCCACAGTGAGTCAGCGCCCCACAGTGAGCCAGTGACCCACAGTGAGTCAGCGCCCCACAGTGAGCCAGTGACCCACAGTGAGTCAGCGCCCCACAGTGAGCCAGTGACCCACAGTGAGCCAGTGACCCACAGTGAGCCAGTGACCCACAGTGAGCCAGTGACCCACAGTGAGCCAGTGACCCACAGTGAGCCAGTGACCCACAGTGAGCCAGTGCCACACAGTGAGTCAGTGCCCCAGTGTGGCAGTGCCCCACAGTGAGTCAGTGCCCCACATTGTGGCAGTGCCCCATATTGTGGCAGTGCGCCACATTGAGCCAGTGCCCCACCCTGAGTCAATGACCCATAGTGAGTCAGTGCCCCACCGTGAGTCAGGGCCCCACCGTGAGTCAATGACCCATAGTGAGTCAGTGCCCCAGTGTGGCAGTGCCCCACAGTGAGTCAGTGCCCCACAGTGAGCCAGTGACCCACAGTGAGCCAGTGACCCACAGTGAGCCAGTGACCCACAGTGAGCCAGTGACCCACAGTGAGCCAGTGCCACACAGTGAGTCAGTGCCCCAGTGTGGCAGTGCCCCACAGTGAGTCAGTGCCCCACATTGTGGCAGTGCCCCATATTGTGGCAGTGCGCCACATTGAGCCAGTGCCCCACCCTGAGTCAATGACCCCTAGTGAGTCAGTGCCCCACCGTGAGTCAGGGCCCCACCGTGAGTCAATGACCCATAGTGAGTCAGTGCCCCAGTGTGGCAGTGCCCCACAGTGAGTCAGTGCCCCACAGTGAGCCAGTGACCCACAGTGAGCCAGTGCCACACAGTGAGTCAGTGCCCCACCGTGAGTCAATGACCCATAGTGAGTCAATGACCCATACCGAGTCAGTGCCCCACCGTGAGTCAGGGCCCCACCGTGAGTCAATGACCCATAGTGAGTCAATGACCCATAGTGAGTCAGTGCCCCACCGTGAGCCAGTGCCCCTGTGTGGCAGTGCCCCACCGTGAGTCAATGACCCATAGTAGTGAGTCAGTGCCTCACAGTGAGCCAGTGCCACACAGTGAGTCAATGACCCTTAGTGAGTCAGTGCCCCACAGTGAGCCAGTGCCACACAGTGAGTCAGTGCCCCAGTGTGGCAGTGCCCCACAGTGAGTCAATGACCCATAGTGAGTCAGTACTCCACAGTGAGCCCGTGCCACACAGTGAATCAGTGCCCCACATTGTGGCAGTGCCCCACAGTGAGTCAATGACCCATAGTGAGTCAGTACTCCACAGTGAGCCCGTGCCACACAGTGAGTCAGTGCCCCAGTGTGGCAGTGCCCCACAGTGAGTCAGGGCCTCACCGTGAGTCAATGACCCATAGTGAGTCAGTGCCCCACAGTAAGCCAGTGCCACACAGTGAGTCAGTGCCCCAGTGTGGCAGTGCCCCACAGTGAGTCAGTGCCCCACCGTGAGTCAGTGACCCATAATGAGTCAATGACCCATAGTGAGTCAGTACCCCACAGTGAGCCAGTGCCACACAGTGAATCAGTGCCCCAGTGTGGCAGTGCCCCACAGTGAGTCAATGACCCACAGTGAGTCAGTTCCCCACAGCGAGTCAGTGCCCCGCAGTGAGTCAGTGCCCCACCGTGAGTCAGTGCCCCACAGTGAGCCAGTGTCCCACAGTGAGTCAGTTCCCCACAGCGAGTCAGTGCCCCGCAGTGAGTCAGTGCCCCACAGTGAGTCAATGCCCCACAGTGAGTCAATGCCCCACAGTGAGTCAGTGCCCCACAGTGAGTCAGTGCCCCACAGTGAGCCAGTGTCCCACAGTGAGTCAGTGCCCCACAGTGAGTCAGTGCCCCACAGTGAGTCAGTGCCCCACAGTGAGTCAATGCCCCACAGTGAGCCAGTGCCCCACAGTGAGTCAGTGCCCCACAGTGAGTCAGTGCCCCACAGTGAGCCAGTGCCCCACAGTGAGTCAGTTCCCCACAGCGAGTCAGTGCCCCACAGTGAGTCAGTGCCCCACAGTGAGTCAATGCCCCACTGTGAGTCAATGCCCCACTGTGAGCCAGTGCCCCACAGCGAGTCAGTGCCCCACAGTGAGTCAATGCCCCACTGTGAGCCAGTGCCCTACAGTGAGTCAGTGCCCCACAGTGAGTCAGTGTCCCACAGTGAGCCAGTGCCCCACAGTGAGCCAGTGCCAAATAGTGAGTCAGTGCCCCACAGTGCCCCTCAGTGAGCCACAGTGAGCGAGTGCCCCATAGTGAGTCAGTGCCCCACAGTGAGCGAGTGCCCAACAGTGCCCCATAGTGAGTCAGTGCCCCATAGTGAGTCAGTGCCCCACAGTGAGCCAGTGCCCGTGCATCTGTTGGTCGTCCGGGTCGTGCTGGGCCTGTCACTTTAAATAATGCACGTCCGGAAGCAGGAAGGTCAGGTGCTGTCAAGAGATAATGCGCTATGGGTTCTGGGTAATGTGATCAGCGGCTGGCGTGTAGGAGGACACTTAGCAACTCGACTTAAAAAGCCAGGTGTGGATATCATCAAAATGGCTGAAACCGACTAATGGAAACAATGAACTAAACTATCGTATGACGGAAGCATGCCATGGTTCCCAGATCTTAGTCTGGCTGTAGAAACAGTACGCTGACTTTGGGCGCTTCGGTTTACCGCCCGACACTTTTTTCACACGGGTCGGGTGCGCACGCATCCATTAGGTATGTCGATGTGCCCCGTTCAAAACAACACGAGACATTCGGGAGAAGATGGCGGCTGATTAAAAAGTGACTGGTTCCATTTCCCCTAAAAGAACCAGACATGACCGGTGTGAACATTTCTGTCCTGGCCCAAAGAAATGGGCCCATTTTCGTCGAATTGCGATTGGGTTGGACCCCCTGGTATCATATCATGACATCTCACGTATATAGAGAAGTGCGGCTGGGTTGGACCCCATGGTATCATATCATGACATCTCACGTATATAGAGAAATGCGGCTGGGTTGGACCCCATGGTATCATATCATGACATCTCACGTATATAGAGAAGTGCGGCTGGGTTGGACCCCTTGGTATCATATCATGACATCTCACGTATATAGAGAAGTGCGGCTGGGTTGGACCCCATGGTATCATATCATGACATCTCACGTATATAGAGAAGTGCGGCTGGGTTGGACCCCATGGTATCATATCATGACATCTCACGTATATAGAGAAGTGCGACTGGGTTGGACCCCATGGTATCATATCATGACATCTCACGTATATAGAGAAGTGCGGCTGGGTTGGACCCCATGGTATCATATCATGACATCTCACGTATATAGAGAAGTGCGGCTGGGTCGGACGCCATGGTATCATATCATGACATCTCACGTATATAGAGAAGCGCGGCTGGGTTGGACCCCATGGTATCATATCATGACATCTCACGTATATAGAGAAGTGCGGCTGGGTTGGACCCCATGGTATCATATCATGACATCTCACGTATATAGAGAAGTGCGGCTGGGTTGGACCCCATGGTATCATATCATGACATCTCACGTATATAGAGAAGTGCGGCTGGGTTGGACCCCATGGTATCATATCATGACATCTCACGTATATAGAGAAGTGCGGCTGGGTTGGACCCCATGGTATCATATCATGACATCTCACGTATATAGAGAAGTCCTTGATCTTCCTACCCTTCAAATAATCAAAGCGAAATGTAATGAAGTGTTATAGATAAATGCAAAGGCGGAGCCCGGCTTTGGAAGAACGAGGGTGTAACGGAGCTCTATGCACAAAAAGTCGGGTCTCTACGCTTGAAGGCCAGCTTATGGGTACATTAATTCGTATAGCATACCTACAGAAGAGTAGATATTGAAGCCATTTGTCTGGTTATGTTATGTGGCTCATAGCTTGGTAACTGTCGCACGTATTAGTAGCGAAATCTGTGTAGACTCGGGCATCAAGTCTAAACGATCAAAGTCCAAAGTCATAATTTTCCCGCCAAGTGACGTAGACGCGGGTTCCGGTTTAATTACTAAATATAGGCGGATGAAGTAAATATTCTGACGAATTGGTATTTATGAGAAAGCAAGATTTCAGCCGACTAAGCCCCGTAGCCTGCTAAACTATGTACGTGAAACAGTCCACTGGAATGAAGGCCACTTGCTCAGCTGTCACCGACGGGATGAAGGGTCTTCAATGAGTTGAAGCCGCCGAGCTGGCTTACGTCTTTATAACAGACGTGTAATTCAATTTCGGCTTCCACTGCTGTGGGAGACGTGTCAGGCATAGAGGTGGAACGTCCTCACTGACTGGCATCTTCTCCGGACGGGTCGCTCTCAGCCAACTAAATGCCGAACTGCCGCTCTCCAGCCGAAAGGAGATCTCCCAGGTAACGGATCGAAAACTAAATGCCGAACTGCCGACTAAACCGTCATCCGCTTTACCACGACAAACAAATGAAGAGTTTTTTTGCAAACATGTTCTGATTTCAAACATGGAACATATGCACGGAGCATATAAGCCTTACTGATGTTGCAGGCTGTTTGCTTGCATACCAAACCAGTAACAAGATATATAAATAGCCAGACATTGGCATTAACCAGGCACTAAGCGAGTGTCAAGATACCAAACTACCCAGATAGGCAACCATCGACCATATAATGAACTAAGTAACCAAACTAGTAACCAAATATCCACATATCAATTTAATAACCCCATATGAAGCTAACTATAACCATAAGGTTGGTTGGTGAGTTCCGAGCATTATATGAGGACCCACCGGATGGCGAGAGGCCCTGGACGGTAATTGTATTCATTTCATTCGGTCAGCAGACTAATATATATATATATACTGATGAAGCCAATATTGGCTACACCGAGCCTGCCCGGTGAGCTCTGCATTGTTTCCCGACTTGACTAGGACTGCAATCCCTCCTGTTGCCTGTAGGCTGAACCCTCCAGCCAGGTGTCAGGACTGCAATCCCTCCTGTTGATAGACCACACGCTTCACCTAGGACCAGTCTGCAGACTGAACCCTCCAGCCTGGTGTCAGGACTGCAATCCCTCCTGTTGATAGACCACACGCTTCACCTAGGACCAGTCTGCAGGCTGAACCCTCCAGCCAGGTGTCAGGACTGCAATCCCTCCTGTTGGTAGATCACACACTTCACCTAGAACCAGTCTATAGGCTGAACCCTCCAGCCAGGTGTCAGGACTGCAATCCCTCCTGTTGGTAGAACATACGCTTCACCTAGGACCCGTCTGCAGGCTGAACGCTCCAGCCTGGTGTCAGGACTGCAATCCCTCCTGTTGATAGACCACACACTTCACCTGGGACCAGTCTGCAGGCTGAACCCTCCAGCCTGGTGTCAGGACTGCAATCCCTCCTGTTGATAGACCACACGCTTCACCTAGGACCAGTCTGCAGACTGAACCCACCAGGCTGGTGTCAGGACTGCAATCCCTCCTGTTGATAGACCACACGCTTCACCTAGGACCAGTCTGCAGACTGAACCCTCCAGCCTGGTGTCAGGACTGCAATCCCTCCTGTTGATAGACCACACGCTTCACCTAGGACCAGTCTGCAGACTGAACCCTCCAGCCTGGTGTCAGGACTGCAATCCCTCCTGTTGATAGACCACACGCTTCACCTAGGACCAGTCTGCAGACTGAACGCTCCAGCCTGGTGTCAGGACTGCAATCCCTCCTGTTGATAGACCACACACTTCACCTAGGACCAGTCTGCAGGCTGAACCTTCCAGCCAGGTGTCAGGACTGCAATCCCTCCTGTTGATAGACCACACGCTTCACCTAGAACCAGTCTATAGGCTGAACCCTCCAGCCAGGTGTCAGGACTGCAATCCCTCCTGTTGGTAGAACATACGCTTCACCTAGGACCAGTCTATAGGCTGAATCCACCAGCCAGGTGTCAGAACTGCAATCCCTCCTGTTGGTAGACCACACACTTCACCTAGGACCAGTCTGCAGGCTGAACCCTCCAGCCAGGTGTCAGGACTGCAATCCCTCCTGTTGGTAGATCACACACTTCACCTAGAACCAGTCTATAGGCTGAACCCTCCAGCCAGGTGTCAGGACTGCAATCCCTCCTGTTGGTAGAACATACGCTTCACCTAGGACCAGTCTGCAGGCTGATCCCACCAGCCTGGTGTCAGGACTGCAATCCCTCCTGTTGATAGACCACACGCTTCACCTAGGACCAGTCTATAGGCTGAACGCTCCAGCCTGGTGTCAGGACTGCAATCCCTCCTGTTGATAGACCACACGCCTCACATAGGACCAGTCTGCAGGCTGAACCTCCAGCCTGGTGTCAGGATTGCAATCTCTCCTGTTGGTAGACCACACACTTCACCTAGAACCAGTCTATAGACTGCACGCTCCAGCCTGGTGTCAGGACTGCAATCCCTCCTGTTGATAGACCACACGCTTCACCTAGGACCGGTCTATAGACTGAACGCTCCAGCCTGGTGTCAAGACTGCAATCCCTCCTGTTGATAGACCACACGCCTCACATAGGACCAGTCTGCAGACTGAACCCTCCAGCCTGGTGTCAGGACTGCAATCCCTCCTGTTGATAGACCACACGCTTCACCTAGGACCAGTCTGCAGACTGAACCCTCCAGCCTGGTGTCAGGACTGCAATCCCTCCTGTTGATAGACCACACGCCTCACCTAGGACCAGTCTGCAGACTGAACCCTCCAGCCTGGTGTCAGGACTGCAATCCCTCCTGTTGATAGACCACACGCTTCACCTAGGACCAGTCTGCAGGCTGAACCCTCCAGCCTGGTGTCAGGACTGCAATCCCTCCTGTTGATAGACCACACGCTTCACCTAGGACCAGTCTGCAGGCTGAACCCTCCAGCCTGGTGTCAGGACTGCAATCCCTCCTGTTGATAGACCACACGCCTCACCTAGGACCAGTCTGCAGACTGAACCCTCCAGCCTGGTGTCAGGACTGCAATCCCTCCTGTTGATTGACCACACGCCTCACCTAGGACCAGTCTGCAGGCTGAACCCACCAGCCTGGGGCGTATTTGTATTTGCGCGCGGAGTACCTCGATCACGACGTCTTGTAAATCAAACAGTGAAAATCGTGCCCCGAGCGTTGCGTCACGTGATCAATTTCACCGCGCCGCGTGCTCTCGGTTTCGAGCAGGGGCACAAGGATTTCCAACATGGCGTCAAAAGAACAGCCCAAGTGGATCGTTTCACTTGCAGTTACGAGCTCGCAACCGTATCTTGTACATGCTAGTTTAACGAGAGATCGTAAGTTTACGGGCAACGAAAGTAAGCATCATACTAATATTATTAATATTACTGATAATACACCCCAATATTATTGGGGCCGTTATTATTGCCGCCATCTTCGTGCAATTTAATTTCTAGCAATATTATTAAAAAACATGTTTGTCATACATTTATGATAAACATTTTTCGTTTCTCTTCGGGCAGGCAATTAATTTTTTTTATTTTACGAGCAATAGTTCGAAATCTTAGTGAAATGACATCCACATAACTCCTTCGTCCGCCATGTTGCTGTCGGACAACGCGGATTTCACGTTTGAATATCAGACACACGGGACTTCAAAAGCGCAGGCCCAAAAAAATCGCGCCGGGCAGGCGAAGTGCATAATCAAATACACCCCTGGTGTCAATCTAGAACATCATACTACGCTCATCTGGATCTTTTTAAATTCAGACTTTTTAATTTAAGAACCCTTTTTAAATTGTCTTAGCGGCAACAATCCTATCCAATTTCTTTGGTCATTATTGTCTCGGGATGTATACACGTCATTGTCATGTTTGGCAGTAGATCATGTATCATGTATTATGTTGTTTTCAGAGTAGCTCACGATTTGGTTTTGGCCTTATAGTCTGTATCACTATAATAAGGAAGGCGACACTTCGTGTCAGGAGCGATCAATATTTGTTATCAGGACGTTAAAATGGATCCGGCAAAGCCCATGTTATCAACCATTGTTATGTACACAAAAAGCACTTCCATAGTTGCAATAGTCTTCCTGCCGTCCAGGCCTATAGGGAACCAATTACATTGCATTGGATGTGTATTGCTAAATATCACGGCGCCTTAACTTTGGACAGAGCCTGTAATACAGCCTGTAGCAGTGTCTGTGTGCGAAAGGCTTCATCACAAGGCAACATGAAGACCTTAGTCATGGTAATACATGTATCATTTTGGTCACTTAGAAACCGTTCTACGCTTCAAGTTTTACCCTCAGTGTCAGAGTATCAAAACATACCTTGTATTTCATGAACTGACGTCACACTACAGTTGACATTTTTTATTATTAACGTAAAACCTATACATGAGCATATCACGCAAATCACTATCCGAACACAATACCGACTACAATACCGGGAGGCGGGAGATAGTAGTAATAGTAACAAAGAAAAAGAAAATTGCACGAAGTCAAGATGTCACGTGACACACAACCAGTGTTGTGTGTCGCAACGGCAAATATTGCCGCGTGAAAAAAAATCTCGTTCGTGTGACTGCAGATGCTAGCAAGATATATTCGTCACAGGTAGATGAGTACATATGCAGGTGAACGTCGTGACATATTGTTAAATACTACTTAAAAAACGAGTTGGGGTACATTTGCCAAAATAAAGCACTAGACACGATAGCGACGCGTTGAAAAACGAAAAGTCAATATGAGCAAAGATATTTGTAAACCAATGGTGTTACTAATATCTTTAATATTAGGTTTACGATTAAACAGAATAGACCATTCCAGATACCCCTGGCACCATCTATCGTCAAAAATAGACACTGCGTGTTTCGGGTTGGAAAACCGACTCCCGCATGCGTTTGCCATGCATGCCTATGGAGTGGGTTCAGGTGCCCGGCTTTAATGTTCTTTTGTCATATGGCATCGTTATTCACAAAACAAACACACAAGATGCCGCTATGCTACGCAACAAGGCCCAATTCACTTCTGTCAGTGCACTCAAGATTCGCATTGAAAAGACAGTGCATACCGGTCCATATCATCGCTTTATATCAAGGGATAATGGGTACATATCGGGTACCAAATAGATGCCAGATAGATCATTATTTCCGCACTGAAAAACATCTGCCAAATGGGAATATGACCGCTTTCCTGCTATACACAGTGTTGTGAAAGTCATTACATTCGCCGGTTGGCATTTATATGAGCTGTTTGCTCGGTTTATATATGCTTCCATCTCATTCCTAAAATGGTATCTTTTGATAGTCAATTTATCAGTACAAAGTGGGATTCTGTTCTCAGAAAATACCTTATTAGCCGTTGATAATCATGATAAACTGTTGAAAATTATGCCGATATAAGTCCGTATTCGCCTATTGCGTGCTATGCATCTCAGAGCGAGCGAGAGTTGAGCAAAACACGCCTCTGTCAGAATTTCCCCAGGAACGGTCTATTGTTCTAAATACCGAAAGATAATTCTTTTCCAGGAAACTTATATGTAAATATTGGAGTATATTTATCAAAATATTGTTAATATTATACGGTATTCAGATTAAGAATGTGCTATTAAGAAATGTGATTATAATAAAGGTTTTAAACACGACAGCAATCATTTTGCAACCGTCATGCAAGACACGACGGCATGAAGCTCTACCAATCTAGCACATTACCCCCTGCTGTTCATGCATCCCATTACAGCCGCTGGAGGTTCACTTGAGTACTTCCCATCATTTTATATACGCCATATTTAGTTCAACTACACCGATGATTGGTGTTTCTAGTGTGAATATAAATAAAAGTCACACTATTTTTTCTGTATCTAGGGGGCCTGAAGGCCGGAAGCGATATTCATATATGGGTAAAACACGACGAAAGAGAGGAACCGAAAGAAACTTCCACTTAGACAAAATTAATATGATTCTCATGGCATAATCCGGGATGAGCATGTTGTGGAGGTTCCTGTGGCCCGAGGCACCAGTGTGGGTGGGTGGCTGGCCAACATATGTACATAACTGCACGCCGCTGCCCCCGCGGTATGTAGATTTGTGCCACGGCTGGGGACTGCGGGAGCACCGTGACGCCTGGTCAAGCTCCCTTGGCCCTGGTAATCCCGGGCCTCTATAGTCCAATCATTTGCATCAAATCGATTTTATTGCCCTCCAGAGGAAATTGCTTACGCTAGAGATATCTCATCGATCACATGGGACATGGGAGATCGTGAAAAGGTGAGTGGGGGGGTTTGTGTCGGGGTGGAGACGGGGGGGGTGTATGTGTAGGGGGTGGAGAAGGGGGTGGCTGGGAGTGGGTGTATATAGTGTATGTAAAGGGATAAAGGGTCAGGCAGTGCCCTAGCTGAGGGAAGACTGACAAGGGTGAGCATTAATTGGCTTCGTCATCTAGCTGGTAAGATGGACACTGCACGCCACTCCTGCGCCGTGGAGCATAGACGTTGGCGGTGACGCCCCCCCCCCCCCACACACACACACACCCAAGATGCTCTATGCTAGATTTATGGACCATCATTGCCATATTTGTAACGATGGTGTTCTGTTCCAGGCCACCTTTTCGCGCACCCATGGACCGGTGCACGGAGCCTCCGGTAGGATTCATGAATCTGAAATGTAATGCATAATAAATCCCCTGGCAGCCCCAGCCACCCGCCTCGGGGAGACAGATAGCCGATGTATCTACTGGTAACACCATGTCGAGCTGATAGACGTGGATTATGCGCGCGTATTTTCGTTCATATTTAGCCCTTGAATTCACAGGATCTCGCCACTGGTTGTTATGACGTAATCAAGATGACGTCATTCTGAGAGCGCGACGACGTCATTCTCGGACCGCATAACGAGTGGCGAGACCTCGTGGTTGAATTGACACAATTGTGATAGCATTCGATGTGGTGAAATATGTATTTGATATGTCATAGCAATATTGGGAAAATCAATCATGACTTCATTGTGCGTCCGGTGTGGCCTCTTTGGTAGGAGGGTGGGGGGGGGGGGGGGGCAAGGGGGGGGGGATGTCGTGTTCTCAATTCACGAAAAACAAGTTTCTTCCTAGATCACGATGAATTAAATGGAGAACTCCCGCCTACAATGGAAGGGGCGGATACATGATATACATTGGCGATTTTCCAATTCACGGCTACTTACTATTCAAATTCTCAGTTCACGATTGATAGAAAATCCTTGATCACATATCCCATTCCCAGTTCACGAAGAATTGTTTTCCTCATTCCCAGTTCACGAAGAATTGCTTTCCTCATTCCCAGTTCACGCTTAAATGAACAGCTCATTCCCGAGGAACGGAAATACCCCTTGCTCCCGCCATGGTAGGCCGGTAGCGGCGTAAACCTCCGTTCGGCAACGAGAATGTACCACCGGCGAACCTACCTACATGACACGGAATCCCAGGAGGCTCAGCAAGATCTTATATTTATTTCTGGAGAGAAATGTAATAGATATATGAAGAGTTGAATTTACCAATGTGACAAACTGAAGCATAAGGAAACAGGGATTCATTATCATATAATTAACAACAGGAAGGGATGACAAGGAATCTAACAGCAGTAATTGCTTCAGTATTGCTATATTATTCGTGCTCGCAGCGCTATTTTTCTGATTGTCGAGAGCGTCGGGTCCTTGGGGGGGATCTAACCTGTCATTACCGGCTCATGGATCAGGGGAGAGGAGGAGGAATTACCGCCCCATTTGTCACACTCGACCTCAACTTAATAGTTGATTGGAAGATGGATGGACGTTTTACCAAGCTAACCTTGTCTGCTTAACATCGGGCAAATCACATTAAATTGGAAAGTCATTTGTCGTGCCACGGGCTGAAGGGGCGACAGCATGCGCTTCTTTGTGGTGTCCTCTCAGCATTAGGCACTCTGGGCACCACCTGCCCCGTTAGAGCCTCCCTCCGTTTCGCTTCAACATGCCCCCCCTATGTGTTCAAGGGAGGCAGTCCTGTGTCCGTCCATACCTCCCCGCAGTGCACTATATCACTGTCAGAGCCTTCCTCCGCACAGTTTCAACTCCCCACGGTGTCCAAGGGATGACTCACGGGTTACTGTGCGGAAGCAGATTAGTTCTCAAGTGCAATATCGGAGAATTAGGGAAAGAAAGAGAGAGAGTGAGAAAGGCAACAAGAGGAGAGAAAGAAACAAGCAAACTCAGACATAGGGGGAGAGAAAATAAGGGGAAAAACCCGAAGAAAATTGGAGAAAGACAGTAAGGAGACAAGCAAAAAAAAGGGGGGGACAAGCAAAAAAGACAGCAATAGAGGCAGAGAGAGAAAAATGCAAAGGAGAGAGAAAAACAGACGGGGGGGGTGGGAACAAGAGGGACGAGGGAAACATGGTGGTAAAACAGTCATACAGGCAGAGAGGGGCGGCCAGAGGAAAGTGGAATTGAGGAAACGAAAAAAAATTAGGCCAAACAAGAGAGGAGTAAAGTCGGGACGAGGCAGACCGAAAATGAATGAGCTTTTTATTGGCCCGATAGTAGACGTCCTAAACACTCCCATCCCCCCCCCCCCCACCAACCTCACCAAACCCACCCACCGACCTATACCCCACCCCACCGCCCCAAGCGATTTGCGTCTGTCTCGCCTGATAACATCTGCCTTTAAACCGTGGACAATTAGTAGGCGGAGACCGTCAAGGAACATTTCCCTGTGGGAAGAGCTGAGCCAGAGACAGAACAAAAAAAGTATTAGGGGTCTAGAAGGGTGGTGTCCAGTGTCGATTTTTCGAAATTCTCAGTGTCGAATTGTCCGTGTCACACGATGTTCCGTGTCGCCTTGGGGCTAGGTTCAGTGTCGTTTTTTCGCGTTTTCAGATCCTCAGTCCCGGAATTTGGGGGTTAATGTCGAATGTCGAATTTTCAAATATGCCCGTGTCGTCATTTACCCTTCCCAGACCCCTAGTATTCCGACATCGGTGTATAGACAAATATGTTAACGATGCAGTCGACAGTGTGAAACCAACATATCCGGATGCACCGTATGGTCAGATGGAATATGTTAGATACGTATGATGTACTGGTATATACCCACCATAATGTTATATCTTCTAGAACAAATTATTAAAATTAATACTGGCCAGATATTTATCATTAACACTGAAAGTCACTGCCGGTCACGTTGTCAGTCCTGCTTTCTGCCATATAGACAATCTTTGGTAAAGGTTGGTTGTATATTCCGGACGCTTTAACCACTTTTGGTCATATCGCGTCAATGGGAGAAGGAAGGGAGAGTGGATCCATGTCCCCGGGGGTAACCCCCTACTCTTTGCGAAGGCGCGCGCTCGAACCCACTGAGCTGTCGGGCCGGCCCCTCTTTGGTAAAGGGGTGAGGCGGATAGTTTGAACTCTCTTAAATCGTTCTACTACCTTCAGACTAGTTCTACTCGTGTACTTCATGTAATTATTTCACTGTGTGTGAATTGAAAGCCATGCTTCACGAATTTTGAATTGATATTCATCAAGTGAGTTTTGATGGCAGTTTTTGTTCTTGTTGTCCGGGCAAAAACCTAGACTGTTTCTAATGTTGGCAAGAAAAAAGAATAACCCATAAGAAACAATTAAACACATTTATTTCTACATTTCTCAAAAAAAGAAACGAACAAACGAGAAGTCGGTAAATCCAGCATTTGGACTGGAATATATCTACCTTCTTGGTATAAAAACATACATCAAATAACATTAAAACTGCTGGTACAAACTCCACAACAAAAGTCTGCACTATTCCTGATGTGCTGAAGCACGGTGTGTAGAGTCTTCTACTGGAGCACATTATGTACACCGGGACTGCCAATGAGATCTGACAAGGAAATACCGTATGGGGAGTACAGTATATAATGAACATGTGAAGGGCGCGGGCGCACCTAAATAGAAGCCTAAAGTACCACCACATCAGGCAGTAATATCGACGTTTTTTCGCACGTTTTTTCCCTTTACAACCGACAGTCGTTACATTTAATTTCCATCTGGCGCCGTATTGGTAATCATGTCGCAGCTGATGCATTATCCTGGTCCTAGCTACTAGCGCTCTGGGAGGGCGGGGCGGGGGGGGGGGGGCGGTGAGCGGCGTCCCACACGTTGTGCCAATCACATCGACAGCCACAATGGATGGTCACGACGTCACCCGCTGTGTGATGGGTTTCATGCGTAAACTACGAGGGGATTACAGGGGCGGATTCAGAAATTTGAAAAAAGGGTGGGGGGGGGGGGGGATCCATTGAAAATTGCAACCGGGGGGCGGCTCTGAACAAAATTGCGTCCGGGGGGTCCGCCAATTTTTTGACGACGGGTAGGGGCCCACTGAATAGTTGCGACAGGGGAGGGGGGGGGGGGGTACACGCCAGATAGCGTTCTTCCTCAAAAAGGAAAGGGTCCGGACCCCCTGACCCCCCCCCCCCACCTGTCCCCCACCTCGGATTCGCCCTGGGGATTATCAAGTGAAATGTTGGCGTCTTAGGCGGCCATGAAGGCTAACTTGGGCCAAGAGACCTCCCAGGATAATGAAATGGGTTTTGAATGAAACAAGGGCGCCAGGGTTCGAACCCACGACCTGTTGATCTGCAGCTCAGCGTGCTTTCCAAGTGGGCCAGGGAGACTCCCTGCCAGGGTTCGAACCCACGACCTGCTGATCTGCAGCTCAGCGTGCTTACCGAGTGATCTAGGGAGACTCCCTGCCAGGGTTCGAACCCACGACCTGCTGATATGCAGCTCAGCGTGGTTACCGAGTGAGCCAGGGAGAATCCCTGCCAGGGTTTGAACCCACGACCTGTTGATCTGCAGCTCAGTCCGCTCACCAAACGAGCCAGGGAGACTCCCTGCCAGGGTTCGAACCCACGACCTGTTGATCTGCAGCTCAGCGTGCTTACCGATTCTGCCAGGGAGACTCCCTGCCAGGGTTCGAACCCACGACCTGTTGATCTGCAGCTCAGCGTGCTTACCAAGTGTGCTAGGGAGACTCCCTGCCAGGGTTTGAACCCACGACCTGCTGATCTGCAGCTCAGCGTGCTTACCGAGTGAGCCAGGGAGACTCCCTGCCAGGGTTCGAACCCACGACCTGCTGATATGCAGCTCAGCGTGCTTACCGAGTGAGCCAGGGAGACTCCCTGCCAGGGTTCGAACCCACGACCTGTTGATCTGCAGCTCAGGCTGCTTACCAACTGAGCTCCCTGCCAGGGTTCGAACCCACGACCTGTTGATCTGCAGCTCAGGCTGCTTACCAACTGAGCTAGGGAGACTCCCTGCCAGGGTTCGAACCCACGACCTGCTGATCTGCAGCTCAGCGTGCTTACCAACTGAGCTAGGGAGACTCCCTGCCAGGGTTCGAACCCACGACCTATTGATCTGCAGCTCAGCGTGCTTACCAAGTGAGCCCGGGAGACTCCCTGCCAGGGTTCGAACCCACGACCTGCTGATCTGCAGCTCAGCGTGCTTACCAAGTGAGCCAGGGAGACTCCCTGCCAGGGTTCGAACCCACGACCTATTGATCTGCAGCTCAGCGTGCTTACCAAGTGAGCCCGGGAGACTCCCTGCCAGGGTTCGAACCCACGACCTGCTGATCTGCAGCTCAGCGTGCTTACCAAGTGAGCCAGGGAGACTCCCTGCCAGGGTTCGAACCCACGACCTATTGATCTGCAGCTCAGCGTGCTTACCAAGTGAGCCCGGGAGACTCCCTGCCAGGGTTCGAACCCACGACCTGCTGATCTGCAGCTCAGCGTGCTTACCGAGTGAGCCCGGGAGACTCCCTGCCAGGGTTCGAACCCACGACCTGTTGATCTGCAGCTCAGCGTGCTTACCAAGTGAGCCCGGGACACTCCCTGCTAGGGTTTGAACCCACGACCTATTGATCTGCAGCTCAGCGTGCTTACCAAGTGAGCCCGGGAGGCAGCCTCGCTGGGACTAATACAATCGATGAACACGATGCACTGGTCGTGAAATTCATGACAACTCTCATCAGACTATAAAGGACGTTTGAAGGGTGAGCGGTGGAGTAGCGTAGGGAGACGCATACCACTAGATAATGGGTCCGGTCAGAGCTCAGCCGTTAACAATGGATGAGCCACCCCCCCCCCCCCCACCCCACTCCTAGTTAAAATTTAAACTGTGGTGAACGCTAAAATAAGAACCAAACCACAATCCTCGCCCTTGGCGGAAAGTAAGACGTCTGTAGTGAGACTTTGGCTAAACATGGCGCAGCGCACAGACTAGGACTCAACTAAAACGTGGTCTTGTCTTTCGAAGTTTAAAACCTGGCTACTACCAAACAACACATTTAAGCACCTTCTATAAGACATATACCAGGAAGTCTTTCCTGTGCACCAAGTAGAAATTGTTGGCAGGAGTCATTATTTACAGCATAGTAGTCTCAACAACGAAAACACCCGTTTTTTATGATCATTGCATATAAAATACAGAACCAACCTGCAAGGCAGTCATTAAGATGTTTATGCGCTGTTAATAGGCTCGTTAAATAAATAAAGTTTACACCAAAAAAAGTGGTGGTCTCTCTCGTCGACACAGAAATAGTTTTCTGTCAAATGCCATAACAAAAACACGCAACCATTGAGAACGCCAGAATGCCGCAATCCCGTGTCCTACAAGCAACACTGGGCATCATAGTCTATACAATATGATCCATGTTCCACGTTAGTCAACCAAAATTGATTATTGTAGTTCATTATTATTGTAGGTGTGGTTCGATCTACCATAGCCCACGTAGTACTCTGGCATTTAATTGATACAGAGAAGTATATTAACATGAACAACCGGTCAAGGAGAAGACCGCACGCACGTTCACTTAAACACGTAAACAATCGCACTGCCTACCACGCCGACAATACTTCTAATAGCCAAAACCTCTGACTGAATTTCATCGTATCATACAGCTGCCTAAACACATTGAAGGACACCGACACCAACTGCAGCAATAAATGAATGGAAAGTAAAGTGAGCAAAGAGGAACTGTCAATAAAGGCAGCGTATCTTGAAATTCTGCATAACTCTGTAATTGTGTGGTTGGTTGGTTGTATATTCACGACGCTTGTCCCACTTGTGGTCATATCGCATCAATCGGAGAAGAAAGGAAAAGTGGAGCCATGTCCCCAGGGGTAACCCCCTACTCTTTGCGAAGAAGGACATGGGATTTTTATCCTGCGACCACACAGACATGGCCACAGTAGGGCTCGAACCACCGATCCACGTGCCGTTAGGCTCTCATGTAGCCAGAGCACTCCAGGCGAGCGCTCTAACCCACTGAGCTACCGGGGCGGCCCCCGGGGATGCCATCGGGACTGAAGTAATACTGTTTGGAGGGCTCCAGAGTCAAACACATGGCCGACGGATGAAACCTGTCACACAGGTTCCCTCGGTCGACTTAACTAAACCTATTGATATCATTCACGTGGACAAACACGCTTTAGCGACGGTTTCATACGAGATACTACCAAACAACGCGAAATATCAGTAGCCCTTCAAGAGCTAGCTCACGAAAGAACAGTCTAAGAACCTATGCACAGCATAAACAACACAAAACATCAACAGAATAGCGGTGGCAAAAAAATACTAAGCGAAATCATCCTAGAGAATCAAGAGATTTTGGTCCTAAGCAGGCCGCATGAACATCTGTAGAGCAGGAAATGTGAAGGAGAAGTTAAAGAGCCAAGTTAAAGGTAAACCCCTTATTTTATGCGACATGAGATTTTTATCCGGCACAAACACTTGTACAGTTACGGCAGGAACACACACCGGCCGCTTGGGTAGTATAAACCAAGCTATTTCATACAAAACCTTCTTTCTTTAAGATATTCTTTGATACCTTCTCTAAGTCAATACTTACATAGGGCCATACAAAGCCAGCACCTTAACCTTCCTTTGACATACTTAAAATATCTACACAGTTGGTAGGAATACTCAACAATTGACCGGACAGAACGTGGCTCCCACACAGGAGCATCGCTAACAGGGCATCGAACCATATACCGTGCGGAACCCTTCTGTCCGGAGCCCTTCTGTCCGGAGCCCTTCTGTCCGGAGCCCTTCTGTCCGGAGCCCTTCTGTCCGGAGCCCTTCTGTCCGGAGCCCTTCTCTCCGGAGCCCTTCTGTCCTCACGTCATTAGGCCAGATCTGGCGCTACAGCTTCACGTCATTAGGCCAGATCTGGCGCTACAGCTTGACGTCATGAGGCCGGATCTGGCGCTACAGCTTGACGTCATTAGGCCGGATCTGGCGCTACAGCTTCACGTCATGAGGCCGGATCTGGCGCTACAGCTTGACGTCATGAGGACGGATCTGGCGCTACAGCTTGACGTCATGAGGGCGGATCTGGCGCTACAGCTTGACGTCATGAGGCCGGATCTGGCGCTACAGCTTGACGTCGTGAGGCCGGATCTGGCGCTACAGCTTGACGTTGTGAGACCCGATCTGGCGCTACAGCTTCACGTCATGAGGCCGGATCTGGCGCTACAGCTTCACGTCATGAGGCCGGATCTGGCGCTACAGCTTGACGTCGTGAGGCCGGATCTGGCGCTACAGCTTCACGTCGTGAGGCCGGATCTGGCGCTACAGCTTCACGTCGTGAGGCCGGATCTGGCGCTACAGCTTCACGTCGTGAGGCCGGATCTGGCGCTACAGCTTGACGTCGTGAGGCCGGATCAGGCGTTACAGCTTGACGTCATGAGGCCGGATCTGACGCTACAGCTTGACGTCGTGAGGCCGGATCAGGCGTTACAGCTTGACGTCATGAGGCCGGATCTGGCGCTACAGCTTGACGTCGTGAGGCCGGATCAGGCGTTACAGCTTGACGTCATGAGGCCGGATCTGACGCTACAGCTTGACGTCATGAGGCCGGATCTGACGCTACAGCTTCAAGTCATGAGGCCGGATCTGGCGCTACAGCTTGACGTCATGAGGCCCGATCTGACGCTACAGCTTCACGTCATGAGGCCGGATCTGGCGCTACAGCTTGACGTCATGAGGCCGGATCTGGCGCTACAGCTTGACGTTGTGAGGCCCGATCTGGCGCTACAGCTTGACGTCATGAGGCCGGATCTGGCGCTACAGCTTCAAGTCATGAGGCCGGATCTGGCGCTACAGCTTGACGTCATGAGGCCCGATCTGACGCTACAGCTTCACGTCATGAGGCCGGATCTGGCGCTACAGCTTGACGTCATGAGGCCGGATCTGGCGCTACAGCTTGACGTCGTGAGGCCGGATCAGGCGTTACAGCTTGACGTCATGAGGCCGGATCTGACGCTACAGCTTGACGTCGTGAGGCCGGATCAGGCGTTACAGCTTGACGTCATGAGGCCGGATCTGGCGCTACAGCTTGACGTCGTGAGGCCGGATCAGGCGTTACAGCTTGACGTCATGAGGCCGGATCTGACGCTACAGCTTGACGTCATGAGGCCGGATCTGACGCTACAGCTTCAAGTCATGAGGCCGGATCTGGCGCTACAGCTTGACGTCATGAGGCCCGATCTGACGCTACAGCTTGACGTCATGAGGCCGGATCTGACGCTACAGCTTCAAGTCATGAGGCCGGATCAGGCGTTACAGCTTGACGTCATGAGGCCGGATCTGACGCTACAGCTTGACGTCATGAGGCCGGATCTGACGCTACAGCTTCAAGTCATGAGGCCGGATCTGGCGCTACAGCTTCACGTCGTGAGGCCCGATCTGGCGCTACAGCTTCACGTCGTGAGGCCGGATCTGGCGCTACAGCTTCAAGTCATGAGGCCGGATCTGGCGCTACAGCTTCACGTCATGAGGCCCGATCTGGCGCTACAGCTTCACGTCGTGAGGCCGGATCTGGCGCTACAGCTTCAAGTCATGAGGCCGGATCTGGCGCTACAGCTTCACGTCATGAGGCCCGATCTGGCGCTACAGCTTCACGTCGTGAGGCCGGATCTGGCGCTACAGATTGACGTCGTGAGGCCCGATCTGGCGCTACAGCTTCTCGTCGTGAGGCCGGATCTGGCGCTACAGCTTGACGTCGTTAGGCCGGATCTGGCGCTACAGCTTAACGTCGTGAGGCCCGATCTGACGCTAGAGCTTGACGTCATGAGGCCGGATCTGGCGCTACAGCTTGACGTCATGAGGCCGGATCTGGCGCTACAGCTTGACGTCGTGAGGCCGGATCTGGCGCTACAGCTTCACGTCATGAGGCCGGATCTGGCGCTACAGCTTGACGTCATGAGGCCGGATCTGGCGCTACAGCTTCACGTCATGAGGCCGGATCTGGCGCTACAGCTTCACGTCATGAGGCCGGATCTGGCGCTACAGCTTCACGTCGTGAGGCCCGATCTGGCGCTACAGCTTCATGTCGTGAGGCCCGATCTGGCGCTACAGCTTCAAGTCATGAGGCCAGATCTGGCGCTACAGCTTGACGTCGTTAGGCCCGATCTGGCGCTACAGCTTAACGTCGTGAGGCCCGATCTGACGCTAGAGCTTGACGTCATGAGGCCGGATCTGGCGCTACAGCTTGACGTCGTGAGGCCCGATCTGGCGCTACAGCTTGACGTCATGAGGCCCGATCTGGCGCTACAGCTTCACGTCGTGAGGCCGGATCTGGCGCTACAGCTTCAAGTCATGAGGCCGGATCTGGCGCTACAGCTTGACGTCGTTAGGCCCGATCTGGCGCTACAGCTTCACGTCGTTAGGCCGGATCTGGCGCTACAGCTTCACGTCATGAGGCCGGATCTGGCGCTACAGCTTCAAGTCATGAGGCCGGATCTGGCGCTACAGCTTCACGTCGTGAGGCCGGATCTGGCGCTACAGCTTCTCGTCGTGAGGCCGAATCTGGCGCTACAGCTTCACGTCGTGAGGCCGGATCTGACGCTACAGCTTGACGTCATGAGGCCGAATCTGGCGCTACAGCTTCACGTCGTGAGGCCGGATCTGACGCTACAGCTTGACGTCATGAGGCCGGATCTGGCGCTACAGCTTCACGTCGTGAGGCCCGATCTGGCGCTACAGCTTGACGTCGTGAGGCCCGATCTGACGCTACAGCTTCACGTTATGAGGCCCGATCTGGCGCTACAGCTTCACGTCGTGAGGCCGGATGTGGCGCTCTCCCTCGGACAGCAGGATCCTGAAGGCCTTCTTCAGGAGCAGCACCCCCAGCGTCCGTCTCTTGGTGATAGGCCAGGCGGCGGCCGGGCCGTAGTGCTGACCTTTGACCTTGTTGGTCAGACGCCTCAGACCTGCAATCAATGGCGAACAGAATGAAATAAACACATACAGTTGAGTGGCAGAAATTCAAATCTATATTATATGCTACTAGTGTTGGCGTGCGGAATGAGGCCTGCCGCCGGTTTGGTAATCCAAGAGTGTGCGGTACATGGGCAATGGGTACACGTCAGATGTAGGAGCCAGCCTTTCCGTTATTTATAAAACTATGTATTTGGACCGAGTTCATAATCTCGCAATTCGCCTACTCATTGTAATAAACCGTTCCACGTGTCGCTGCCACATCTATCGTCGAAACTAGACACTGCGTGTTTCGGGTTAGATAACCGATTCCCGCATGCGCGTGCTATGCATGCGTATAGAGTTGGTTCAAGTGCCCGGCTTCAAAGTTTCTTTTGTCAGGGGTAAGTAGGCACTATGGGTTGTCATTCACAGAACAAACACAAAACAAACAAATGTCTCTATAAACTTGCCTTTTGGCATTTGTTATTATACAATGGAATCACAGCTTATATTTCACTAGATTCGGAACAGCCTATCTTGTTGTATTTCGTACGATACATATTCCTGAATTAGATGTTTAACAGGTCTAGACAAAGAGCTAGAATGCCAGAAAGATCATTATTTCGCTAGGAAGAACATCAGCAAACCGGGAATATGGCCGCTTTCCCACGCGTAAGCTACGATGAGATGATGAATATGACTCCTGAATCTCCCGTCATCTAAATCTAAACTACGGGTCACGTGGTAGCATAGAGAGACTGGCAAGCTTAGAGGGAACATTTCTCGCGATACGCAAAGCCTTCGAAGGCAACAGTTCGACTTATGTAAAAAATTACAAAGCGAACATTTCTCATGATATACAGACCTTTCAAAGGGAACATTTCCCGTGATACACAAAGCTTACAAAAGAACACTTCTCGTGACACAATGGTTACAAAGTGAACATATCACGTGATACACAAAGCTTACCAAAGTAACATTTTCCGTGACACACCTAACTTACAAAGAGAACATTTCATGTGATACACTGAGCTTACAAAAGGAACATTTCTCATGAAACACAAAACTTACAGAGATAACATTTCTCACGAAGCACAAAACCTACAGAGATAACATTTCTCGTGACACACAAAGCTTACAAAGGGAACATTTCGCGTTACACACAGGTGCCCTTACCCAGAGCCTCTATCATGCAAGCCTCCCGGGTGTAGGCTTCCACGGGGATGACGTTGTTGAAGATGTGCAAGGACACCACTCCCATACCGCACTGCCAGATTGCCAGGATCTGATCCACCTTGGGACTAAACTGGATCCAAAACCATAAAATAAATATATAATGAACACATGTCATATCATATGGAGATTGATATAATACTAGAACCCAACAGAGTGTTGGCCATTGATTTCAGTCAATCAACAGTTGCAATAACTCCTATTTTAGTAACAGTACCGCGTACAAATTTGTTTTCGACCTCCCACAACTAAGGTCTCAAAAGACGCATTTTGTATTGTCATTTTACTTGACGGCCTTTCTCAAGAGAATGCGGGGCCGGCCCGGTAGCTCAGTGGGTTAGAGCGCTCACCTCGAGTGCTCTGGCCTCCTGAGAGCCTAACGGCACGTGGATCGGTGGTTCGAGCCCCGCTGTGGCCATGTCTGTGTGGTCGCAAGATAAAGCTGTCATGTCTTTCTTCGCAAAGAGTAGGGGGTTCCCCGCGGGGACATGGCTCCACTCTCCCTTCCTTCTCCCATTGACGCGATATGACCAAAAGTGGTTAAAGCGTCCTGAATATGCAACCAACTAACCAACCATGATGACGCAGTGAAATACCTTGTTGGTGGGCGTCCTGGTCTCACGGATGGCTTCCCGGAAGTGGGCGTACGGGCGAGATCTCACCCCCTTGCCAATGTAGAAAACAGCTTTGACGAAGGCGTTGTATGCGTCGAGCTCATCTGCAACCAAGTAACACAAAGGTTACGTAACAAGTAACGTCACACACAGGTTCTATAAAAAGTGACGTCACACACATGTTATGTAACAAGTGACGTCACACACAAGTTGTGTAACACGTGACGTCACACACCGGTTATGTAACAAGTGACGTCACACACATGCTATGTAACAAGTGACGTCACACACAGGTTATGTAACAAGTGACGTCACCCAAAGGCAATGTAACAGATGACGTCATACACAAGCTATGTGACAAGTGCCGTCACACAGAGGTTATTTAACAAATGACGTAACACACAGGTTACGTAACAAGTGACGTCATACACGTTATGTAACACGTGACGTCAGACACAGACTATGTAACAAGTGACGTCACACACAAGTTACGTAACTAGTGACGTCACACACAGGTTATGTAACAAGTAATGTCACACACAGGCATATATCAGAACACTACACCCCAATACATACCCATCTTCTTGGCCCTGACCGGCAGGTTCTGGGTCACCCTGGGGTCCAGCAGGAGGTAGGTGAAGGACATCTTCATGGTCCCCTCGCGCCACCGCCGATTTACATCCGGGTTCTGGAAGGGCTCGCTCATCACGTCTTCCAGATGGCAGACCTGGCTACTGGAGAGATCCAGGTTGCCCTGGAGCGCACGCCGCAGTTCTGGATACAGCCCTGGGGGTTGTTTCACAAAGAGTTACGAGCTCGTAACCGTATCTTTTACATGCTAATTTAACGACAGATCCGAATTTTACGTGCAACGGAAATAAGCGTTTTCTGCGATTTCTGGTGTGCAGCCATCTTCGTGAAATTTATTTGTGCTAATATTATTCAAAAACGTGTTTTCCATATATTGATGATAAGCACAACATTCTTCATTTCTCGTCGGGCCGGCAATACAATTTTAAACTTTTACTAGCAAAAGTTACGAAATCTCAGTGAAATGACACTCTGCTGGCGTCACCAAGGTGGGAGGGAACACGCCTACATCCGCATTGATAGACCACAATACTGGATATATGTCTAGTACAGTAGAACCTCCCTCAAACACACCCTGAATAAACCGAAATATTGACAATAGCGGGTCCCGATTAGTGTTTTTAATCCGGTACTTGACCCTTGACAAAGCGAAAATCTATCCGACAGTATTACCAAAAAATTGCGTAAAAAAGTCTTAAAAGAAAGGTCGACCCGGCTCTAGACCTTACCTGGGTCTTTATCGGTGGGGGACGTGGTCAGTGTGGGATCCTTCAGTAACCTGGTCAGCCTCATCTCGAACGCTCTGCGGGTGCACGGGACCAAGGGCCCCGGCTCCTCCCCCCTCGCCACCAGAGCGGCCCGCAGGTGGCTGTTACTCAGCTTCTGGGCCTCGGAGGCGATCGACAATCTGCTGACATCCTCGGCCGTCCCTAGGGACTCCCCGTCGTCGTCGTCGTCGTCACCCCCCCGGGGAGGGGCGGACAGGGTGCCTGCGTGCGTGTCCCTCCAGTCGTACAGGACAGAGCCGTCGCCAGCCGAGCCAGGACCGCACTGAGAGCAGTCCGATCCAGAGGCCCCGGCGGACGAGGGGTCGTCGCCGCCACCGCCGTCCTCCGGGATCAGTCTGGTTTCTATCAGCGAGTACCCGTCCTGCTTGTCGCGGTAGATGTAGCTCTCGGTGCGCGTCGAGCCACACGAACACTGCGAGGGCGCTCCGGAGGACGCCGAGGAGAAGGCCGACCTCAGGGAGTCACGTGACGCCGGCCTGCGCGCGCCACGAGACGCCGCGGCCAGAGAACTGGTGCGGGGCACGTTGAAGAAGTCCCCGTGAAAGTGGTGCACCGGATCTCGGGGCGGCGCGCCCTTTACTGCCCCGAGATCCCGCCCATCGGGACACGAGGAAGAACCATCTCTCCCGCCGGAGTAGAGTCCGGAGTCCAAGGAGCGCGGGGTACCGGGCGGTGTACCGGGCGGTGTACCGGGCACCACCATACGAACGGCATACCGCCCGCTTCCCCGGGCCGATGTCCCCGAGCCGCACACACTCTCGTCGTTTGTCAGGATCGACGCACTGAGCGCGGCGGCCGCTCTCGATGTGGACGGCGACTTCCCACTGACCTGTCCGGCACCCCCGTTCAGCGACGCCCACGGTGAGCCCGAAGGTTTCACAGGAGCTGTGTCACCGACGCGCAAGTGACGTCCCAAGGCGTTCGTCAGCTTATCGATAGTGCCGTCTTGAGACAGGGTGCCGCCGCCGCCGCCCTCTAGCGGCAGCGTCCTTAACTTGAAGGACGAGTCACTCGAGCTCGACAGCCGTAGCGTGGACAGGTCTGACGCGCTGAACTCAAAGCGCTCCACGCCAGATTCCTCCTCACTCCAGGCTTGCGGATGGCTCCAGTCAGCGCCCTCTGGCGGAGATTCCTGCCTGTGTTCCGGGGGTTTCCGGTACGGCGTGACGCCCACGGGAGTGGAGAACACGTCAACGTCGACGTTCTGATTGGATGCTTCCTCCGTGACGTCATCAGAACCAGGACTGCACGTCAAGAAGGTGTCGGATCCACTGGATCCGGCCGCCTATTAAAAAAAACGTCGTTCAATAATAAGCATCCATTAAATTTCCAGGGGTCAACAGACTCGGCAGACAAAAAACTGAAACGATTGTTGTTTTGAGCCCGTTTTGTGCACGCTATGGCTAAATTAGGCCGCGAAAGTTCCGTGGAAAATCAATGACATGGATAAATACATACTCGCGAGGTTGATTGGTTGAAGATATCCATCCGGCTGTGAATAAATCACAAACGCTGTACGGCCGCGGTAATTACACATACAGAAACGATGTCCAAAGTAATATCTCTAACTGCCCGTCTCTCACACGACTAATCTGCCACGTGATGCCTCATACCTGGGCACTGCGCTGCAGTATCGTGGCGTCAGCCAAATGCTTGTCCATAATAGTGGGGTGATCTGGAGATGTCACGTCTATTTGATGCAAAGTGGGATCAAAGCTGTCAAACTTGGGCTGAACCTGTAAAGACACGAGACGCCCCGGGTGTTTTACGCAGCATTTCGCGTCAGATGTATGCCCAGAACAGTTCTGTATTCGCGGTGTGGTTCGTCAGGAGATTCGGACATTTGTGGCCTCTGCCCTCCTGTCCATCAAACACCCAGCCCGCCAACGGGGCCAAGGATCCCCTGGAGCAATGAGGTTAAAGATGAAACCCATGGTGGGTTGGGCGGTTGTATATTTAAGACGCTTTGACCAGTTTTTTGATCATATCGCGTCAATGGGAGAAGGAAGGGAGAGCGTGGCCATGTCCGGGCGGGGGACATGAGATCTGTATCCTGCGACCACACAGACATGGCCACAGCGGGGCGCGAACCACGGATCCACGTGCCGTTAGGCTCTCAGGTGGCCAGAGCACTCAAGGCGAGCGCTCTAACCCAGTGAGCTACCGGGCTGGCCCCCACACACCCAATGGACATCGGTTGGTAATATGCGACAGACATATTGTAGCAACCACTAAGAAATATAACAAAAGTAACGTCTAGCCGGTAAAAGATAAAAGCGGCTATTCTCGAGCCAAATGCGAATCACCCGTTGTAACGTTGGTTGGTGACATATCTTCTTTTTTTTTGCATGATGTACCAGAGGTACTAGAAATTACCAAAAAAATGACATGCTTGAAAAAATCATTTCTTTTCAGTGTGCTTTTAATGAGAAAAATGACCAATATTCACAATGTTTATATTTCAAATGCATTACATAAATACATCTTCCCTACTGTCTAAATACCAACGGTTACTTCAAATGCAATCTTAGGGGCCTATTCTGACACATTGTTGGCTATGAAATTATTATCAGTGGTAGCAGTGAATTGCCGCTTTTATCTTTAACAAGATTTTTCATGCAGCAATAACGACAGTTTACCTGTATTGTGTAATTCAGTCTGTGTCTGTCGAACGAGAGCGACATTCCCCCAGGTTCTCCGTCACCCAACTCGTCCACGGAGTCCACCATGGAGGTCTCGAAGTCCTCAAGACGAGCACTCAGATCCAGGGTGTCTGAAACAAGGTCACGGTGACTATCCTGGTTTCGTACCATCTTTACGTCCCTCTACACATGTATCTAGTATAATCTAATGGTAGTACATAATCAAATCCAACTTTCTAAAATCTCCGCTTTTATTTTAGCTTATGTACCATACACAGCCAATTTCTTTATAGTATTTGCTCATCTATCTAATGTCAACAATTATGGTAGACTAATAAACAAAACTATAAGTATCACTTCCTATTCAAACATTCTTATTCCGCCTGTATGATTGGCAGCAGTGCTTGTTTATATCTAGACGGGGGATTTTGTCCGCCAAGGCTTTTGTTCTGGAGTATTTTTGGGGCAGGGGATTATGTCCGCCGGGGATTTTGTCTGTCTCCCCATCTGTACACACTATACGGACGATGGATGACAATGTTCAAGAAGCTTGACTTACCATCCAGGCGGTGAAGGGAGTACATGCAGAGGCTATCCCTTGTGGAATTACGCACGTCATCCAGTGCATCAGCTTGACCATTAGAAGACAACCGTGATGACGTCACGACCGGGCACGTTCGCTCATCGCCATTACTCATAGTACTCTCTGTATCCTGTTTGTATTGGCTTAGTAAAGCGGAACACATCTGGCATCCTGACGCCCGGGCATTGTCAAAGCAAGTCATGGAATCCTAAAAATGAAATAAAATAACATTACTTTTACAGTGGTCGCTGCATTATACGATTTCTAGTGTAGATAAACATCCTTTACGTGATACTTTGTTCATCAAAGAAGTTTTAACTGATTTACATAACCCTGCCTTTTTAAACAAGCAAGAACTAGGCGATATTCTTATCCAACTTTGCACACAAGTATACATACTCCTTGTATCCTCTGGTACAAAATAAACAATAATACGGTCCCCTCATCATTGGTATAAGCGTGCATCATGGTTATTCACACCTTTTGTGTACATTTGATACAAGTATGGCTGTCTATCCTTTTGAGTCAATACATGCACACAATGGCTGGATAATGCAAGTGAGAGGTTTTAACTCTGGAGCAGTGTGTCGATGCTATTCAACGGCACCAAGCTGGAGAAACCATAATCAGCATTGTGTGACTGAATGCTGATGCTATCATGGATAAGTGGGAAAAAGGAGCCAGAGCTGCATGAAAGAGACTCTGAAATAGTCCCCTTTGAGTGCGTGATGATTACTTGGGCGAAAACTGCCCATCTCAGGACCCGAGCATCCCTCTATTATAGTCTTTTTGCGCTGGCAGAACAGAAGTTGTATAACGCAGGGACCACTGTACCACCCTGGGCTTGCGTTAGGATTCGCCAATAGCCATTTGGCGAGAAAATTCGGGATTTGGCGATAAGAACTTCCTGGACACTCGCCAAAATGGCGAATATAAAATTTCAACTACAAAAACATTTTTATTCATGTTTTTTTCAACAAATATATTTGGCTAATATATTTTGGCTAATGTTTTTCCACAGAAATTAGCCAAATTGGCTAATGAAAAAAATATCCTAGCGCGAGCCCAGCCACCAATGTCATTTTGCGATAATTATTATATGGAAACCTATGTCTATGATATTGCTTCAAGATCCTTTGAGTTATGGTAAATCTTGTAAGTAACAATTAAGTAGTCTTTATCATTATAATTACAAAAAATTTGGAGTTTTGGTTTGCGCCATGAAATTACTTAAATGAGCATGTTGGTAAACATGTTGAATGCATTGGAGTATTTGTTCAGAGGTGGCTCATACACCATACATATTATTATTATTATTGGGTCTATATAGCACCAAATTTGAGAATCTGTTCAAAGACGTTGTACATCGAAATAAGCTGGGTAATTTACATAATATACCCACTTATCCATAAACATGTTATAAGTAGCTCACTGAAATGATAAATACATCATAAAATGTGCAACACTAATAACCTTCATCAATAAATTTAGTGAACAAGTATGTTTTCTAGCCCTGTTTAAACTGACTCAATGTATCCAGTGAATGAAGGTCAACAGCAATGGCACATCCTTGGGACCCTTCAATTTAATTTCTGTTGGACCCCAAGTTATAGCAGGCACATTTCATTCTAATTAGCATTTCACTGATGTATTCAGGTGCCTTATCATGTAATGCCTTGAAAACTATCATTACTATGATATGATACATACCTGGTCACATAAGTTGGGGTCTCCCCCATTACCCAGGAGCAGCTCTAAGTTCCCGCACCTGCCATATGCAGCAGCTATATGTGAAGGAGTGGATCCCTCACTACTCCTAAAATAAAGCCAAGCAAGTTTGGTTCATGGCATCACATTTTCACAATAATATTGATAAGATAAGTTGTAAGATTCTACATATATCTTTATTCTATGTCAGCATATGTTGAGATATATGATAAATCTAATATTCTTTCAAGCCTAGCCATTTCACATTATCCACTCTTTAAGTTTACAAAATGTATCAGGTTCATGGTGAACAAGTTTTATGGTTGGTAAAAAGTACATCCACAATTACAGTACCTGACATTAGGATCTCCACCATATTGCAGAAACAGCCTTGTGAATTCTTCACTTAGCTTCTCATTATCTAACCCCACAGCAACATGAAATGGGGCGGCCCCATCACCAACCACAACATTGGGGTTGGCCCCTCTCTGCAGCAACTGATGAGCAGTTCTGAAATAAATCATTTAGCAATCAGATAAACTGATGCATAAACTGCCAAAACTATACTGAAACCTGTAGGCTCACTTAAAACATTATACCGTAAACTGCCTATTAGAAGCCGCATACATATTAGAAGCCGCACCCCAACTTAGGCCTAAAAACCGGGTTGGCCGGCGCCCAGAACCATTTCCGGAAAACTACATATTATAAGCCGCACCGCGACTTTGGCCTCCCGACCCCCACCCCCCCCCCGGCCCGCCCTCCGCCCTGTATTCCTGCTTAATCCATCCGGCCAACCAAGCCACCTAATTGTTTATACAAGCAGTCGCGACCACTAACAGCATGCACTGCTCTTATCAAGTGTCACACCAGTGGCTGGCTCCTACTGCATGTTTATGAATCCGGCAGCCGTATCAAGTTACACCACTTGAAACCTGGCCTCTGATCATTGGTCTACAATAGGTGTGGGGGGAGTCGCGTGGCAGTATAAATAAATAACACAACCATAAGTAGCTCATTTGTCAGTCTTGATTGCCCCAGGTAACACAATGCCTGGGAAAAGAACATCTTACGACGCAGCTTTCAAGTTGAAGGTTATTCAACATGCGACTGAGTCTCAGAGTAACAGAGCTACTGCTGAGCACTTTGGTCTCAATGAGAAACAAGTCCGAGAGTGGAAGAAAAAGCGATGCATTATGATGCAATATATGTTTTGTTGATTTGTATGACGTTATGATGCAATAAATTATTTTAGCAACATCGGTAATTTTCACATTACCCCCCCCCCCCCCCAACCCCGCTTGTCCTGCCACGCTCACTTGAGATCGGCAAAAGGCCCTATTTTAAGCCGCACCCTGACTTCCGACTAAAACCCGGGAATTTGACCCTCCAACTTCCTAATATAAGCTGCGGCTTCTATCAGGCAGTTTACGGTATGTAGTGAAGAGACAATGTCTTGAGAAAATACTGGTTAAATGCTGGTATATCTATTGGCGCAAGTGCCCCCAGGCAAGCCCGCTTCTCTAGGGGCACAACGGTAACAATGTTAAAATCCTTCGACGTTAGTAGGGAATCGACTGTAGCTTTTATTATAATGTTTCCTCGAACAATCATAGTATTTACGTATTCTATATACCTTGTTCTATCATCTGACATCAAAAAAGTGTGTCGACACTAGGTTGTTTCGATTATATTTTCGCGAAGAAATGTTGGAGCACACAACTGTTCCCGACCAGCCATCCGCCATATTTGTTTTTGGCGGATGCCGGTACCTGTGAATGCGAGTTGGTTCCTCCTCTCCGTTAGCATATGACTCTCCGCTAGAGGGCCTTGTCAGTCGCTTACTTTGAACTTAAGGACAACAGCAGCGCCCTCTTTCACAGGTCATTGACTGTTACAAAGTTTCGGACCCAGGCTACATATGGTTCAAATGGTGGCGGGATTCGCCAGGTGGCGCTGCATACACATGGCGGTTGGTAGGGAAAAGTCGCATGCTCCAACATTTGTTCGCGAAAATATGACTGGAACAATCTAGTGTTGACACACTTTCTTGATGTCAGAAGATAGAACAAGGTATATAGAATACGTAGGCACTGTTATTGTACGCGCCCGCATTATAATAAAAGCTACAGTCGATTCCCTACTAACGTCGAAGGATTTTAACATTGTTACCGTTGTGCCCCTAGAGAAGCGGGCTTGCCTGGGGGCACTTGCGCCAAGTATATCTAAGGACTGATACATGCCATTGGTCAGGATTTGTGAGGGTGTGTGCCAATGGGCAGTGAATATTTGCTGATGGATGGCAGTCAGGGGGGAGAGGGGGGCTGGGGGATCTGCTCGGCTACCTATACCTTGTAATGAGTATCAAATTTTGGGGAATTGCTTTTAGATTGCCTGGTAATGAATATAGACAACAGAGAACACAGCCAATTTTTAATGCAATTTTGGAATTTGAGCATTTTTGCGAATCTTCATGCTTTACCTTCTAATTACCGATTACTCAATCACACCACAAATCACAAAAAACATTGCAAAACACCACATATATGATATAGCCTCTAGATCACTCTGGTGAGACGGTGCAAACAGCAACAACACAGTTCGATCGACGAGGTGCAAGCTAATCTCGCAGCTCGACCAACCGCTACCACCCCCCCTCCACCTCCACCTATAGGGGGTGGTGAGAGCGACTCGGCCGTTATGGTTGTGCCGTTCGGCCATTCTGCATAGCATTCGGCACTGCCACTGCATCTATTATTATCGTCCACACAGTGACACAACAATACGTTAACAAGGTAAGCAACTCCAAAACGTACTGATAACTTACTTAAAATCTTCATCTAGGACGCATTTGAACAATAACTTTGACATCAGTCGTGTCTTGTAGCTTGCCTCCATTATAATAACTGTTCATTATTCTATCTGAAAACAGATCCTAGATTTATCTAAATGTATTTCAACTGTTCAAATCTTAGCGCGTTTTGACGCACGGACCACGGTATCTGTCTAAACACTGAAAGTTACCATATTCTACCGAATGGTAAGAGCCCTGCCAGCAGGGGGAGCTCCTTCCATCCTCCCAGCACCTCTGGCCCACGTAACCACCAACCTGAGATCACAAATGATTTTAGAGGGTTGTTTATGCTGACTCTGGAACTACTGTCAAAGGGTCAAAGTGCTTCACGCCTTTAACAGTAAATGCTAAACATTGGTGTATTTGATGCTAAGCTGTGGATATATCTTTATGATCTATCGATTACATTCAGTTTCAATTTTCGCGTATGAATTATGATCGTTAAATTTGACATGGGGACTATAGTAGGATATCGCGGTAGGAGATGAGAAACGGCTACCAGTCGACTCGTCAAACCTATACATAGTGCTAAATCACCCCTTCATCAAATATGTACACAACGTACAGTGGCCAGGGTGATTTAGCACTAACCTATACAGTGATTTCGCCACAGTTAACTCGTCATAGCTTTGACGGTGCAGGCTGGCGTGCAGCAGGCAAGAAGCTTGTAATGGAGGCTTAATACTTCAACAAATTAAATTGGCTGCCTAAAAAACCGGGGAGGATACTGATCGAACTGCTTTGGCACCTTCAAGGGTGAGCTCTCTATAGTAGGCAATTGACGAATTGCTAGGCATAAGCAATACACGAGAACATGCAAGAACTAACTCTACCGGTTAATATCAAAGTGATAGAGGGTCAAATCTAAAATAATGTGTTTGCTTAGTCACCTAAGCTTGACTTTGTAAAAAAAATGAACATGGTGTCACTTTTTAGACGCTTTAATTATAATTGCTTGGTATATTTTAAAACCATACGTTTATTTACACGTTCATCTACGTTTCCCTATAGAGCACATGACATTTGCGAAGTCATACGGGCCGAAAGATATTGGGTGCATTTTTATGCACATCGGACCTTGAATTCGAGTGTTTGAATAATGGTTTGTTAACCCAGCCAGCAGGTTCCCATATGTAGCTTTCCAGTCAGTCACCTATGTATCACCATCAGCAAACTATTAGCAAAATGAAAGTGCGCAGTAAGCACCATATACGCCATGCACAGTCTGATAACCCCCTCCCCCATCGCAATGCAGCACGCGCTCATTGGCTTATCCGGGTTTAACAGCGATTGGTCAAAGTGTCGCTTCCTGTGGCCGGTTAACCACGTACTGAGAGAAACACGGCTATCCGTTGACTTTCGGCACCGTGAGTTCGGTGACATCGTGCCCTTGGCCCCTGCCTAAATTGCGGCCCTGAGTTTGAACATCGCCCCATTTATGTCTTAAAGTCTACCACTCTGCCAGCAGAGGGGGCTCGTTCCTCACTATGGCGTAAGCGTAACGCCCTCTGCCGGGAGATCCAAATTCGACCAGCCAGGAGCAATAAATAGGTTTGTATTTTTTAAGAAAGAAATTGCTTCATCTTAGGATTTGCCTAGCGGAAACATGTCCATGGACAGGCGGTCGATGGCGGTTATTTCAAATGATTAGCGAGCTAATTGTGTAATTTAAGAGGAGGGGGAGGGAATGTTTCAATCTGCAAATTCCTTGCTTGGTGCGTTACTCTATTATTCGGTGTTTAAACAGTTAAATAGACCTTCGGAACAGACAAGCCGACGGCGTCAGTCAAAGTCTTCCCACTTAATATACAATTAGACTGAAACCAGATAATTGTTCGTTTGCACCAACAGAAGCATGAAACCTGCAATTTGTTCGTTTACTGTTACTTTCATCCTATTGTGCCTGACAGTAGCAGGTTTTCCAGGTTCAGGAGGTAATTGTTATGCCACACTGTTTACTTACAGCTTACTTCCATATATACATGTCATGTAGTCATTAGCCATGGATCCATGGCTATGGTTGAACAATCATGTGTTTCGGCCCACACAGCCTAGGGTTCTGGGCTAGCCTAGGCATAGGCATATAGCTCTGACATCAAAACCATCACCAAGGTGAAGGTTTTAACAATTAAGTCAGGGATGTAAGAGCTCTAAGAATTAAGGTTTAACTTCAGTTTAAGTTTCAAACATACCTGGGGTACAATTCCTCCATAGATATTTGTTTCAATTCTGATATGTATTCATATCCACCACATTCACTCATACTGTAATGACTAATGTACTCCTAATTCTATTTGCTAGAGTTCAGAATAGAATTAAGATATATCTAAATCAATCTATAAATACCATGCTTTTATTTTGTATCTTTTCAGAAACTACAGCAAGGCCATGTATAAAGAAGCAAACCAAATGGGGTTCTGTGATCTGTGTATGCAATGCTACATATTGTGACACTGTAGAATCAAATAATCAATTATCTGCAAAGCAATATGCTATATATACATCCTCTAAGGCTGGTCTTCGTCTGAGTAAAATGGTCTATGATATAAAGGATGGCACACATTTGGCAGGTAATTAAGTTATTGTCAACTATATAATGCATACATTCAGTAGTCGCATACACTGCATCCTTCCAAATTGATCTCCCATAGGATGGGTACCAATGCAGTAGCTGACACTATATAATTATGATCTGCTCTGAACAACAAATTTAGGGGATAAGGTGATGTATTAGCCTGGTCAAAAGTGTATCTTCATTATATATATGTATTGTCAAAATATTATCAAATGATTCTAAATGTTTATTAAAACCTACTGATGTGATCATACTATGATTGTGTAATTTTTCTCCTGGCCACCTTAGCAAGATGTTTAGGTAATTTGTATTTGTGTGAATTAAAATGATTTGCCAGCATTTGTGTAAATTACAATATCTTGCAATTGTTTTGGTAACTTTTATTGACTTGCCAGGAGCTTTTAAATCAAACAATGAAGCCAGATTGACACATAAAATGTTACCTGTGCTGTTATGTGGATTATATGGTATAGACAACAATGGTACTTACCTGTTATATCCTTCTTTCAGAGAGACCAATAATCATGTTAGAAAGAAGCACTGTTTATCAGACCATTCTTGGATTTGGAGGTGCCTTCACTGATGCAGCTGGAATAAATATAGCTGGACTTAGCCAAGCTGCTGCAAATAGACTTTTAAACTGTTATTTTGATAAAAATGGTATGATATATTGATGACATTTTTTATTCTATAATTACCTAATTAATTATCCTTGGGTTAAATTGTTTTTATCATTGGCCTCTACTAAAGTATGCTTGGGTATGTGGAAATGATCTAAAATCTAACTGACACAACGTTACGGTACAATACATTATTTGTATTACTTACTGCCTGTAGTCATGGTTCATAAAAAGTTGCAAGGGTCTTTTCAGTAAGTCCTGCTTATTTACCTGGTCATTTTTACCATTGATTATTTGCAGGTATCGAGTATACAATTGGAAGGATACCTATGGCCAGTTGTGACTTCTCCACCCGTCTTTATTCATATGACGATGTTGTTGGGGATCTGCAGATGATAAACTTTCGTCTAGCGGAAGAAGATGTCAAGTTTAAGGTGAAAATGAGTCTCTTGGCAGACCCTTGGCATAACGTCATCGTAACAGCATGAAGTGCCTTGGCTGGTAATGTAACCAGTAGAAAACGATCTAGGCAGCCATGAAGTGAAAAGCAGTTTTCGTGTTTGAGGTATAACCACAAATATGCGTTGCACTCCCTTTCCTTCAGATTCCTTACATTCAAAAAGCGCTGAAAATGAGCAGTCGACCGCTGACAATATTTGGCAGTCCTTGGAGTTCTCCGGCTTGGATGAAAACCAACAAAAACATGACGGGCAAAGGGTCCTTATTGGGCGCTCCTGGTGGGAAGTACTACAAAGCTTGGGCATTGTACTTTGTGAGGTAATCGTTTAATTTATATGTGTGGACTAGGGGGTCATAAAGTCCCAAAGGTTTCAGTTTTTCTTCATTGTGTCGATGTAACATTGTCTGCAGTGTGTGATTTTCGGTTTGCGATAGGTTATTTGGAATCTAAATCAAAAGAAGATCATATAAAAATTTGAATTTTTGGCTTCGGCAAAATGCGAGAAAATAAAAACATTTCGGAAAAACACAAACTTATTCGACAGATAAGGGGACCTACGTACGCTTTCCCCAGTACGTAAGTACGTAGTACGTAACTAATTTTGCATCACAACCTTGTCTTCGGCAGATTTCTGCAAGAGTATGCAGAACACAAGATCGACATATGGGGAGTTACAGCTCAGAATGAACCTACAACAGGATTGATCTCCAACTTCTCCTACCAGGCCTTAGGCTTTACTGCGGAATTACAGAGGGATTTCATTGCTTATGATCTGGGGCCAATGCTGGAAGAACACGGCCTTGGTCATGTGAAGATTATGATGCTAGACGACCAAAGAGTATTTCTTCCGGGCTGGGCGCTGACGGTGTGTTTGAATTTGGACATGCAAAATCCTAGCATTCTAATTTCTGTGTAATTTTGTTCTTCTCTTATATAGTGGCATTATAAGTCGTCGTCGCTATTTATTATGGCTCGGGTATCGTACCAAACTGCGCTAGCGTGCTTAGAACTGGACACGATCGTTGGCCACCAACATAAGCTATGAAATACATAGTTAAGTTGAGTTAATTTTAGATAGACTAAAACCCATGCAATGACGCATATCTATCTTGGGTATGGCGGATTTAATTACGACATTTCGTAATTTTCCTTTATTTTGTATACGCGAATAAAGATACCGAGTAGCATTATTTATCCTATACTTGTAGGTTATGTCATCCCCCGAAGCCGCTAAATATGTGTCTGGCATAGCAGTGCACTGGTACGCCGACTTCATCGTCCCTCCTCTGCCATTGGCCAATACGCACAAAGCCATTCCGGACAAGTTTATTCTGGCCACGGAGGCATGTAGTGGCTCAAACGTCATCGGCATACGTATCCCAGTCAAACTTGGAAGTTGGGAGCGTTTCGAAAGCTACACCAAAGACATCATGGATGTGAGTTATAATAAAAAAAATATTTCTTTAAATGGGTGAATACGTATGTGTTGCCGATTTGACAGACCTTTTAAACTGGGATATACTCTATCGATTAAACGAGCGTGCTCAGACCCGGTAAATTCCAGTCACTGTGATCGTCGTGGTAAAACCGTTTGTTGCACGCAAACATGACAACATGAACGCACCATCGCGTCGCGTCGTGCACATGACCTGCTGAACTTTTTGTCGACTTAATTGCAGGACCTGGCTAACTGGGTGGTCGGCTGGACTGACTGGAATATTGCCCTGGACATGGGAGGCGGTCCCAACTGGGTCTCCAACTTTGTGGACAGCCCCATCATCGTCAATAAGGCTAAGGATGAGTTCTACAAACAACCTACATTTTACGCTATGGGCCACTTCAGGTAGGCTTGACGCCAACCATCGTGTGGGACACCGTGTAGCCCTACTGAGAGGGGGGTGCACTTCAGGTAGGCTTGACGCCAACCATCGTGTGGAACATCATGTAGCCCTACTAAGTGGGGGGGGGCACTTCAGGTAGGCTTGACGCCAACCATCGTGTGGGACACCGTGTAGCCCTACTGAGGGGGGGGGGGCACTTCAGGTAGGCTTGACACCAACCATCGTGTGGGACACCGTGTAGCCCTACTGAGAGGGGGGTGCACTTCAGGTAGGCTTGACGCCAACCATCGTGTGGGACATCGTGTAGCCCTACTGAGGGGGGTGGGGACACCGGAATAGTCTGGTGGTTCACGCGCTGGGTCTAGTTGAGTGCTGGGGGTTCGCGCCCTACAGGGGAGGCGTCCGAATGATCTGGTGGTGATCATGGTGAATGATCGAGTGAACTCTGCCAGGTCAGCCATCGTGTAGGACTTTGGAGGGTCGCGCCCCATTGGGGAAGGGGGAGCACCCGAATGGTCTGGTGGTTAGCGCGCTGGGTCTAGTTGAGTGCTGGGGGTTCGCGCCCTACAGGGGAGGCGTCCGAATGATCTGGTGGTAATCATGGTGAATGATCGAGTGAACTCTGCCAGGCCAGCCATCGTGTAGGACTTTGGGGGGTCGCGCCCCACTGGGGAAGGGGGAGCACCCGAATGGTCTGGTGGTTAGCGCGCTGGGTCTAGTTGAGTGCTGGGGGTTCGCGCCCTACAGGGGAGGCGTCCGAATGATCTGGTGGTGATCATGGTGAATGATCGAGTGAACTCTGCCAGGCCAGCCATCGTGTAGGACTTTGGGGGGTCGCGCCCCACTGGGGAAGGGGGAGCACCCGAATGGTCTGGTGGTTAGCGCGCTGGGTCTAGTTGAGTGCTGGGGGTTCGCGCCCTACAGGGGAGGCGTCCGAATGATCTGGTGGTGATCATGGTGAATGATCGAGTGAACTCTGCCAGGCCAGCCATCGTGTAGGACTTTGGGGGGTCGCGCCCCACTGGGGAAGGGGGAGCACCCGAATGGTCTGGTGGTTAGCGCGCTGGGTCTAGTTGAGTGCTGGGGGTTCGCGCCCTACAGGGGAGGCGTCCGAATGATCTGGTGGTAATCATGGTGAATGATCGAGTGAACTCTGCCAGGCCAGCCATCGTGTAGGACTTTGGGGGGTCGCGCCCCACTGGGGAAGGGGGAGCACCCGAATGGTCTGGTGGTTAGCGCGCTGGGTCTAGTTGAGTGCTGGGGGTTCGCGCCCTACAGGGGAGGCGTCCGAATGATCTGGTGGTGATCATGGTGAATGATCGAGTGAACTCTGCCAGGCCAGCCATCGTGTAGGACTTTGGGGGGTCGCGCCCCACTGGGGAAGGGGGAGCACCCGAATGGTCTGGTGGTTAGCGCGCTAGGTCTAGTTGAGTGATCCCTGTCCGGCCAGAAATAATGAGGATTTTGGGGGTTCGCAGTGGACTGGGGGGGCACCCGAATGGTCTGGTGGTTAGCGCAGTTGAGTGAACTCTGCCAGGCCAGCCGTCGTGTAGGACGTTGGGGGGGGGGATTCGCGCCCCGGGGGGGGCACCCAAATGGTCTGGTGGTTAACGCGCTCTCTGCCCGGCCAGCAAAGTGAGAACTGGGGTGGTTCGCACCCGACCGGGGGACACACGATGGTCTGGTGGTTAACGTGCTCGGCGCTGTCGGGATAAGTAGACCGATACACGCAATCTTAGACGAGTCCAAACCAATCGATTGATTGGGTGATCTGTAGACCGATATACTCACTCCTGGACGAGTCCAAACGCCAGAATTGATTGCGCATTTCTGTTCCATCATCTTACATAGTTGTAAAACGTGATATGTCGAAATGACTTGACACATGCGGTACACACATTTCGCTATGTGATTAATGTTGGCAACATACCGGTTCCCTCTTGTCTTGGTCGAAATAAATGATTATTCTCTCTCTCTCTCTTGAAAGGCTACCACATACAATTGTAACAAAAGCCAATATTCCACGTGGCGGAAGAGAGAATGTGGAAGTAAACTGCCGTGACTAGTCATTTCAGAACTAGTCATTTATATCAACAGCTAGGTCGAAACTTTCGTTTGTGGAAATATTTGACGTGCAAACCATGTATCCTTTGAACTTTGACCCGCTGTTCGCCTTAAAAATAATTAAAATGTTTAGCGTACAAGTTTGAGTTTAACGCATTATCTGTTCTTCTTTTTTTTTTAAACTAATAATATTATAATTACAAATAACGGCTAATCTCTCTTGAAGAAAGACAACACGTAATAGATTTTTTTTCTTTACAGTAAATTCCTTCCCAAAGGTGCGAAAAGGGTTCACGTGAATGTGAAAGGTGACTCATCACTTCAGATCCTGGCTTTCTTGTCGCCAGATGGCTCCACCGTAGTGATTATTAGCAACAGGTACGTCAGCAGGCAAGACATGTCGCACTCCATTCTTCATTCCCCTAAACGCCCCATGCACGGGATTTCAATCAGCGTCAGTCAGAATTATAATGCCGTCTACCCTTGAATAGAACGTGCGGAAGTGATTTCTGGCTCTTAATCCGTTTGGCTATAGTAGGAGCCTGGAAGGACGGGGGTGGTCCAGTGTCGATTTGTCCAAATTCTCAGTGGGTTTTTTTTCGGAAGGAAATGCGTTTATGGTAGACGCTGCCGAATAAGCGTGTTACTATGCAAATCAAATTTGACTTCACTATATTTCACTTCAATAATATTATATTTTCAGATCGGATCAGCCTGTACCATATGCGATTGTCGATAGTGAAGTCATCAGTGCTGTGGCCCCTGCACGGTCGCTGCAAACGGTGATATGGTGGCAGTAGTTGGCACTCTAGATGGATATAATGTGTCATCACTGAATAGACTCAACAACATTGTTTATATTTCGGCAGTAATACGTATATCTATTGTACTATGACGTCTGAAATCGTATGTGATATTAAGTTATGGACTTAAGGATATGTTGCGTTTTTTACAGCATATATATATATATATATCTGTGTAGGTCTAGTAAAATGACCAGAAGTTACTATTAAAATGCTAGGATCACAGCGAATTAATTTTTATAAAAATGAAATAACTACTGCATATGAAGTTATAATTAACGACAAGATATATTTACTATATATTATATTTGTCTGAAGTTTATAGTCACATTATAAGATTCATTCCTGGCGATTCTACTTTTTTTAAAGGCGTCGTTTTATGCTGTATAAAAAAATGAATTTGCAAATAAGAAAAATAAATAAAGTTAAACGTGTGTTTCGCTTGTACAATTTCTTCGCTTACCGATCTACGTGGAGGAATATAAATGGGACAATGTTACAGCTACGTAATTCCTTTTGTAGGATCCAGATTATCACATAGAGTCTGCGTTTAGACAAGGATACCGGTGTCCCAGCGTACTGAGGCGTTTCGATCAAAGATTCCGAAGAATCTAGAATACCGTTTTGCAATCAATGGGGTTTGCTTGATTTTAAATCCTTGCTGAAATACTCGACATCGGACAAAAAAGTCGGACAAAGCTTTCTTGTCAGTTTCAGAAATCAGTACTTCTCACTAGTACCTGCCATCGCCTATTATTGTCAATTTCATAATCACGATTAAGGAAAAAGGACTCAATTAAGCGTGAGCGGGGCTTAGTGTCGGAGTGTGGATCGGTCTATTCCGTATTGTTTAGTGGCGGGCACATCGATCGCGGACGATCGCCTCTGCGAGAGCAGTTCCGCATCATAATAGTAAAATCTGGATGACGATTCTTGTGAAATAAGTGGGGATAACCCATAAATTAATATCGATGCATAACAATTATCCTATATTTATCAATTTTTATTTATCACCGTCGTACACATGGAGCGGAGCACTGAAAAGAAAATCCCGATTACCCCCCCAATGGACTTTTCTAAAGCCTTTAATTTAGATGGCCTCCTGTACATGTTATTAATTAACAAATTCTTCTGGCATCAGTACATAATTTTGGTCACTATTTGCAAGGTATGTTACAAATCGACAACACAGTATAATTCCGACGTTATTGAAGCGAATGGATTTTCTCACAAACTGAGGAGCACCGTGTGTTAGGGCCCAAAACATCATAGTGATGAAAACGTCAGATCACACGGTCTGAGCCATCTAGGAGAAAATGTACAGTTTCACATTGTGCCTCGATCGCAGTGTCTGTTGACGGGGGCTATGAATATATGAGGCAGTAACTCTTTAGTTTCAGATATATTTAAGTGCTTTCATAAACGATGGAATATGGGTATCGCCCCCCCCCCCCCACCTCCCTCCGGGTCTATCCCTTGGAACCTTCTATTCCAAGAAACCTTAGATTTCCTTATTTTCCTGCGCCTTAATTTGCAAATTTCGGCCTCCAAGAGGTCTCTAATTGTCAATCAATCAATCCTTTAGCCCCGGGTGGCCCCTCCCCGTCTCCTTCAGAAACGCCACGCAGGGTTGTGTGAGCGATAACCAGGATGGTTGAAATTAAACTTTAAACTGTATATTTCATTCTACCAAGGTATGACGTTTTGGTCACTATGAAGTTTTGGGTTCTAACAACCGTGCACATGGTTTTATATTTCGGCCCAGATTTATTCGTTCTTTTCACTAATGGCCTAGTGTCTAGTGTCTACCTGTCCGGAAACCGATTATCTACTATTGATAAAATTGTGGCCCTTTCGCAGATTAGACTGCTTTCAAACTGTGGAGTCTTCTGACACAACAACATATATATGGGTCGAGGCTAACTGCATTTTCCGGCAAATTAAAGATAAAAGCGGCTATTCTCCAGCCAAATGCGAATAACCCGTTGTAACGTTGGTTACATATTGCATGATGTACCAGAGGTATAAGGAAATACAAAAAATAAATTGAATTGAGAAAATCAGTGTTTATTTCTTTTTAGTGTGCTTTAATGAGAAAAATGACCAATATTCACAATTCTTACATTTCAATAGCATTACGTACATCTTAGCGGCCTATTCTGACACATTGTTGACTATGGAATCAATATCAATCGTAGAAGTGAATAGCCGCTTTTATCTTTATATAACTGGTTGCGAGACAAACTCTTTCACCTAAGTGAAAACCGATTAGTCAGCTATGTAAAGATAAAAGCGGCTATTGTCAGTGCAAATGCGAATCACCCATTGTAACGTTGGTTGGTGACATCATTTTTTTTATTGCATGATGTACCAGAGGAAATACAAAAAAATCAATTGCATACGAAATAAGTTTTTATTTCTATTGTTGCCATCAAGCTGTAGCAGCCCTCCAAGGAAAATGAAAAATATTGTTATTATATTCACAATTTTTATATTTCAATATAGCATTACATGACTAAATCTTCCCTACTCTCTAAATATCAATGGTGACCTATGGATTTTTTCCATAAATGCAATCTTAGAGGCCTATTCTGACACATTAATTGTTGACCATGAAATTAATATCAGTGGTATAGAAGCGAATATAGCCGCTTTTATCTCTAAGCGCACTCTATCGGGGTATTTGATTTGGTCAAAATATAGGTTATATGCATGTAGATCAAGCCATTATAACCCATAGACTACCATGCAAACCTATGCAATATTGTTTCTAATTATAGGGGGAGGAATACCCACCCTGAATCGCGAATCTCCGACAAGTATAGGGACAGCAAATCGAATCCCTAAAAATATAGGATATCTTAAGGCTGGGCGCGAAAAAAATGCCTTAATGGTGATATCGCGAATATCAAGGAATTTACAGGCTGCTATAACGGATCGCGGTAAATAGGTAAAGGGTCCTCGCTTTGAACCTGGAATTCTACGGATAACGATCCCCAAAAATTGCCAACAGCTGATCGCGAATCTACAAGGAGTTCCTGTATCAGTGTATATGCCGCCAATCGCGGAAATCCAAAAAATAAGGTATACCCCCCCTCCCCCCCCCTTATAGTGGGCTGAAAGTTGTGAAGGTCACGTTTATATCACCATATTTATGTACAGTATTTTTTTCGCCATGTTGGTATGATAAAGCTTGCTTTTTAAAATATAACAACGAAGCAAAGTCAATATCATATGTCTATATAAGTTATATAGAAAGTTGTTGAATGAGCGTTGCCCGGCTGCGACACGCAGCGCCGCCCTGCGTGCGGAGAAAGATTCTAGGTGCACCTGCACTCCCCAGGTGTCGCCACTTGAACTTTAACAAACATGGCCGCTTGCTTCCATGAAGTTATTGGCCACTTCCTGAACACCAAATAATGTCTCTTTTTAAATCCAAAAAGGGTTCTAAACCCTCCTTTGTCTCTTATGTTGGCGACAAACAAGAGGTCGAGACACAGAATGATGGCAGCCCCTCTGTCCGTGTATGTATCGCCAAGCAGACCACTGTTTACTTCTCACATTCGGCCTCGCCTTGCAATTGGCTTGGGTGACCCGCCCACGTCTCAAGGCAGCTGGTATGCCTAAATCTTGTAGCGAAGCGAAGACAGCCTTTCTAGTAATGATTTAAAAGAAAAAGTCAAAATCACTCGTACCTGTCGAAAATCATGAAAAAAAATCAAGTCAAATCAAAATCATTAGACCTTTCCCTGTTTTGTAGACTGATAAAACATATCTTTCCTATAGCCTACAGTCACCCCCCCCCCCCCCCCCGCTGATTTACGGCGCCTGTGCCTACAGTATAGCTTTACAAACTTGATTATACAGGCCAGGGGAGGGGGGCAAGGGTTATTTCCATTCCTAGGGAATGGGCTTTTCATATTACTGTGAATTAGGAATGAAGAAAACCGTTATTTGTGAACTGAGATTGGGGCAGTATCTCATCATCGTGATCAAATTTTCAGTAATCTTAAACTGGGAAATTAAATTTTCGTATTTTGAGAAATTGCCAATTTATATCATATATATTGGTAAGTAATTAAGTAATGAGGGGTACGACTTACATATGACCCAAATCCAAAATTGTCTCTCATGGATTCTTCTACCTCCCCCCCCCCCCCCCCCCCCTCCAGGAGTTTAAATTTCCAGATCTGGGTTTGTTCTTTCACTGGTACCTCTATCATAATCCCATCCAGCGATTAACCCTTTCCTGGTCATAGCGGCCGCATGCAGCCGACTAGGGCTGACGGCCATAGCGGCCGCATGCCGCCGCCCATGGGTCACGGCCAGTACGGCCGTATACGGCCGCAAAAACAGCATTTGAAACTCTTGCTTCATAATTTTTAGCCAATGAAAACGCGTCTACTGATTTACCCCGGGACAGACATTACCAGCAGTTCATAGCACATGGTATTGTCAGTTTTTGGGAAGTTTTTGAGTCAACATTCAGTAATTTTTATCATTGTCTCTGGAGTTTGGACTTTGGACTTTTTTTGTGTACCAAAAAAACCTGGCAGCACCTGGTCTGATACTTGTCACATTGTTTCAACATGTCTGAGGAAAGTAAATCAGAATTTGATGAAGAAGATGTTCAGCCGGTGAGACATGTCATGTGGCTGGTATTGAAGGAGATGACAGTGATATTTCCATATCTGACGTTGATTCCAATGAGTCAGATCCTGAATCTGATCCAGAACAAGATGGCGATGTGGAGGCGTTCACCGATCAGCTACGCAACATTGATATCCAGCAATTTGAAGAAGAAACAGGACCCAGACACACATTGCCAGTTATATTTATTTTACTAAATAATACTAAATAAGATATTAGTTTTGTTTTTAAATCATTGTGAGCATATTTTGGGCACTGCCTGAGAAGAATTGTAAATAGTCTACATTTTAGCCGAGGGATCTTCCTGCAATATAGTTTATGGGTGCTAATTATTTATACTGTAACTTTAATTGTATTCAATCTATTGTGTTTGTTGTTTTTGCATTTTAAAGATCAGTAATTTCTGCACATTTCTTACGCAGTATGTTCAGATGATATATGAATATTTTTTGGTGAATATATGAGATAGAGAATTATGCGAAAAATGTCTTCATGTCTGATTTGTCTCCGGTTGTAAAAAATATTTAATAAAGAATGAAATTTATGTGTTTTCATTATATGATGCACCAGTGATCTAGCTAGCCTGTGTTCAAATTTTAGGTAGATTGGTGAACAAGTTTTGTAATAACGAGTGCAAACACTGCAGCACCCCTTCTCAGAAATTGCATTAATCCACATGTGTGAGGATTAATAGGATTCTCTAGCAGCTTATGGATCCCAGTAATCCAATCCTCCAGCAGGCAGAACTTTTAAAGAATTTGACCAGGAAAGGGTTAAGCCATGTAATTGCTCAAGTGCCAATTGTGGAGCAACTGTCATGTCTCGGTTACCCAGTATTAAGTAGGTGAATTTCACACTGAAGGTGCAACTTATACACCAGTGCAACTTATATATGGTTAAAATCTAAATATTTCTTTAAGTATGCAGATGTATGTTATACACTGATGCAACATATATCCTCCAGAAATTACAGTAGTTATTTATATTCATTCTTTTATTGACCTATACCTCTGAGTTTTTTCCAGTGCAAAATCTATAAGTTTGTATATATGTCATTATCTGGGAATCAAAGTTATATATACTACTAGCTATAATAAGCTACTAGAAATTAATCTGTCTTATTAATGTATAACTATATACTATATTATTCATATATTATCCAGGCTGTATAGGGATAGTATCAGTCCCATTCCAGAACCCAGAAAGGGTTTGCTCTCTCTACATATTATGACTGGGGAGGTGGGGGTATACCCAAATAAACCTCATGCAGTTTCTACATTGATAGTGTGGTTATGTTATTACTAAGTCTTTTGAAATGTTCTAAAATTATATCTTGATAAATCAAGTGGTCCCTGCACAATACAAGCTCTCCATTGTATAAAGCAAACAATATGTTAAATAAAAGTGACTATACCATATATATATATATGTTTGAATACCTGTCAAGTGAAGTGTATCTTCTTCAGATCTATGGAAAGAGTCTTGATGCATACAGGCTTCTACTCCGGAGAAGGAAATGTTAACTAGGGTCTATCTATAGATCTCTTGCTGAGACATTACAAGTGATAATATACTGGTATTATCTTACTATGTGACACATTGTACTTTATAGGGTACAGATAACTCAGATGCTGAAATGGCCTCCAGATCAAGAGAACCAAGACTGTTGCCAGGTATGTAGGAAATGATACTCAGAATACTCATCTGTTTTTTATGGTGTCGTCTATCTTTTTGATTTTGCTTTGTTCCTTTCTGTTGATGCTATCTGATACTAACCAAACAACAAATGTATAAACAATGGACTGGGATTGAATATTAAGTGTTACAGATTTTATTGCACAAGTTATTCCTGTTTCATATTTAACACTGGAACCATTACTAATTTTGTCTCCATGTATGTTTTATATCTACAGGTGAAATGATGATCTGTTTTACCGAAAAGGTAGTGAAGTATATTCCATATGGGGAGGAGCGGAGTGGGATCGTAGGCACTCTGTATGTTACCAATTTCAAGCTGACCTTTGTGCCAGCTGCAGGCCAAACGATCTACAACGGCAAGGTAGGTACACTACCTAAGTGAAATAGATGTTGAAAAATCATGTTAATGTGACGAAAATCTCTCATGACGCACATGTTATTTGATTGGTATACTGACGATGGATATGCCAGTCCTGCATTTGGAGCTTTCAGAATATAATGACGCCTTTGGACGTTTTTTACCCCAAAAGTTCCATATTTTTATGAGCATTTTAGTTAGTTTTTTTTTTGTTTTTTTTTTTGTTCAAGGCTATGTAATTTGTGGCTCTGTATCAATATATAAACAATTGTTTATCGTTTCATGATGCTTATTTAAGCCATACAGTTTACTGTATATCCTGTAATATGCAGTAGTATTTGTGTTTTCTTTTGTTTTAGGGTACACAGAGAAATCTGCTCGTGGGTGACAACGATATTGTACTGAACAACATTGATGCAGTCTACCAAAGTAGGTCTGCCGGGCCAGCTCACTGCACTTGTAGCACAACTATTATGCTTATAGTTAAAGTTATATAGTTATTCGGTGACAGCGATGAAACTGCGTAGTCGGCTTTTGATGATATGGAGTTATTACACCTGATCGTTGTATGTGTTGCACAGATTGTTTTTTTATGTTCGCCTAACCTATACTGTCCATCAGGCCAGCTTTGTAATCTGTTATGCATTTCTACTACAAATTGTAAACTAATTCGTACGAACATTATTACTACAACCATTATATACGTTTACTTCTATATCAGCCTCCAAGAGTAAAAGGAAGAAGCTGAGTCCTGGTAAAACTGTCTCTGAGCGGGTCAAAAACCTACAAATATGCTGCAAGGTGAGCCTATCAACCTGTCTGCCATCAATATGCCACTGTTTATGTAGGATGATCAAAGACGTGTCGCTTTCTGTGATAGAAACCAATAGCTTCAAGTTAAGTGATTATTTTCCTTTATTCATTAATTTTCATTTTTCTGGTGCACAGGTACATGAATGCATGTGTATTTTGGTATGGTACAGGTACCCGTATGTAGGTCAGATACTCGATCATGCTTAGCATCTGTGTCTAGTGATTGAGCCACACATCGTACGTCTGGTGATTGTGTCACACATCGTACGTCTGGTGATTGTGTCACACATCGTACGTCTGGTGATTGTGTCACACATCGTACGTCTGGTGATTGTCACATCCTACGTCTGGTGATTGTGTCGCACATCTTACGTCTGGTGATTGTGTCACACATCGTAGGTCTGGTGATTGTCACACATCGTATGTCTGGTGATTGTGTCACATTGTGGTCTAGTGATTGTGTCAAACATCGTACGTCTGCTAATTGTGTCACACATCGTACGTCTGCTAATTGTGTCACATCGTACGTCTGGGGATTGTATTACACACTCTATGTCTCATTATTCCAAGAGGTTCCTTAGACCGGTTTAGCCGATGTGTTTACTGAGGTGGCCAAACACACGAAATGCGTACATGCGATTTTCGTTCTATGATAGATTGATCATGTTCATTTTGTATCCTTCAGGATTTAAGTATACACTACTTCAACTTTAGCAACATGGAGAAAGACCACGCTAAACCAGTGAGTACCCAGTGTTGCATGATGTCCTAGGGCCGATGTGTAACAGACGTAGTTAACAACCTTGGTACACGTTAGCACTGACACCAACCAGCAAAACCAATGAGATCCGAACAAACTCGTGCCTCCCGCAACTAGGCAAGATATACACACGTAGACATCCAGCAGATCTCCGTTTTAGTTACTTATTTTGTTGTTCTACAGCACTAAGAACGATCGCTTTTATGATATTGGAGTCTGCCTGGTAAGTACTCTGGAAGGATTTGCCAGCCCATCCTTCCCGTATCATATACCGTGTAATATGAGGACCCATGACCCTCATTCCCTGGTTAGAAGTAGTCCCGGTGTAAAGGCCACAGACTGAGCAGGCGGGATACAGCCGCGACCAATTAACTCTCTCAACATTCTTTTCAGACCGTGAACGCCATTGTTTACCACGCTTTCCCCAAGCGACTGGATCTACAGTTCACTCTAGACTATTTGGGAGACACTCAAGATGGTGAGCGTGTGTGATTATTCTTACTTATAATAATACATGTATATTAATTAGGATAACCAGAGGGCGTGAATGAAATGTACGCCAATAATTGGCAACATTTATATCCCTAGACCCGCCTCTCAGTATGATGATGAGATCAGCAGTGTTGGACGTATGTTAATGTCCGGGTTTCTTATTGATTTGTAGTCTCGCAGCCACGAGTGCCTTGGTTTGGAGAGGTGGCGCACTGGGAAAATGAACTGGAGAGGTTAAAGGCCCCAGGGTACCGGGTGACCAATATCAACCACGACCACTCACAGTCCGAGAGGTATCCTCAGTCTCCTTATAAATGTTGTTTCTATGCACAGTAACACCGGGATCAATGTTGAAATACGGGATAACAAAAAATGACCCCTGGAAAAAAAAGGTCCGATATTGACAGGATTGCAGAAAAAACAATAATTGAACGCGACTGACTATAACGATGTGTGCACGGCCAACAAATAACGCCGTATAATTGGCCGATTCCTCTCCCCTGATATAGTACCTGCGGCGTGTAATGTAGTACCCTGTACCATTATGATGGACTCTTCCAGTTTGCCGTGTTATTTCGTCATTCCGTCAACGATGCCTGACAACAAAGTGACCGAGGCCTGTAAGAAGTGTGAGAAGTACCGCTGCCCAGTAAGTGAGATGGCAATGTAATTTATATAACAAAGAATTATAATGAACAACTCTTCATGTGTTTTACAGTAAATAGGCGCGTCCCATATTTATATACTAGAGTCACCGATGCGTCATTTCTCTGTCTTTGTAAGTTAATTAATTGCTCTGTATGATTGAACTGTGAAAATAATTGACGATCATGTTTATTAGAAGAGAACAGCACGCAATTAATTTGTACGTTTTGTCCATATCACACATTATTACAAACCCAGGGCTTTCAAATTCATTAATGCCGTTCACACTTTGTTTAGTCGATATTTTCATTAAAATTTAGTGAACACTTTAAGGACAGGCTGGCAGATCCAGGAACCTAATCAATTCAATCATACTTTCCGTTCTGTGGCAATTTGTTCTTCCTGTAATATCCAAAGTTATGTTGCACATAATAAAGCTCCATTGACCACAAATATCGGCCTCTATAAATAAGCTAAAAGTAGGAGCCTGTTGCCTGTGCCTGTTATGACGTCTGCTGTCTTCATGGTCTCAATTGCATCCAATGGCAACCATTGCCAATGAACGCTTCAAGCACGCTCCGTCTTTTAGCTTCTTTAATGGCTGACGTTTTGTGATCAATGGAACTTCCATCATGTGCAGCATAACTTTGGATATTACAGGAAAAATATATTGCCACAGAAAGTATGATTGATTGGGTATCTGGGTCCTGCAGCCTGTCTGTAAATGAGCTCTCCGAGCGTGATGGCGGTGTCTGTTTCCCTGTAGGTATGGAGTTACAGCCATTGCAGTGGCACATCCCTGGTCAGAATGCCCAATATCATGAACACGTGTGATAACCCAGAGCGCCAAGAAGAGATGTAAGTTGACAGGTCATAGGACGGTGAATATCAACACATTTAAGGTCTTTAAGAAGACAGAACTTAGGGGGGGTAAATGTCGACACACCCCAGGTCTTTAAGAAGACCGGACTTAGGGGGGCTAATGTGGACACGCCCCAGGTCTTTAAGAAAACCGGACTTAGGGGGGCAAATTTCGACACGCTTCAGGGGCCGTATTCATAATCCCCTCGTAAGTTACGCACGAAAAGTGCATTTTCGTCTTAGCCTCACCAGCTCGTTGTGGTGGTGCTCTTGATTAAGATATCCTCTTCAATATAATTTTAGCACTTTCTTAATTCAGAAACTCCACTTCTTGGGTCACTACTTACGTATTTTGAACCCGATAATCGATCGACAAATCCTCCACTTAGCGCTCAGTCTAGTGGCGTAGCCTTAGTGGCGATTATGAATACGGACCCAGGTATTTAAGAAGACCATGTATACCATGGAAGGCGCAAGCCACCAACCACTATTAGTAGTTTAATGTACGTTTCACGGGATCCGTTGCTTTGGTTTCCAGCTTCCTGGCCTACATGCGGAACAGTGACCCCCGCCACCTCATTCCCAAGGTCATCGACCTCAACGACGCGCTGGTGATTCCCAACCAATCAGATACGCCCGATGAGCGACTGACCGTGCCGAATGTCAAGGACATCCGAGTCAGTCACGACAAGATCAAAGAGATGACAATGCCAGGTAAGTTCTTTGGAGTTCTGTGTGACAAAACAGTAGATCGTCCTGAATATCAACTAACTCACTTGAGGGCGGCGCTATTTTTTTGCAGATTTTTCAATTTACCTTAATCGGGTTGCGTAGAGACGGAGACGAGTCGTGGTATTAATGTCAATACCTAAAGCTTTGTGGTCTCTCATTTATTGTTATTTACGTCAGCAAACATGAATATGATGTTCTCTAGATTTTAATGTATATGTTACATTATGGCACGTACATTGCTTAATTTAATGAGTATAGATCTGAAAATGGCTCTGATCTTAGGAACGTCTTGGTTCGGATCCTGAACCTTTCCCGTGGATAGTTAAACGACATATATATATACATGTACATGTAAACTATTGAAGAAAGTGCTCTTTATATATCTTAACTTTTGGTGATGATGATATATCATCATATGGAGCACGTTATCTTGACATGTAATTCTATAAAGTCAATGATAAAACAAGTGACACAAGAAATAGCGAAGCTCTGTGTTCTCCACTGAAATTTGCATTTGTTTTCCATGTATTTTCCATATACTTTTTGTTCAAGTTTTGATTTTTTTTTTTTTTTTTTTTTTATTGTGAGCCCGTAATGTAAAACTCCTCTTTCCATTGCCCTGGTAGCCACCCTGAAAGACCTGCACAACGCCGACGGCGCGTGGCTCTCGGCGCTCGACGGAAGTCGCTGGCTACACCACGTAGGACAATGCATCAAGATGGCCACCAAGATCTCCGAGGACCTGACCCTCTCCAGTGTTGTCGTCAAAGGTAGCTACAGGCATAGCACATGTCCGGTGACACTGAACGCTGTGGCCAGATTGTTCTCTTGTTATGTGACGTCATTAAATGCTTTATGCAATGACGTCACAATATGTAGACCACAGTACCGCCTTTTGTTCAGTGACGTCACAATATTGAGACACAGTACCGTCCATTGTTAAGTGACGTCACAATATTTAGACACAGACGTACCTTTTGTTTAGTGACGTCACAATATGTAGACCCAAACGTGCCTTTTTTTCAGTGACGTCACAATATGTAGACACAGACCCGCCTTTTTCAGTGACGTCACAATATGTGGACACAGACGCCCCTTTTGTTCAATGACGTCACAATATGTAGACAGAGACGCCCCTTTTGTTCAATGACGTCACAATATGTGGTTCTACACCCGGTCGTTGTTTCCAGAGAGGGACGGCGGGACGGACCTGACTCCGGTGATCTGCTGCCTGGTCCAGATCCTCCTGGATCCCTTTTGTCGGACGCAGCACGGCTTCCAGGTTCTCGTGGAGCGAGAGTGGGTTGCCATGGGTCACCGGTTTGCCGAGCGCTACGGATTCGTCAATATTGACGACGAGGAGGATAATCAGGTCTGATAATGTAACAATATGAATAGTGGGAAATAATAATTATATTAGGGGCTTTAATCGACGTAATGTTAGAATATAATATGGCGAAGACACGAGCGTGTATAACTACTAAAACTAGAATCCATAAGGAAAAACTAAACATATCCAGATAACTTCTCCTCTTATGACAGAATAATGTGCACCGCCATCTCCCCTCCCCCATGGGGCTGCCTCGGTACTTTCTCCGGTCATAGATGGGGCGTCTTGGGGGAGGTACCGTCTGTTCCCTAACGCTTGCCGGGGTGGGCAGGCGGGCACGGCTGACTACCTGGCTCTCAGGTTGCTGTATTATGTCAATCCCTTGTTCTCTGCTTCCAGAGCCCGGTGTTTCTCCTCTTCCTGGACTGCGTGTGGCAGCTGCAGCGCCAGTTCATCTCCGTCTTTCAGTTCTCCGAGGTTTACCTGATCAGCCTCTGGGACAGTCTGTGCACGGGTCTCTTCAGCAACTTCCTCTTCAACAGCCCCAACGAGCGAGTGCGTCTGACGCGGCGGGGCCCGGAGACGCACTACCAGCGTCGCTCGCCCCTTCACCAGGCCAGCCAGAAGCCGCCGCAGTACAAACCCCTGCTGTCCGTGTGGGACTGGTCCAAGCAGTTCACCGAGGACGCACAAACCTTATTTCGTAATCCCATGTACTCGTTTCGCATAGAGCTAGAGGAGGGGCTTCTATCACCGGGAACACGGCTCAGTGATTTGAGCGGCGGCGAGGGCGGGAAGGGCGGGAAACTGCTGGACTCCATTTACCGGAAGAAGTTGTCCGGGTATTTCGTGGAGGACGGCCTCCAGGGGGCGCCAGCACTGGACGGCCCGCTGCGGCCGGTCGTCAGCCCCGCGGCCCTCACCTTCTGGGCCCACTGCTACCTCCGCTGGCTCACCCCCGTGCAGATCATCGGCGGCGGCAGCCCGGCCGAGTACCTCCAGCAGAGCCTGCTCATGGAGGAGGTCCTGCACCTGCAGCGCAAAATCGACGGCCTGCAGTCGGGTCGCTCCTCTGGCGGGTCGACCATCTCCCACACCTCCGCCTCCTCCGCCTCCTCCATGCTGCTGGCGCCGGAAGTACCGGCGCCGGGCGCCGATAGGGGGAGCCCGGTGTCGAGATCGCGCAGCGACCTCTACTTCAGCGTGCGGCGGCGGCCAGAGGGCGCGCCCGGCGACAGACTGTCCCACCACTTGACGTCGTCGTTCCCCTACTCGCCGTGTCGCCCGGCCAACCTGATGCCCTTCATCGCCACGCCCATCAAGATGTTCATGGAGCAAAGTCTGATGAGCGACGCGGACGACGGCACCGGAAGCGAGCTGGAGGAGAGCAACGGGTCCTACAACGGCTCCTTCCTCGTGTAGGCCATCATACCACGTGACTCGTGACACGTCGCCATAGAAACCACTTGGAACTATGCAACCAGCTGACCACGTGGCTGTCAGGTTTCCTGTTGCTTGGTTGTGTGAGATCTTCAATGTTGTTAATGAGCTCTCGTAAGGATGATGTCGATTTTTTTAAAGTTTTTCTGTTGGTTACCTTTTGCGACCTGTCGCACAAAGACGATAAGATTCGGTTTACGTGCAAATAATCAGTACTTTGGTTTACGTGTGTGTCCTCAGATACTGTATTTCCACATATGTACGTATGTCTTCAATGACGAATATGAAAAGTGAAGGAATTACCTCGGCGGTACTGACAAGTACCTGTATGCATGCTACGTGTTGTACCATGCGGCCAAAAATGTCCAGAAAGCGTTGTATTTGATTACTGAATATCCTCGACTGTTTCAATCACATTTGTATGAAATATTTGTAGGACATTATTTGTAGGACACTGCCACACGCTGTCTATGCCTGGTGTCTTTAGCTTTACTGGCGCCTGCCAGTGCAATATGTCTATCTACCGTTGGAACGCTGTAGCACTGAAACGAAGAAAGCCCCAAGGTTATTAATTACGTTCTGGCCGATAGGGATCCCATGCAACCCTGTTTATAGTTTTACATACCCCCCTCCCCCTTTCCCACCATACGTACATTTTCATGAGCCGCCTGTGATGACTATATGCTTCATACAAATGGCACATTGCCTTCCATGGCGTGTAGACACATCAGGGTAAATTTAGTGGGTGGTATTCTTGTTTTTGTTGCATGAAGAGCGTTTCGTTAATCGTTAATTCCAAGTTTGTTTTACGTACTTTTACCCTAGTCCAATGTCCTTGTTAATGAAACCAAACTTATTTTTACCCTATTTTAATGTGTATCATCTATGCGTTTCAGTTGATGATAGATTTTAGGTGGCATGCTTGGCTACTCCGCTCTCTATTTGTAAACAAAACTACTTGCACTTGTATGAATTGGAAACGCGGGCATCGAAGAGAGGTTGTGTATTGTGTAGCAGTATGTTATTTGTACATAGACCGGGTGGTACTTTGGTAGGATGGGTCTGATTCTGAATCTATGATCGTAGTGGATGGTAGCGGGGAAAAACAGGATATGTAACCAACGCTCTGTAATTATGGTAATGGTATAGCCATCTCCATTAATTATGTTTATAATCTCCACTGACTGCCATTGTAATTATGGTAATGGTATAGCCATCTCCAATAATTATGTTAATAATCTCCACTGACTGCCATTGTAATTATGGTAATGGTATAGCCATCTCCATTAATTATGCTAATAATCTCCACTGACTGTCATTGTAATTATGGTAATGGTATAGCCATCTCCATTAATTATGTTAATAAGCATTACTCAACATTGTAATCACTATATGAGAATCATTTCTCTTCATTGTAATCACTATATGAGAATCATTTCTCCATTGTAATCGCTCTACGAGAATCATTTTTCCATTGTAATCGCTCTGTGATAATCATTTCTCTCCACGGTAATCACTATATGAGAATAGTTTCTCTCCATTCTAATCACTGCGAATCATTTCTCCATTGTAATCGCTCTATGGGAAATATTTCTCTCCCTTGTAGTCAAAATGAAAATCATTTCTCTCCATTTTAATCACTATATGAGAATCATTTCTCCATTGTAATCGCTCTTTGAAAATTATTCTCCATGGTAATCACTGGGAATCGTTCCACTCCATTGTAATCGCTCTATGAGAATCATTTCTCCATTGTAATCGCTCTATTAGAATCATTTCTCTCCATTGCAATCATTATTTTAGAAATTATTTCACTGCATTGTAATTACTATGTGAGATTCATTTGAATCCATTGTAATGGATATATAAGAATCATGCTGTCCATTGTTATCATCAGTGATAACTAGGCTGTCTATTGTGATCACCATTATGTTAGGATATTGCTGTCCATTGTTATCATCAGTGATAACTAGGCTGTCCATTGTAATCACCATTATGTTAGGATATTGCTGCCCGTTGTTATCATCAGTGATAACTAGGCTGACCATTGTAATCACCATTATGTTAGGATATTGCTGTCCATTGTTATCATCAGTGATAACTAGGCTGTCCATTGTAATCACTATTATGTTAGGATATTGCTGTCGATTGTTATCATCAGTGATAACTAGGCTGTCCATTGTAATCACCATTATGTTAGGATATTGCTGCACGTTGTTATCATCAGTGATAACTAGGCTGTACATTGTAATCACCATTAACTATGCTGCCCACAGTTATCACCCAGTGCCAACCATATTATAAAAAAACTATACTCTCCACTCTTATTCAGATTCAAGTCTGTTGTTGTAATCACCACTGATGACTATATGATTCCTGCCAGACAGGCACGCGGAAGGAATGCCGTTTCAATTGTAACAATGGAGACACATGTTCCCAACTCTATCCTGGCTGAGTCTTACTCCGCCATTTAAAGCTACATATGATGGCGGATTGATGAGTCAGGGGCGGCGTGGTTATCTCACTGCGGATACAGACCACGTGTTCTGCGTCCACTCGTCGTGGCTTGGTGACAATGTTGAATAACACTATTTTTATCTGTTAGAACTGGCGATCGTCCACTTAGAGTAGAGTATGTCTCAACATATCACCTAAACTTATTGTTATATTGACAGGACACTTTTCAAGTGATGAATTTTATGTCAGATTATGGTTGTGATCAAGAACGAATTGAACGACTTCAGCGCATGGGTGATATTCTTTGTGCGAGTCCTATATATATTTTGTTATGCACTTTCCATTTTTTTCGGTACTTTCCGTTCACTTTCCTTACATATCCCTCACAGTTTTAATCCCAATTTAACAGAAGGTGCTTGGCGAAGCAGCACCGCAAGGGTGGAATGACACTGCCATATTCCACGTTTTATTAAAACTGAGGCTGACCCTCATCAAGGTGATTAACTCTAACGAAAGTTCCCAGTGATATCTAGAATCGACACATTTTGGTAAGATTTCAGAGTCTGTCTATGAAGAGCAAAAAATACCTTGCTCACATCGTTGTTAATTAAAAAAAACACTTTTGGCAGGGCAAATTAGGTTGAACGACTATGCTGTTTGTATCTTCCCTTCTTTTTTTCTTGTATGTAGTTTCTTTTCCGGTCATGTTGCACCTTTCGCTATAGGAAGCCCAGTAACCCACATTCCAGTCGGCGACTGTCCCCTGTTTCTGTACCGCCGTGTTATATCACCACTTGTGTGGCTGCGGAACCCTTGGTGTGTCGTGGAGTCGTTTGGAATAAAATATAAATACACCGCATTATATTCTTTTCTTTTTTCCTTTTCTTCCCAGACTAACAAAACACGCCTATGACGTATGGCTTTGTGTAAACCTTTCACGTCGCTCTCAGTTTCAGTTATTCTTCCTTAGTTCTCTCTTAACGTCTTGTGCAAGTAATGTCAATTAACTTCAACATGTTTATCTATCATCGGATAGCCTGTTGCTAGGTGCGTTAAAGTCAGTCTTAGAATGTACTTCCTTGTCCGATGTAGAGCAAAGAGTAGGGGGTTACCCCCGGGGACATGGCTCCACTCTCCCTTCCTTCTCCCATTGACGCGATATGACCAAAAGTGGTTACAGCGTCCTGAATATACAACCAACCGATGTAGAGGTTTCCCTCACAGTGCCATGGTGACGTGAACTGATTGTCTTCACAGTGCCATGGTGACGTGAAGTGATTGCCCTCACAGTGCCATGGGGACGTGGAGTGATTGCCCTCACAGTGCCATGGGGACGTGGAGTGATTGCCCTCACAGTGCCGTGGTGACGTAGTGATTGCTCTCACAGTGCCATGGTGATGTGGATTGATTACCCTCACGGTGCCATGGTGACGTGAGTGCGTAGAGTTTTCAGTTTAACTGTGGAGTGAAATGTCTTCACAGCACGCGAGCCTGCACGCCAGCGCCTCGTAGGCGAAATGTGGCATTGTATTTAAACAGGAAGCCCGTAGTTTCAGGATCATTTTATATTTAGTTTGTCCTGGTATGATCGTCTTTCGTATACCTGTCTTCCGTGAAGAGAGAAGTCATATTTACATAGATTAGACAGACATCTTAGCAAACAATAAGTTACCGAATAACGACATAGACGAGCAGCACAAGTAGAGATCCACACTCACCTCCCTCTTAACATTTGCATGAATGGATGAGTTGATCCATGAAACCATGTATATTGGGGTAATTTATGCAGTAAATACCCAACCATTCTCCAAAGTCATGTAACTTATATATATATGGTCAGGATATGGTGTGACTATGTGTAACTTACACATGGTGTGGCCATCGGTAACTTACATATGGCCGAGGATATTGGGCGGCTATTGGTAACTTACATATGGCCGAGGATATTGTGCGGTTATTGGTAACTTACATATGGCCGAGGATATTGTGCGGCTATTGGTAACTTACATATGGCCGATGATATTGTGCGGCTATTGGTAACTTACATATGGCCGAGGATATTGTGCGGCTATTGGTAACTTACATATGGCCGATGATATTGTGCGGCTATTGGTAACTTACATATGGCCGAGGATATTGTGTGGCTATTGGTAACTTACATATGGCCGAGGATATTGTGTGGCTATTGGTAACTTACATATGGCCGATGATATTGTGCGGCTATTGGTAACTTACATGATTCTCCCAGGTGACAACGTTGGCGCAACGCTTCAAACAGAAAACTTACAAAAATGAAGAAACTTGGTCTTTTCGTGATCCAAAAGTGATACGAAAACATCCAACTGGTCTTATTTTATCTTTGCCATGTGGTTTAATGACGCACCCCTGTATTGTTACTCCATGCACTGCACATTTTGACTTGAATGGTTAAGTCGATCACTTGCTCTCGCCATTTTTGTTACCGCGGAGGCACGCGAAACTCTGTGACGTCACTCGCTGTTTGGTAAACTTGCAAAAGCCCGGGTGCAGGGCTAAATTTAGAACGTTATTTTTAGCTTTCGAGTGTTTTGAAGACGGAGTTTTCCTTGTATATTCCCAAAGTTCTGCGCTTCATCGCCTCCAAATATTTTAACGTATATCTCCCATAGCCATGTTTAGTGAAATGGTACTCATAGTCTTTAGAATAAACCTGGAAAGAAATTGACTTATAGCTGCCTATACTTCAACATGGAGCACGTGTGTTTGTTTGTCCCCAAAACTGAAGTCTCGCGGCCCGATCGCGAGAACTGTATAGCCCTATTGGTAACTTACATATGGCCGATGATATTGTGCGGCTATTGGTAACTTACATATGGCCGATGATATTGTGCGGCTATTGGTAACTTACATATGGCCGATGATATTGTGCGGCTATTGGTAACTTACATATGGCCGATGATATTGTGCGGCTATTAGTAACTTACATATGGCCGAGGATATTGTGCGGCTATTGGTAACTTACATATGGCCGAGGATATTGTGCGGCTATTGGTAACTTACATATGGCCGATGATATTGTGTGGCTATTGGTAACTTACATATGGCCGAGGATATTGTGTGGCTATTGGTAACTTACATATGGCCGATGATATTGTGTGGCTATTGGTAAGTTACATATGGCCGATGATATTGTGTGGCTATTGGTAACTTACATATGGCCGATGATATTGTGCGGCTATTGGTAACTTACATATGGCCGATGATATTGTGCGGCTATTGGTAACTTACATATGGCCGATGATATTGTGCGGCTATTGGTAACTTACATATGGCCGAGGATATTGTGTGGCTATTGGTAACTTACATATGGCCGAGGATATTGTGCGGCTATTGGTAACTTACATATGGCCGATGATATTGTGCGGCTATTGGTAACTTACATATGGCCGAGGATATTGTGCGGCTATTGGTAACTTACATATGGCCGATGATATTGTGCGGCTATTGGTAACTTACATATGGCCGAGGATATTGTGTGGCTATTGGTAACTTACATATGGCCGATGATATTGTGCGGCTATTGGTAACTTACATATGGCCGAGGATATTGTGTGGCTATTGGTAACTTACATATGGCCGAGGATATTGTGCGGCTATTGGTAACTTACATATGGCCGAGGATATTGTGTGGTTATTGGTAACTGACATATGGCCGATGATATTGTGTGGCTATTGGTAAGTTACATATGGCCGAGGATATTGTGTGGCTATTGGTAACTTACATATGGCCAAGGATATTGTGTGGCTATTGGTAACTTACATATGGCAGAGGATATTGTGTGGCTATTGGTAACTTACATATGGCAGAGGATATTGTGTGGCTATTGGTAAGATACATATGGCCGAGGATATTGTGTGGCTATTGGTAACTTACATATGGCCGATGATATTGTGCGGCTATTGGTAACTTACATATGGCCGAGGATACTGTGTGGCTATTGGTAACTTACATAAGGCCGATGATATTGTGCGGCTATTGGTAACTTACATATGGCCGAGGATACTGTGTGGCTATTGGTAACTTACATATGGCCGATGATATTGTGCGGCTATTGGTAACTTACATATGGCCGAGGATATTGTGTGACTATTGGTAACTTACATATGGCCGATGATATTGTGCGGCTATTGGTAACTTACATATGGCCGAGGATATTGTGTGGCTATTGGTAACTTACATATGGCCGATGATATTGTGCGGCTATTGGTAACTTACATATGGCCGAGGATATTGTGTGGCTATTGGTAACTTACATATGGCCGAGGATACTGTGTGGCTATTGGTAACTTACATATGGCCGATGATATTGTGCGGCTATTGGTAACTTACATATGGCCGAGGATATTGTGTGGCTATTGGTAACTTACATATGGCCGATGATATTGTGCGGCTATTGGTAACTTACATATGGCCGAGGATATTGTGTGGCTATTGGTAACTTACATATGGCCGATGATATTGTGCGGCTATTGGTAACTTACATATGGCCGAGGATATTGTGTGGCTATTGGTAACTTACATATGGCCGAGGATAGTGTGTGGCTATTGGTAACTTACATATGGCCGATGATATTGTGCGGCTATTGGTAACTTACATATGGCCGAGGATATTGTGCGGCTATTGGTAACTTACATATGGCCAAGGATATTGTGTGGCTATTGGTAACTTACATATGGCCGATGATATTGTGCGGCTATTGGTAACTTACATATGGCCGATGATATTGTGCGGCTATTGGTAACTTACATATGGCCGATGATATTGTGCGGCTATTGGTAACTTACATATGGCCAATGATATTGTGCGGCTATTGGTAACTTACATATGGCCGAGGATATTGTGCGGCTATTGGTAACTTACATATGGCCGAGGATATTGTGTGGTTATTGGTAACTGACATATGGCCGATGATATTGTGTGGCTATTGGTAAGTTACATATGGCCGAGGATATTGTGTGGCTATTGGTAACTTACATATGGCCAAGGATATTGTGTGGCTATTGGTAACTTACATATGGCAGAGGATATTGTGTGGCTATTGGTAACTTACATATGGCAGAGGATATTGTGTGGCTATTGGTAAGATACATATGGCCGAGGATATTGTGTGGCTATTGGTAACTTACATATGGCCGATGATATTGTGCGGCTATTGGTAACTTACATATGGCCGAGGATACTGTGTGGCTATTGGTAACTTACATAAGGCCGATGATATTGTGCGGCTATTGGTAACTTACATATGGCCGAGGATACTGTGTGGCTATTGGTAACTTACATATGGCCGATGATATTGTGCGGCTATTGGTAACTTACATATGGCCGAGGATATTGTGTGGCTATTGGTAACTTACATATGGCCGATGATATTGTGCGGCTATTGGTAACTTACATATGGCCGAGGATATTGTGTGGCTATTGGTAACTTACATATGGCCGATGATATTGTGCGGCTATTGGTAACTTACATATGGCCGAGGATATTGTGTGGCTATTGGTAACTTACATATGGCCGAGGATACTGTGTGGCTATTGGTAACTTACATATGGCCGATGATATTGTGCGGCTATTGGTAACTTACATATGGCCGAGGATATTGTGTGGCTATTGGTAACTTACATATGGCCGATGATATTGTGCGGCTATTGGTAACTTACATATGGCCGAGGATATTGTGTGGCTATTGGTAACTTACATATGGCCGATGATATTGTGCGGCTATTGGTAACTTACATATGGCCGAGGATATTGTGTGGCTATTGGTAACTTACATATGGCCGAGGATAGTGTGTGGCTATTGGTAACTTACATATGGCCGATGATATTGTGCGGCTATTGGTAACTTACATATGGCCGAGGATATTGTGCGGCTATTGGTAACTTACATATGGCCAAGGATATTGTGTGGCTATTGGTAACTTACATATGGCCGATGATATTGTGTGGCTATTGGTAACTTACATATGGCCGATGATATTGTGCGGCTATTGGTAACTTACATATGGCCGATGATATTGTGCGGCTATTGGTAACTTACATATGGCCAATGATATTGTGCGGCTATTGGTAACTTACATATGGCCGAGGATATTGTGCGGCTATTGGTAACTTACATATGGCCGAGGATATTGTGTGGCTATTTGGTAAGTTACATATGGCCGATGATATTGTGCGGCTATTGGTAACTTACATATGGCCGATGATATTGTGCGGCTATTGGTAACTTACATATGGCCAATGATATTGTGCAGCTATTGGTAACTTACATATGGCCGAGGATATTGTGCGGCTATTGGTAACTTACATATGGCCGACGATATTGTGCGGCTATTGGTAACTTACATATGGCCGATGATATTGTGCGGCTATTGGTAACTTACATATGGCCGATGATATTGTGCGGCTATTGGTAACTTACATATGGCCAATGATATTGTGCGGCTATTGGTAAGTTACATATGGCCGAGGATATTGTGCGGCTATTGGTAACTTACATATGGCCGAGGATATTGTGTGGCTATTGGTAACTTACATATGGCCGATGATATTGTGCGGCTATTGGTAACTTACATATGGCCGAGGATATTGTGCGGCTATTGGTAACTTACATATGGCCGAGGATATTGTGTGGCTATTAGTAACTTACATATGGTGAGGCCATTGGTAACTTACCTCATGGTGTGGCTATTGGTAACTTGCATATTGTGTGGCTATTGGTAACTTACATATTGTGTTGCTATTGGTAACTTACATATGGCCGACGATAGGACACTATGGTTAACTAAGACAAACGTAGTTACATCATTTGTAAATGTACGCCACTATTACACCTAAGTTATGTTTTGGACACAAAGCATGCCTCTACCGAATCCCACTGATTTCGGCAAATCAAAGTTGTTCTTGTTGAAAAAAAAATCCAGCATGCTTCGGGTAACTAGCTCGCTCTGCTTTGCATAGTTGTATTCGGAGCAGGCAAAAGGCGAGTACTACGTACAGTTGCATACCTTTCAACAGTTTATCATGGTAGGTTAACAGGGTGTTTTCTAAAAGAAAAACTAATTTTGTGCAGACAAATATACTTGACTATCAAAGGATACAATCTTAAGAACGAGATTGAGGCATATAAGCCGAGAAAACAGCTGGTATAAAGGCCAACCGGCGAATGTATTGACCTTCACTGCACTATGCGTAGTTGGAAAACGGTCATATTGCCGGTGTAGCATGATAACCTGTCCGCCGTGATAAAGTGTCCGGCTGACGTGTGCGCATCGAATAGGGATGCTATGTAAATAGCACGTGTATGTTAGGTTTGGGGTTAGGTTAGGGTTCGGTTAGTATTAGGTTAGAGTTAGGGTTAGGATTAGGGTTCTGGTTAGGGTTAGTGGCATGACAGAAGCGTGGTCGGACAGGTTATCACGGCCGGACAGGTTATGTTACACCGGTTTGCCCGATGTTCTTCAGAGCAGATATAATGATCTTTCTGTCATCTATTTTGTCTAGAGATATTAAACATCTAATTCTGGAATATATGTTATACAGAATACAGAACTTGGTACCCGCTGCGTGCCCATTAAAACTTGTTATAAAGCGATGACATAATCTCTGACAATATGGGGCTGTATACATTGACTTTCAACCATACATACCCAACGAGGAACCTAACAGATAGGACTGTTAAACTTTTCTTAATCAAGTGAAATATAAGCTGTGATTCCATTACATAATACTCAAAAAAACTTTATAGAGACATCATTTGTGTTTGTTCTGTGAATAACAATGCCATAGAACCAACCAACCCCTGACAAAAGAAACGTTGAAGCCGGGCACCTGGGGCGGATTTCACGAGCGCAGTTTAGCCGACTATGGGGCTTAGTCGACTAAAGTTACCATGTAAAAATGATGGGCGATTTTAGCCGACTAAGCCCAGTAGCCGGCTAAACAATGTACGTGAAATGGGCCAACTCCATACGCGTGCATGGCAAATGCATGCCGGAATCTGTTTCCTAACCAGAAACACAGTGTCTATTTTTGACGACAGATGTCGCCAGGGGTATATGGAACGGTCTGTACTATATCATTTATTATATGTAATATGGGCACAATGATACCAATAAAGATATAAAATATGGCAGAGTTTCAGAAAATGTATATTTACATATACGAGGTTACATTTTGGGGCAATATTAAATCCCGTATGCGAGATAGAAAGAGCAGTGAGATTCACACTCGCATACCAACTCAAACGTACAGGAGTCTGGAGACGACACACGCTCACGCGAAAAACAAAAAACCAAGATTAAAATGTTTAGTTCCATTTATTTTTTGTTCTAGTCACACACAAAATCCTTTCCTAAGATTCAACCAGCATACCACACATTTTCGTAAGCAGGTACTATAAATAATGTAAAAAACGAATATTATAGTTCAGTAAAATTGCCTAATAATGCAGTGTTAACACTGACGAACCAGCCAAACCAGGACGATCGCTGATTGGCTGGCAATGGCACGATTCGGACCACTATCACCGCTGATTGGCTGGCAATGGGCGTTGATCTGGTTGACCGACACAAGGTCTCACACAGTCAACCCACACAATACAACCATTAGGTTACAACCACTTGTTTGTATTCGTGACTCAATAAATCTCACAATACAAATACAATATACCCACCCCTCCCTCTCTTCCCCCTCTCCCTCCTTCCCACTCCATAATCCCAACTCCTACCCCCCCCCCCTCCCCCCCTGCGAAGGTACGCTCCGGGACGGAAGATCGTAGAAACAGGGAATGATCTTCATTTTCGGGAACCATGTCAAGGAAATAACACTTCTGGGCCAGGACTATACGAGGGCCAATGACAGGGCGTGGGAGGGGGCGAGGAATGTACGAGGGCCAATGATAGGGGATGGGAGGGGCCGAGGACTGTACGAGGGCTAATGATAGGGCGTGGGAGAGGCCGAGGACTGTACGAGGGCCAATGATAGGGCGTGGGAGGGCCCGAGGACTGTACGAGGGCCAATAATAGCGCGTGGGAGGGGCCGAGAAATGCAAGAGGGCTATACACATCTGTCGGGCCTATACACATCTGTCGGGGCAAAATATTTCCATATCTACAATGTTCATGCTATGCTCAGACTGCAAGTCAATCCGAAGTTGTGCTCTTATTTTGCGGACAGTTCATTCCAGCGTTTAACCAAATACTTATGGAACTTACTGCAAGGCCCCACTAGCTGCAGTTCACCGAGTAACGTACTAGCGAATTTCTGTTTCAATTTGCGCTGCAAAAATAAAACGGCAATGACGTACACGCCATTAAACATACTATTTTTTGTTCAGAACAAGGTTAAATTGAGCAGGTCTAAATGCTAAATAGCAGTTATATGGTGACGTCATGACGTCTGGGGTGGCGTGATCACCCTCAAGGTCAAGGCCGTAACACGTTTGATCATGATAACGGTGCAGTACTTTACACAACTTGTAATTTAAGCACTAATAAACCTGGCCGGTCCCAGGAGCCTCAGAGTCTACGCCAGAACTGAACTACGGGGTAATAATGATATGCATAACCGTCGGTAACAATTATTGCATCAAATACAATGTTAAATCAAGCTTTACTGAGCAAGGTGCAAGAGTTTCTGGAATGTTTTTAGGTTTACCGACATATTGACAAAGACATGACAATAAGACAAGATCGCGGTACATCACACCTCATTGGACAGATGTATGCGCATGCGCAACAAAACGTAGGCAGCATGTGACAAATGCTAAAGCATTCCATGATACAAGGAAACTATATATATATTTATATTCGCAATCTGTAAAATAATTACAACTGTACAAAGCGAACGTTTATATATACGTTTATATATGTAAAGAGTATTATAAAATTAACTATACAGTTATTTGGAAAACATAACCGTTGTTTCAAGAGCGGGAGTATTAGTTATGGCTGGCTAAACTGGTTTGCAGCTTGGCAAGTTTCGAACCAATCTTCAAATGCAAAGTTCATTAGGCTCCTGCGTCAAGTAAGTATACGGGAAATAAACCCGTTTTGGTGAGATTATGAAAAAAAATACCCCAGAATACGACTCGGCAGAGATATAATATATACGCCATCCAGAAACACACACACCTAGTCAGCACACGGCTTGAGACTCGGGCAGGTCATTATGCTACTACAGGATTGAACTTATAATAAGGGTTAAACACGTGAACCCATTGGGGCAGGAGGCGAGATCCGTTTCACTTCCTTCCCTACGTCACCTTGTAACTTCCCTGGATATATGTAATAAATGCCAATTTTACCGCGAAACACCAACTGGTGTTCTGAACGAGACGACGTGACGAACAACATGAGCAAACATCTGCTGCACAGGGGCATCAAGGACAGTCTGGGTTTACATGGATGTCGACCATTGCCACAGGGGCATCAAGGACAGTCTGGGTTTACATGGATGTCGACCATTGCCACAGGGGCATCAAGGACAGTCTGGGTTTACATGGATGTCGACCATTGCCACAGGGGCATCAAGGACAGTCTGGGTTTACATGGATGTCGACCATTGCCACAGGGGCATCAAGGACAGTCTGGGTTTACATGGATGTCGGCCATTGCCACAGGGGCATCAAGGACAGTCTGGGTTTACATGGATGTCGGCCATTGCCACAGGGGCATCAAGGACAGTCTGGGTTTCCATGGATGTCGACCATTGCCACAGGGGCATCAAGGACAGTCTGAGTTTACATGGATGTCGACCATTGCCACAGGGGCATCAAGGACAGTCTGGGTTTACATGGATGTCGACCATTGCCACAGGGGCATCAAGGACAGTCTGGGTTTACATGGATGTCGACCATTGCCACAGGGGCATCAAGGACAGTCTGGGTTTACATGGATGTCGACCATTGCCACAGGGGCATCAAGGACAGTCTGGGTTTACATGGATGTCGACCATTGCCACAGGGGCATCAAGGACAGTCTGGGTTTCCATGGATGTCGACCATTGCCACAGGGGCATCAAGGACAGTCTGAGTTTACATGGATGTCGACCATTGCCACAGGGGCATCAAGGACAGTCTGGGTTTACATGGATGTCGACCATTGCCACAGGGGCATCAAGGACAGTCTGGGTTTACATGGATGTCGACCATTGCCACAGGGGCATCAAGGACAGTCTGGGTTTACATGGATGTCGACCATTGCCACAGGGGCATCAAGGACAGTCTGGGTTTACATGGATGCCGACCATTGCCACAGGGGCATCAAGGACAGTCTGGGTTTACATGGATGTCGACCATTGCCACAGGGGCATCAAGGACAGTCTGGGTTTACATGGATGTCGACCATTGCCACAGGGGCATCAAGGACAGTCTGGGTTTACATGGATGTCGACCATTGCCACAGGGGCATCAAGGACAGTCTGGGTTTACATGGATGTCGGCCATTGCCACAGGGGCATCAAGGACAGTCTGGGTTTCCATGGATGTCGGCCATTGCCACAGGGGCATCAAGGACAGTCTGGGTTTACATGGATGTCGACCATTGCCACAGGGGCATCAAGGACAGTCTGGGTTTACATGGATGTCGGCCATTGCCACAGGGGCATCAAGGACAGTCTGGGTTTCCATGGATGTCGACCATTGCCACAGGGGCATCAAGGACAGTCTGGGTTTACATGGATGTCGACCATTGCCACAGTAGCATCAAGGACAGTCTGGGTTTACATGGATGTCGACCATTGCCACAGGGGCATCAAGGACAGTCTGGGTTTACACGAATGTCGACCATTGCCCAGAATGAATGAGGGTTTCAGTAGAAGTTTATAGGTCTATAGGAGAAAGAAAGACCAACTGACGTGAATGATCAAGGAATAAATAAGGACAATACATAGGGTACAGCGAGGCAGGGAGCATGGGCCACAATGGACTGAACACGTGGGCCACAAGGGACTGACCACACGCGCCACAAGGGACTGACCCAAGCGTCACAAGGGAGTGACCACGTGCGCCACAAAGGACTGACCATATGCGCGACAAGGGACTGACCACGTAGGCAACCAGGGACTGACTACGTGGGCCACAAGGGACTGACCATATGCGCGACAAGGGACTGACCATATGCGCCACAAGGGACTGACCATATGCGCGACAAGGGACTGACCATATGCGCCACAAGGGACTGACCATATGCGCCACAAGGGACTGACCACGTAGACCACCAGTGACTGACTACGTGGGCCACAAGGGACTGACCACAAGAGCCACAAGGGACTGACCACGTAAGGCACCAGGTACCGACCCCATGGGTTACAAGGGACTGACAACATGCGCCACATGGGACTGTTCACATGGGCCACCAGGGCCCGACTAGTTTAAGTTATAATTACAAGTAATGCAACCTGTGAAAAACGTAGTAAACAAAGTTATTTGACAGACAAGTAAAAGCATGGACTATAAGCGGAGGTATTACCGGTACTAATAAACTTGTTTGTGGGACTTACATCTGTAACCACCGAGTGTGACTGAGTTCAATATAGACAAAACACTTCTATCAATTGACCAGAAACTGACTAAGTCTGTTTTGTAACCCTTCGTAGTAGTTTTTTTTTACTCTTATCTGAAGGAAGGGTACTGCTTCAACATTCGTTTCGAGAGGGGGGGGGGTAAACAGATTTTACCGCTACAATGTAAACATTTGTCTTTACCTGCACGCTGTGACAAACGTCAGGTTCAAGCTACAAAATGTTGCAAGCTATTCAAACACCTTCCCCACCCCCAGTTAGGTATTCTATAACCTGACTTGTGCTATAAGAAGGACATATTCTTGTCAGTACCACGCAGCTTATGGAGTCTTAACAATCCTAAAATAGCACCAGACCTTTTCCATCAGCTGTCAAGCAAAACGCGCTCTTTCTGACCAGGTTTCATTACATCGATGTGAAACCTGAATGTTATATTTTATTTAATTTCATTCTGAATAATACGTAGAAACGCGGCAAGTGGCGTGCATTCTCTGTATGTCGGTTGCATGATAGGTAGTTTCAGTGTAGTGTTTGGCGTGACCGGCCTGTGGCGCCAATGTCGTAGGTAGGGATCCCCACGCCGTCAGAGACAGAATCACTGTGTCGTGGCGTTTGTCCTTCCGAGTGGAATCCACCCGCCGCCCTCCCCCCATCCCCACCCTCCCACCCCTAGCAGGCGCGCCGTCACTGAGCAGTAACGTGGACGTGCCCATCGATATATTCAGTATTACACAGTAATACTTGACTGTGAGGGAGTGAGTATTACCAAATAGTCACGCCAAACGACACAAGCAAGCCACATATCCTTCGAATCTAAGTAGGAAAGGAGGCTTACGGTAGAGTTCTCGGATGTTATTCAAACCCACATTTACTTTTGGTTCCAAACTTCGCCGATCTCGTAAATTTGACTTAGATTTCCGCAATTCGACAAAGAAATGAATCAAAATATAATATCTCAGCTCCTGATCACTTGAATGCCTTCAGATAATTTGAAGAGTCAATTACTCCGGTCAATTATTATATATGGGCGATATCATAAGTATATTCACTGTCGCGTACGGTATGCGGATCACTTTTACATACGTATTTTCTGCATGTTCTACACCAGTCAGGCTATTACGGGACATTCTAACATCATGTATGTATATATACATATACGATGGGATATACCCCCCGACCCCCCCGCTCACCCCGCCCACCGCCCCCCTAGCAGCGCTCAGACAGATGGCGGTCTCGCATAGGGGGGCTGAGGGAGGACCTCCCGGGGGAGAGGGGGCGGGTGGGCGGCGGCGACAGGCGGTCGTCCTCGGGGCTGAGGGAGCCCAGCGAGGGCTCGGAGATCGCATGCTTCATCTCCACCAGCACGCCCATCGGGCGCGCGGGCCCCGCAGGCTCGTCCTCGTCGCTGTGGCGGTCGCCGGGCGGCCGGTCCCGCCGCCGCCGCCGCCTCCGGGGCTGCCCCTCCTCGTCCCCCTCCTCCAGCTCCTGCATCACGTGCTTGGCGATGTCGCCCAGACTGTCGGACTCCGTGAGGGAGATTTGGCGCATGCGCTTGCGGATCACGCCCTCCATCTGCGCGCGCACGCTCTCCTCGGCGCTCTTGAGCAGCTCGTCGACGGCCGGTGACTTGCGCGCGCCGCTCGCGCCCCGCGACTTGCGCGTGTACATGTCCACGTCGACGTCGATGCCGAAGTAGACGCGCGGGGTGGTGGGGCTGCCGGGGGGGCTGCGGTAGGCCACGGCCGTCGTGTCGATGTCGTCTGTGATGCTCGAGTACTCGACCCGCGTCGGGGTGACGATGGGGGTCAGCGGCATGATGGCCCGCTCCAGGCTGGGCAGCGTGATGGGCTGGCGGGCGGCCAGCGGCGGCAGCGACACGGCCGCCCCCGCCCCCGGGCCCCCGGTCGAGTCATTCTCACTCTCCGTGCCCTTGTCCGGGACCTCCAGGTGGCGCCCTGCCTCACAGCCGGAAGCCTCGGACAACGCCCGCCGCAGGTAGCGCGGTGACTTGGACCCGTTGTCTAGCGCGTCCTGGTGAAAGGTCACCTTCGACTGGCGTTTGGCGTACACCTCGGGCGCCGCGTCCTCCTCGCCGGCGCTCTGGTCGGACGACCTTGACCCTGACGACCGCGAGCTGCGGTGCCGTCGACGCTGGTAGAGCTCGGAGCCCAGATACGGGGGCTTGTCGCTCCTGCGCCTCGGCAGCAGCGACTTGTCGGCGAACGTGACGGAGGTGATGGGGAAGGACGCCTGCGACATGATGCCCCTGGACCCGCACACGGGGGCGGTCTCTGGCCGGCTGCCGCCCGCCTGGGCCCCCAGGCTGAAGGCCCTCGAGAAGGGCGGTCGCCGCACGGGCTTGGTGTAGTCGGTGAATGGCCGGAGCCGCTCCTCATTGGCAGCCTTCACGGGCGGGTAGCACGAGGCCATGTAGTTCTGCTCCCACTCGGTCTGGTGGGGGGTCCGGGGAATCCCCAGCGCCGCCGTCGCCGTCAGCGGGGGGTCGGCCGGCACGTAGGGGGACAGCAGCGGGGAGGCCCCGTCCGGCCCCCGCAGCCAGCCGACCCCCCGCCCCGTCGTGGCCACCGCCAGCGGCGCCGCCAGGTCCCGGCCCTCCCTCTGGCCGCCGGGCACGGGCGAGTCCCGCGGCTGCAGCAGCGCCTCCTGGAGGTGGGAGGACATGACGGCGACGTGTTGCTGGATGGCGAACAGGGACTCTGCGGTCTGTAGCGCCACGTCCTCCAGCTTGGCCAGGCGGTAGTCGACCGTCTGCAGCGACAGCTTCATGAAGTTCTCCTTCTGGTTGATGTCGTCCAGCCGCAAGCTTAGGTTCTCCACCCTGGCGGACGAAAGGAACACGTACATGTTAAAACACAAAGTTACCCGGATGTTCTTTGGTATGTCGGCCATACGACATTCTCTCGATAGCTGTCGCTAAACCACAATTCCATTACCCCGCAATTACCGTAGTATTAAAACAGTTATTTAGTTATACTCTAAAACTAATTTCCACTACCTTTATACCTTTAACTTCCACTACCTTTATACCTTTAACTGACGGGTGATGAAATATAATATGCGGCATGGCATCAGAAAAGTGACCAGACCTCCAACACTCGACTGAGCGACGAGAATGTATGTACTCCATTGACAGCCAAATACACCTCATATATATGAGCAGAGGTGACGGCGCTGGCGCTGGCCGTATGAGCGCAGGCGGTATGGGCGCTGGCGGTATGGGCGCGGGCGGTATGGGCGCTGGCGGTATGGGCGCGGGCGGTATGGGCGCTGGCCGTATGAGCGCAGGCGGTATGGGCGCTGGCGGTATGGGCGCGGGCGGTATGGGCGCTGGCGGTATGGGCGCGGGCGGTATGGGCGCTGGCGGTATGGGTGCTGGCGATATGGGCGCTGGCGGTATGGACGCTGGCGGTATGGGCGCAGGCGGTATGGGCGCTGGCGGTATGGCCGCTGGCGGTATGGGCGCTGGCGGTATGGCCGCTGGCGGTATGGGCGCAGGCGGTATGGGCGCTGGCGGTATGGCCGCTGGCGGTATGGGCGCTGGCGGTATGGCCGCTGGCGGTATGGACGCTGGCGGTATGGGCGCAGGCGGTATGGGCGCTGGCGGTATGGCCGCTGGCGGTATGGGCGCTGGCGGTATGGCCGCTGGCGGTATGGCCGCTGGCGGTACGGGCGAGGACGGTACGGGCGCGGGCGGTACGGGCGCGGGCGGTATGGCCGCTGGCGGTATGGGCGCGGGCGGTATGGGCGCTGGCGGTATGGGCGCTGGCGGTATGGGCGCTGGCGGTATGGGCGCTGGCCGTATGGCCGCTGGCCGTATGGCCGCTGGCGGTATGGGCGCTGGCCGTATGGGCGCTGGCGGTATGGGCGCTGGCGGTATGGACGCTGGCGGTATGGGCGCTGGCCGTATGGGCGCTGGCGGCATGGGCGCTGGCGGTATGGGCGCTGGCGGTATAGGCGCTGGCGGCATGGGCGCTGGCGGTATGGGCGCTGGCGGTATGGGCGCTGGCGGTATGGGCGCTGGCCGTATGGGCGCTGTCGGTATGGGCGCTGGCGGTATGGCCGCTGGCGGTATGGGCGCTGGCGGTATGGGCGCTGGCGGTATGGGCGCTGGCGGTATGGCCGCTGGCGGTATGGGCGCTGGCGGTATGGCCGCTGGCGGTACGGGCGAGGACGGTACGGGCGCGGGCGGTACGGGCGCGGGCGGTATGGCCGCGGGCGGTACGGGCGCGGGCGGTATGGTCGCTGGCGGTATGGGCGCTGGCGGTATGGGCGCTCACCTTTCTGTGGTCACCCGGATCCGCTCCAGATGTGATGACTGGAACTGAGCCTCCTTGTCCCGGAAGTAGTCCTCCATGCATTCCTCCTCAAAGTCGTGTAACTTCTCCACATCCTCGTCGTCCAGAAACAGCTCTGGGAGAGAAAGGGAGGTCCTTCTAACCGCTTCAGGTCTCGGGAGGACATCAGTCAAACAGGGCATCAGTCAGACGGAGACATCAGTCAGATGGGGACATCAGTCAGATGGGGACAACAGTCAGACGGGGACATCTGTCAGATGGGGACAACAGTCAGACGGGGACATCGGTCAGACAGGACATCAGTCAGACGGGGACAACAGTCAGACAGGACATCAGTCAGGCGGGGACATCAGTCAGACGGGGACATCAGTCAGATGGGGACATCAGTCAGATGGGGATATCAGTCAGGCGGGGACATCAGTCAGGCGGGGACATCAGTCAGATGGGGACATCAGTCAGATGGGGACATCAGTCAGATGGGGACATCAGTCAGATGGGGACATCAGTCAGACGGAAACATCAGTCAGACGGGGACATCAGTCAGGCGGGGACATCAGCCAGACGGGGACATCAGTCAGACGGGAACATCAGTCAGACGGGGACATCAGTCAGACGGGGACATCAGTCAGACAGGACATCAGTCAGACAGGGACATCAGTCAGACGGGGACATCAGTCAGACGGGGACATCAGTCAGACAGGGACATCAGTCAGACGGGAACATCAGTCAGACGGGAACATCAGTCAGACGGGAACATCACTCAGACGGGGACATCAGACAGACGGGGACATCAGTCTAACGGGGACATCAGTCAGACGGGCACATCAGTCAGACGGGGACATCAGTCAGACGGGAACATCAGTCAGACAGGGACATCAGTCAGACGGGGACATCAGTCAGACGGGGACATCAGTCAGACAGGACATCAGTCAGACGGGAACATCAGTCAGACGTGAACATCAGTCAGACGGGAACATCAGTCAGACGGGGACATCAGTCAGACGGGGACATCAGTCAGACGGGGACATCAGTCAGACGGGAACATCAGTCAGACGGGGACATCAGTCAGACGGGGACATCAGTCAGACAGGACATCAGTCAGACAGGGACATCACTCAGACGGGAACATCAGTCAGACGGGGACATCAGTCAGGCGGGGACATCAGTCAGACGGGGACATCAGTCAGACGGGGACATCAGTCCGACAGGACGATCAGTCAGACGGGGACATCAGTCAGACGGGGACATCAGTCAGACGAGGACATCAGTCAGACGGGGACATCAGTCAGACGGGGACATCAGTCAGACGGGGACATCAGTCAGACGGGGACATCAGTCAGACGGGGACAACAGTCAGGCGGGGACATCAATCATTGTACCCTACACAGCCCGCACCAGTCTATTATAACACCTCCATCATTCTACCCGACTCTATCCCACCCAACCATCCTACCATACCCTACCCCGCCCCTACCCCACCCCATTATTCTACTCTACCCTAACCTAAAAGGTTTTTCTTTCCTTATTTTCGGATCATATGAGTGCGTTTCTATGACGTCACAGAAAGACGTCTGTGCTGAGCCGTTTGATTGGTGCAAAAATCAGCCCTTAATCTCCGCTCAGCTTAAACAGATAACCTTGAGAAAAAGACAACAAACTCGGATAACCTTGTAGACTCAGCTGGAGTGGTAAGTCAACAGTTGATTTGATTTTGGTTTTAACAGTGCCATTTATATACCCTATGAAAGAGACACCACATGGTCTTTCGGTTCGTGACGTCCGTGACGTCACACGCTTCATCTGCCCCTGGAGGGTACCCCCTGACCCTGTAGGGTCGTTCCTCCACGTTAGAGCAAAAACATTGTTTCAACATAGCTCACGTATGACTCACGTCTCGTATTGACTATCATATTCCATTTGGTGGGCTATAACATGGGAGATGGACCCCCCGTAGGCCTAGTCCCTATATGTCCAGCAGAACACGGGTTTTCCCACCGCTCACCATATATGCATTTTCAGAATTGGAATTAGGCGCTATTAAAATCCCTTTTGTGATTGAATATTACCGCCACAAGGAACATGTATAATGTTGAATATAAATGTATAATCATAAATATTTCGCTCACAAATTATTTCAATAAAATCATTAGCTTTGAACAATTAGGACACTGATAATTGTTACGTCACATATTATGTTCTTGATCGTTAGTGGACGACGCTGTATCCTCTCTGTACTGTAGGCCACATCGGGACAGAATGACATGGGTCAAGGAAGTGAGCAGAGAGTCTCAGCAGAAAAACCTCTTGCACTTTGCAGACCGACTGCACTGGGATTGGCAGCGCCACAAGCACAGACATATTATTATGCAGAATAATTTGTTTACGGAACTAGGAGTGGTGCGGTTGGGCAGGTGACGGCTGGTGAAGCCTCCCCGGTGCTCTGTGCGGGCGGGGGGCTGCACGGCGGGCCACCACCACCAACACCACCACTACCACTACTCACTGAGGCCGCAGTCGAGGTACTCGCGCTTGCTGCGGCAGCGGCGGTGGATGTACTTGACGAGCAGGTAGACGTGGCACATGATGATGAAGGGGGGAGGCAGGATGGGGCGCGACTCGTACTCCAGCACCAGGCTGTAGCGCTGGAACTTCCACACCGAGTTGGAGATGGCGTTCACCTGATGGAAGGTGTTGCTGCAAGGCGGAGGGAGAAAAACGATAAAGTTGTAGGGTTCACGTCGACTAGGGCCGCCGGGCTGCTGATAATACAATATATACATGGTGCTTCTTGTTGAATGGGTGCATCAGACCCTACTGTACTGGGCGGCAGTGTCACTGTCAGTGTCGCTGTTTGTACTGGGCGGCAGTGTCACTGTCAGAGTCGCTGTTTGTACTGGGCGGCAGTGTCACTGTCAGTGTCGCTGTTTGTACTGAGCGGCAGTGTCACTGTCAGTGTCGCTGTTTGTACTGGGCGGCAGTGTCAGTGTCGCTGTTTGTACTGGGCGGCAGTGTCACTGTCAGTGTCGCTGTTTGTACTGGGCGGCAGTGTCACTGTCAGTGTGGCTGTTTGTACTGGGCGGCAGTGTCACTGTCAGTGTCGCTGTTGGTACTGGGCGGCAGTCTCACTGTCACTGTCGCTGTTTGTACTGGGCGGCAGTGTCACTGTCAGTGTCGCTGTATGTACTGGGCGGCAGTGTCACTGTCAGTGTCGCTGTTTGTACCTGGGGGTAGTGTCACTGTCAGTGTCGCTGTATGTACTGGGCGGCATTGTCACTGTCAGTGTCGCTGTTTGTACTGGGCGGCAGTGTCACTGTCAGTGTCGCTGTTGGTACTGGGCGGCACTGTCACTGTCAGTGTCGCTGTTTGTACTGGGCGGTAGTGTCACTGTCAGTGTTGCTGTATGTACTGGGCGGCAGTGTCACTGTCAGTGTCGCTGTTTGTACTGGGCGGCACTGTCACTGTCAGTGTCGCTGTTTGTACTGGGCGGCACTGTCACTGTCAGTGTCGCTGTTTGTACTGGGCGGCACTGTCACTGTCAGTGTCGCTGTTTGTACTGGGCGGCACTGTCACTGTCAGTGTCGCTGTTTGTACCTGGGGGTAGTGTCACTGTCAGTGTCGCTGTTTGTACCTGGGGGTAGTGTCACTGTCAGTGTCGCTGTTTGTACTGGGCGGCACTGTCACTGTCAGTGTCGCTGTTTGTACTGGGCGGCACTGTCACTGTCAGTGTCGCTGTTTGTACTGGGCGGCACTGTCACTGTCAGTGTCGCTGTTTGTACTGGGCGGCACTGTCACTGTCAGTGTCGCTGTTTGTACCTGGGGGTAGTGTCACTGTCAGTGTCGCTACTGGTGACGTGTCGTCCCTCATTGTCTGGGTGACCACATAGTGTGATATTAACCCGAAGCGGAAGTTATTGAATGAAGCCCCCCACCAGGCTGTTGGGTGAATTTCTAACCGGCGAAGTGGCACCATCCTCATATATCCTGAAAATACCTATATGCCATATCCGGGAAATGATAAAACAGTGCTTTTATTACATTTTTCATTGACAGTAATGCGACAAACAGTTTTCTTTAATTCTCTTCTTATTGACAGTCTTGTTTTAATGTTGTTTTTGATTGTCAGTGCGACATGGTTAACGCAGGGTGTCAAGTTGATGTTGTTAAAAAATAGGAAAATAGAAAACGTTGCTTTATAGTTGATGGCTCATCTCAATACTATCCATCCACAGCTGCAAGCATGTAATGGTGGATTGCATCGGAGGCCCGGGAGCCCCTGGTAGCACCACAAATCCCCATCGTTCACCATTAGCCAGATTTCCAAAAAATCCTGTGACGTAATTTCCGGAATTTCACAGGCAATTGACAATTGCTGCTGGGTACCATCTTACAATACGTACATTATGTTGGTACTGTTAGAGGAAGGCACTTCTTAATTATGCGACAAAATGTGACTCAGTCACATCAGACTGTAATGATAGAGGATTGACGTTTTTAACATGGAAGTCCCATATAAAGAATATTCCGCCAGCTCTGGAACCGGAAGTAAGATAAGTAAGAAGCAAGAAGTTTCCACAAGATTCTCAAAAAAACATGGTGACTTTGACCTACTTTGACCTACATAAGCCATCTACGGGGGGGTGACCTCCGTTACGGGGGGTGACCTCCGTCACGAGGGGTGACCTCCGTCACGGAGGGTGACCTCCGTCACGGGTGGTGACCTCCGTCACGGAGGGTGACCTCCGCCACGGGGGGGAGGAGACACTCACTTGAAGACTGCGATGAGGAGGTTGATGAGGAGAATGTTGGCGACGATGAGGTAGATGGACATGACTGCTGGCACCACCCAGCGGCCGGGCACGCACTTAAACTCCGAGTCCACGGCGTCACTGCACTGCGCTGTAAGGACAACAACAACAACTCAATGCACTTCAAAGGAAATCTTTGTTAATGAACGCACGAACGTTACGAGACGAAAAATGGCTGATGCGTTGCTCCTGGATACTCAACAACGATTTTCTTGGCATATGCCTACTCGAAAACCCATGGATAGACATCAAAATAACAGTCTTAGCATTCTTAGTTTCCAAGATATCGCGTATTATAAGTGAGATTTTCCGCCAGTTTGAAAAATGGCGCCCATAGCCGTCAGGAGTCAAATATGATTATAAATATAAATTCGATTAGACATGAATTTAGTGCCAAATTGAAGTTCAACCAACCACCCAAGCGCCAAATTTCATGCGTTTACCACAAAATGCACGAATTTTCGCTTATCCGCTGGACTAGTGACGGCCCATTCCATGACAACCCTGTGACGGCCCATTCCATGACAACCCTGTGACGGCCCATTCCATGATAACCCTGTGACGGCCCATTCCATGACAACCCTGTGACGGCCCATTCCATGATAACCCTGTGACGGCCCATTCCATGATAACCCTGTGACGGCCCATTCCATGATAACCCTGTGACGGCCCATTCCATGATAACCCTGTGACGGCCCATTCCATGATAACCCTGTGACGGCCCATTCCATGATAACCCTGTGACGGCCCATTCCATGATAACCCTGTGACGGCCCATTCCATGACAACCCTGTGACGGCCCATTCCATGATAACCCTGTGACGGCCCATTCCATGACAACCCTGTGACGGCCCATTCCATGACAACCCTGTGACGGCCCATTCCATGATAACCCTGTGACGGCCCATTCCATGACAACCCTGTGACGGCCCATTCCATGATAAACCTGTGACGGCCCATTCCATGATAACCCTGTGACGGCCCATTCTATGACAACTGTTGGTTCAGCTGGGCGCCTGGCGCCTGGTGTATACTCACGGTTAATGGTGTCGGCGTACACCTCCCCATAGATCATGAAGTACGGCTCCATGAAGATATGCTTGGCCAGCACCCATGACGGTACCTCGTAGGGGAACTGGATGGACTGACGCACCACGCCAAAGGCCATGAGGACGATAAGCAGGATGATGATAAAGTACACCATGTCCTTGATCTGAAACAAAACAACCAAGGTTATATCAAAGTCATTTGTACATCAAAATAATAAAACGGGACGATGTTAGGGACGATTATTTTCACGTAAATTACATACAATTATAACACATTTGTCGGTTTCAATTAACCTTGAGCAGGGGAGGCGGTGAGGGCTTGGGTAGGGGAGGCGGTGAGGGCTTGGGTAGGGGTTTGGGTAGGGGAGCCGATGATGGTTTGGGTAGGGGTTTGGGTAGGGGAGGCGATGAGGGTTTGGGTAGGGGAGGCGGTGAGGGCTTGGGTAGGGGTTTGGGTAGGGGAGCCGATGATGGTTTGGGTAGGGGTTTGGGTAGGGGAGGCGATGAGGGTTTGGGTAGGGGAGGCGGTGAGGGCTTGGGTAGGGTAGGCGGTGAGGGCTTGGGTAGGGGAGGCGGTGAGGGCTTGGGTAGGGGAGGCGGTGAGGGCTTGGGTAGGGGAGGCGGCGAGGGCTTGGGTAGGGGAGGCGATGTGGGCTTGGGTAGGGGAGGCGGTGAGGGCTTGGGTAGGGGAGGCCGGGAGGGCTTGGGTAGGGGAGGCGGTGAGGGCTTGGGTAGGGGGGCGGTGAGGGCTTGGGTAGGGGAGGCGGTGAGGGCTTGGGTAGGGGAGCCGGCGAGGGCTTGGGTAGGGGAGGCCGTGAGAGCTTGGGTAGGGGAGGCGGTGAGGGCTTGGGTAGGGGAGCCGGTGAGGGCTTGGGTAGGGGAGGCGGTGAGGGCTTGGGTAGGGGAGGCGGTGAGGGCTTGGGTAGGGGAGGCGGTGAGGGCTTGGGTAAGGGAGGCGGTGAGGGCTTGGGTAGGGGAGGCGGTGAGGGCTTGGGTAGGGGAGCCGGTGAGGGCTTGGGTAGGGGAGGCGGTGAGGGCTTGGGTAGGGGAGGCGGTGAGGGCTTGGGTAGGGGAGCCGGTGAGGGCTTGGGTAGGGGAGGCGGTGAGGGCTTGGGTAGGGGAGGCGGTGAGGGCTTGGGTAGGGGTTTGGGTAGGGGAGCCGATGATGGTTTGGGTAGGGGTTTGGGTAGGGGAGGCGATGAGGGTTTGGGTAGGGGAGGCGGTGAGGGCTTGGGTAGGGGTTTGGGTAGGGGAGCCGATGATGGTTTGGGTAGGGGTTTGGGTAGGGGAGGCGATGAGGGTTTGGGTAGGGGAGGCGGTGAGGGCTTGGGTAGGGTAGGCGGTGAGGGCTTGGGTAGGGGAGGCGGTGAGGGCTTGGGTAGGGGAGGCGGTGAGGGCTTGGGTAGGGGAGGCGGCGAGGGCTTGGGTAGGGGAGGCGATGTGGGCTTGGGTAGGGGAGGCGGTGAGGGCTTGGGTAGGGGAGGCCGGGAGGGCTTGGGTAGGGGAGGCGGTGAGGGCTTGGGTAGGGGAGGCGGTGAGGGCTTGAGTAGGGGAGGCGGCGAGGGCTTGGGTAGGGGAGGCGGTGTGGGCTTGGGTAGGGGAGGCGATGAGGGCTTGGGTAGGGGATGCGGTGAGGGCTTGGGTAGGGGAGGCGGTGAGGGCTTGGGTAGGGGAGGCGGTGAGGGCTTGGGTAGGGGAGGCGGCGAGGGCTTGGGTAGGGGAGGCGGTGAGGGCTTGGGTAGGGGAGGCGGTGAGGGCTTGGGTAGGGGAGGCGGCGAGGGCTTGGGTAGGGGAGGCGGTGAGGGCTTGGGTAGGGGAGGCGATGAGGGCTTGGGTAGGGGAGGCGGTGTGGGCTTGGGTAGGGGACGCGATGAGGGCTTGGGTAGGGGAGGCGGTGAGGGCTTGGGTAGGGGAGGCGGTGAGGGCTTGGGTAGGGGAGGCGGTGAGGGCTTGGGTAGGGGAGGCGATGAGGGCTTGGGTAGGGGAGGCGGTGTGGGCTTGGGTAGGGGAGGCGATGAGGGCTTGGGTAGGGGAGGCGGTGAGGGCTTGGGTAGGGGAGGCGGTGAGGGCTTGGGTAGGGGAGGCGGCGAGGGCTTGGGTAGGGGAGGCGGTGAGGGCTTGGGTAGGGGAGGCGATGAGGGCTTGGGTAGGGGAGGCGGTGAGGGCTTGGGTAGGGGAGGCGATGAGGGCTTGGGTAGGGGAGGCGGTGAGGGCTTGGGTAGGGGAGGCGGCGAGGGCTTGGGTAAGGGAGGCGGTGAGGGCTTGGGTAGGGGAGGCGGTGAGGGCTTGGGTAAGGGAGGCGGTGAGGGCTTGGGTAGGGGGGGGGGTGAGGGCCTGGGAGCCCCCCCCCCCACAGACCACGTACCATCTTGCCGATCATCATGACGTAGGGTCCGAGGTACTTGCTGACGGCGAACAGATCCAGAATCCGGACGTACCAGAAGATGACGCAGACACAGTAGAAGACGCGTCCGTGCAGCGTCAGATCCGGAATGAGCCGGAGGACGACGCCCGACGTGAACAACACGATCCCGATACAGTCTGAGATGTTCCAGACATCCGCAAAGTAACATTTCACCTTCTGACTAAACTTCTTGGGTTCGCTGGACACCACCTGAGGGGGAAGGCGAGAGGGAACAGATACAGTCAACCAGTCATCGGTATATTTCTTGGGTTCGCTGGACACCACCTGAGGGGGAAGGCGAGAGGGAACAGATACAGTCAACCAGTCATCGGTATATTTCTTGGGTACGCTGGACACCACCTGAGGGGGAAGGCGAGAGCCAACAGATACAGTCAACCAGTCATCGGTATATTTCTTGGGTTCGCTGGACACCACCTGAGGGGGAAGGCGAGAGGGAACAGATACAGTCAACCAGTCATCGGTATATTTCTTGGGTTCGCTGGACACCACCTGAGGGGGAAGGCGAGAGGGAACAGATACAGTCAACAAGTCATCGGTATATTTCTTGGGTACGCTGGACACCACCTGAGGGGGAAGGCGAGAGGGAACAGATACAGTCAACCAGTCATCGGTATATTTCTTGGGTTCGCTGGACACCACCTGAGGGGGAAGGCGAGAGGGAACAGATACAGTCAACCAGTCATCGGTATATTTCTTGGGTTCGCTGGACACCACCTGAGGGGGAAGGCGAGAGGGAACAGATACAGTCAACCAGTCATCGGTATATTTCTTGGGTACGCTGGACACCACCTGAGGGGGAAGGCGAGAGGGAACAGATACAGTCAACCAGTCATCGGTATATTTCTTGGGTTCGCTGGACACCACCTGAAGAGGAAGGCGAGAGGGAACAGATACAGTCAACCAGTCATCGGTATATTTCTTGGGTTCGCTGGACACCACCTGAGGGGGAAGGCGAGAGGGAACAGATACAGTCAACCAGTCATCGGTATATTTCTTGGGTACGCTGGACACCACCTGAGGGGGAAGGCGAGAGGGAACAGATACAGTCAACCAGTCATCGGTATATTTCTTGGGTTCGCTGGACACCACCTGAGGGGGAAGGCGAGAGCCAACAGATACAGTCAACCAGTCATCGGTATATTTCTTGGGTTCGCTGGACACCACCTGAGGGGGAAGGCGAGAGGGAACAGATACAGTCAACCAGTCATCGGTATATTTCTTGGGTACGCTGGACACCACCTGAGGGGGAAGGCGAGAGGGAACAGATACAGTCAACCAGTCATCGGTATATTTCTTGGGTTCGCTGGACACCACCTGAGGGGGAAGGCGAGAGGGAACAGATACAGTCAACGGTATATTTCTTGGGTTCGCTGGACACCACCTGAGGGGGAAGGCGAGAGGGAACAGATACAGTCAACCAGTCATCGGTATATTTCTTGGGTTCGCTGGACACCACCTGAGGGGGAAGGCGAGAGGGAACAGATACAGTCAACGGTATATTTCTTGGGTTCGCTGGACACCACCTGAGGGGGAAGGCGAGAGGGAACAGATACAGTCAACCAGTCATCGGTATATTTCTTGGGTTCGCTGGACACCACCTGAGGGGGAAGGCGAGAGGGAACAGATACAGTCAACCAGTCATCGGTATATTTCTTGGGTACGCTGGACACCACCTGAGGGGGAAGGCGAGAGGGAACAGATACAGTCAACCAGTAATCGGTATATTTCTTGGGTTCGCTGGACACCACCTGAGGGGGAAGGCGAGAGGGAACAGATACAGTCAACCAGTCATCGGTATATTTCTTGGGTTCGCTGGACACCACCTGAGGGGGAAGGCGAGAGGGAACAGATACAGTCAACCAGTCATCGGTATATTTCTTGGGTTCGCTGGACACCACCTGAGGGGGAAGGCGAGAGGGAACAGATACAGTCAACAAGTCATCGGTATATTTCTTGGGTACGCTGGACACCACCTGAGGGGGAAGGCGAGAGGGAACAGATACAGTCAACCAGTCATCGGTATATTTCTTGGGTTCGCTGGACACCACCTGAGGGGGAAGGCGAGAGGGAACAGATACAGTCAACCAGTCATCGGTATATTTCTTGGGTACGCTGGACACCACCTGAGGGGGAAGGCGAGAGGGAACAGATACAGTCAACCAGTCATCGGTATATTTCTTGGGTACGCTGGACACCACCTGAGGGGGAAGGCGAGAGGGAACAGATACAGTCAACCAGTCATCGGTATATTTCTTGGGTTCGCTGGACACCACCTGAGGGGGAAGGCGAGAGGGAACAGATACAGTCAACCAGTCATCGGTATATTTCTTGGGTACGCTGGACACCACCTGAGGGGGAAGGCGAGAGGGAACAGATACAGTCAACCAGTCATCGGTATATTTCTTGGGTTCGCTGGACACCACCTGAGGGGGAAGGCGAGAGGGAACAGATACAGTCAACCAGTCATCGGTATATTTCTTGGGTTCGCTGGACACCACCTGAGGGGGAAGGCGAGAGGGAACAGATACAGTCAACCAGTCATCGGTATATTTCTTGGGTACGCTGGACACCACCTGAGGGGGAAGGCGAGAGGGAACAGATACAGTCAACCAGTCATCGGTATATTTCTTGGGTTCGCTGGACACCACCTGAGGGGGAAGGCGAGAGGGAACAGATACAGTCAACCAGTCATCGGTATATTTCTTGGGTTCGCTGGACACCACCTGAGGGGGAAGGCGAGAGGGAACAGATACAGTCAACCAGTCATCGGTATATTTCTTGGGTTCGCTGGACACCACCTGAGGGGGAAGGCGAGAGGGAACAGATACAGTCAACCAGTCATCGGTATATTTCTTGGGTACGCTGGACACCACCTGAGGGGGAAGGCGAGAGGGAACAGATACAGTCAACCAGTCATCGGTATATTTCTTGGGTACGCTGGACACCACCTGAGGGGGAAGGCGAGAGGGAACAGATACAGTCAACCAGTCATCGGTATATTTCTTGGGTTCGCTGGACACCACCTGAGGGGGAAGGCGAGAGGGAACAGATACAGTCAACCAGTCATCGGTATATTTCTTGGGTACGCTGGACACCACCTGAGGGGAAAGGCGAGAGGGAACAGATACAGTCAACCAGTCATCGGTATATTTCTTGGGTACGCTGGACACCACCTGAGGGGGAAGGCGAGAGGGAACAGATACAGTCAACCAGTCATCGGTATATTTCTTGGGTTCGCTGGACACCACCTGAGGGGGAAGGCGAGAGGGAACAGATACAGTCAACCAGTCATCGGTATATTTCTTGGGTTCGCTGGACACCACCTGAGGGGGAAGGCGAGAGGGAACAGATACAGTCAACCAGTCATCGGTATATTTCTTGGGTACGCTGGACACCACCTGAGGGGGAAGGCGAGAGGGAACAGATACAGTCAACCAGTCATCGGTATATTTCTTGGGTACGCTGGACACCACCTGAGGGGGAAGGCGAGAGGGTACAGATACAGTCAACCAGTCATCGGTATATTTCTTGGGTTCGCTGGACACCACCTGAGGGGGAAGGCGAGAGGGAACAGATACAGTCAACCAGTCATCGGTATATTTCTTGGGTACGCTGGACACCACCTGAGGGGGAAGGCGAGAGGGAACAGATACAGTCAACCAGTCATCGGTATATTTCTTGGGTTCGCTGGACACCACCTGAGGGGGAAGGCGAGAGGGAACAGATACAGTCAACCAGTCATCGGTATATTTCTTGGGTACGCTGGACACAACCTGAGGGGGAAGGCGAGAGGGAACAGATACAGTCAACCAGTCATCGGTATATTTCTTGGGTTCGCTGGACACCACCTGAGGGGGAAGGCGAGAGGGAACAGATACAGTCAACCAGTCATCGGTATATTTCTTGGGTTCGCTGGACACCACCTGAGGGGGAAGGCGAGAGGGAACAGATACAGTCAACCAGTCATCGGTATATTTCTTGGGTACGCTGGACACCACCTGAGGGGGAAGGCGAGAGCCAACAGATACAGTCAACCAGTCATCGGTATATTTCTTGGGTTCGCTGGACACCACCTGAGGGGGAAGGCGAGAGGGAACAGATACAGTCAACCAGTCATCGGTATATTTCTTGGGTTCGCTGGACACCACCTGAGGGGGAAGGCGAGAGGGAACAGATACAGTCAACAAGTCATCGGTATATTTCTTGGGTACGCTGGACACCACCTGAGGGGGAAGGCGAGAGGGAACAGATACAGTCAACCAGTCATCGGTATATTTCTTGGGTTCGCTGGACACCACCTGAGGGGGAAGGCGAGAGGGAACAGATACAGTCAACCAGTCATCGGTATATTTCTTGGGTTCGCTGGACACCACCTGAGGGGGAAGGCGAGAGGGAACAGATACAGTCAACCAGTCATCGGTATATTTCTTGGGTACGCTGGACACCACCTGAGGGGGAAGGCGAGAGGGAACAGATACAGTCAACCAGTCATCGGTATATTTCTTGGGTTCGCTGGACACCACCTGAAGAGGAAGGCGAGAGGGAACAGATACAGTCAACCAGTCATCGGTATATTTCTTGGGTTCGCTGGACACCACCTGAGGGGGAAGGCGAGAGGGAACAGATACAGTCAACCAGTCATCGGTATATTTCTTGGGTACGCTGGACACCACCTGAGGGGGAAGGCGAGAGGGAACAGATACAGTCAACCAGTCATCGGTATATTTCTTGGGTTCGCTGGACACCACCTGAGGGGGAAGGCGAGAGCCAACAGATACAGTCAACCAGTCATCGGTATATTTCTTGGGTTCGCTGGACACCACCTGAGGGGGAAGGCGAGAGGGAACAGATACAGTCAACCAGTCATCGGTATATTTCTTGGGTACGCTGGACACCACCTGAGGGGGAAGGCGAGAGGGAACAGATACAGTCAACCAGTCATCGGTATATTTCTTGGGTTCGCTGGACACCACCTGAGGGGGAAGGCGAGAGGGAACAGATACAGTCAACGGTATATTTCTTGGGTTCGCTGGACACCACCTGAGGGGGAAGGCGAGAGGGAACAGATACAGTCAACCAGTCATCGGTATATTTCTTGGGTTCGCTGGACACCACCTGAGGGGGAAGGCGAGAGGGAACAGATACAGTCAACCAGTCATCGGTATATTTCTTGGGTTCGCTGGACACCACCTGAGGGGGAAGGCGAGAGGGAACAGATACAGTCAACCAGTCATCGGTATATTTCTTGGGTACGCTGGACACCACCTGAGGGGGAAGGCGAGAGGGAACAGATACAGTCAACCAGTCATCGGTATATTTCTTGGGTTCGCTGGACACCACCTGAGGGGGAAGGCGAGAGGGAACAGATACAGTCAACCAGTCATCGGTATATTTCTTGGGTTCGCTGGACACCACCTGAGGGGGAAGGCGAGAGGGAACAGATACAGTCAACCAGTCATCGGTATATTTCTTGGGTACGCTGGACACCACCTGAGGGGGAAGGCGAGAGGGAACAGATACAGTCAACCAGTCATCGGTATATTTCTTGGGTTCGCTGGACACCACCTGAGGGGGAAGGCGAGAGGGAACAGATACAGTCAACCAGTCATCGGTATATTTCTTGGGTACGCTGGACACCACCTGAGGGGGAAGGCGAGAGGGAACAGATACAGTCAACCAGTCATCGGTATATTTCTTGGGTTCGCTGGACACCACCTGAGGGGGAAGGCGAGAGGGAACAGATACAGTCAACAAGTCATCGGTATATTTCTTGGGTACGCTGGACACCACCTGAGGGGGAAGGCGAGAGGGAACAGATACAGTCAACCAGTCATCGGTATATTTCTTGGGTTCGCTGGACACCACCTGAAGAGGAAGGCGAGAGGGAACAGATACAGTCAACCAGTCATCGGTATATTTCTTAGGTACGCTGGACACCACCTGAGGGGGAAGGCGAGAGGGAACAGATACAGTCAACCAGTCATCGGTATATTTCTTGGGTACGCTGGACACCACCTGAGGGAGAAGGCGAAAGGGAACAGATACAGTCAACCAGTCATCGGTATATTTCTTGGGTACGCTGGACACCACCTGAGGGGGAAGGCGAGAGGGAACAGATACAGTCAACCAGTCAGCGGTATATTTCTTGGGTTCGCTGGACACCATATTTCCTATATATATATATATACGGAGAAGTTCGATGTGTTAAGTTCCCGTCAACGGCTATATGCGACAGGATCTATAATGTTAAAGCAAAAGCAAAAAAATCTGTTCAAGTTGCCAATATATACTACCATCCCTTTCGAAGGCTGTGCTAGGCACGTACGTGTCTGAATACATCGTATTCGCTACACTGTTTTGAATATACAAGTACGTTACCACGTTACTGCATTGCTAAGACCTTTAGTATTCAGGAGGCTATATGTATTGAAGTCTTGAATAAATTATAACTGTTTACAATGATTTGTTCCTTTAGTTGATGCCATGCTGATGATATGATGTTTTTTTTGGTAATAAGAACACATGAAACACTGTGCACAAGTCAACAAAATTACTGTATGCATGTATTATTATTTTGAGCTCTTCCTTTGTGATTGGTTTGTCTTTGCAGTGGACAAGGTTTCACACGTAACAGCCATCGGTGTCATTTTAGTGTTTTCTTGTCCAAAGATTACACACAGTTGACCTCACAACCCCTTTTTTCAAATTGTTTCCGTAATTAAACACTTTAAATCATATTCTAACCCAGGTTGCAGGACTGTTAGGATCTTCTGCCAAAATTGTTTACAGTGCCAGAACAAATGCTCGATGGTTTCTATATGAGAATGCATCCTCACAACCCGTATCGCGCACTGATAGCGGGCCCCACGGAAACTACGATGGTTGGTGAGCTCATCGATAGTCGGGTGCGCTCTACCAGGCCAGCCATTTTACCGGCGTTCGCGCCCCACTGTGCGAATGACAATGTTCCGGCCGGATACAGACCATTGTCCATCGGTAAGAAGCAAGGGATGTGGTTCCGCTGCGCCCTTAATGCCTCCCGCTGGCGCCTTATGTATGGCCCTCATAAACGATGTGTACCAGTCAACAACCGTCGAAAAACCAGAACATGAACACACAAGAATAGTCTGCGTCCTGACGCCCCCCGCCCCCCCCCCCCCCACCCCTCGACGGCTTCTCATCCATACCACGCCCACGGGATGAACCACAAAGCTCACAATCTCCTGACCACCCCCCCCCCCCTCCCCCCTCTTCCACATACCCCCATGGCAAGGCGGGCGAGGGCTTTTCATCCATACCACGCCCACGGGATGAACCACAAAGCTCACAACCTGGGGTGCTTCCTTTATTATGGTCATGATGCATGATGAACCCATGAAAGGGGAAGTATAGGGACGACGCGGACAGATTCAGGGGTGTTTGAGGCCCGTTTTGTGCACACGAAGACTAACTAAGGCCAAGGAATCTCCGGCGACATAGGATGACGTAGGTCCCGGATTGGAAGGCCCAGCGCGGGTCACGAACCGGAGATCTATTGATCTGCAGTCGAGCGTTGAACCATTCGGCCACGTTTTTTGGGGGGTTTTCTTTTTTTTTATTTCACACAAGATCGACGTGAACAGTAATGCAGAATCACAAAGAAAATACAATACGCATTAACAGTTTCTAGTGATATACCAACTCTGTACATTTACTTATCCCTGGAATCGATTGGTTGGCTGTATATTCAGGACGCTTTAACCCTTTTTGGTCATATTGCGTCAATGAGAGAAAGAAGGGAGAGTGGATCCATGTCCCCGGGGGTAACCCCCTACTCCTTGCGAAGAAGGACATTTACCCTGCGACCACACAGACATGGCCACAGCGGGGCTCGAACCAACGATCCTCAGGTAGCCAGAGCACTCAAGGCGAGCGCTCTAACCCACTGAGCTATCGGGGCGGGCCCCCATTCGGCCACGGAGGCTGCGGCAAACTTCATCAGCCATGTTAATCAGCCTCGTCCGCGTCACTGGTAAACGCGTGGGACGCAGCTAATGTGGACCATGGTACACTTTGTCGGGCAGTCACAGTCGGGACACACAGGTAAAAGCAATTATCATTATGACTTTTGTTTCACCCTTTTTTTTTAACAAAAACTCTTCGACGCTGCTCATCCCAGACCAAGGTTGTCGGCCCGGAAATAGCGCGGCGGTATACCAAGACCCGTAATTACTAGTAAAGTCGCCTCACAAGGCTAGGGCTGATGAATAGCCCCCCCCCCCCACCCCCTCCAGGTGTCCATCAAGACCACGCCAAACGCTAAACACAGCAATGAGGGGGCGCAACGCATTCATTTAATGATGTTGTAACGCCGCTTCCACCTGTGTGACCCTAGTTAGCTTGGGTCATTACCTTCGTCTCGAGACCCTTTTATTTTTCCACTTCGCAAGCTTGTGCTTTTTTTTTTTTTTGCATATAGAGGCTAAAGTCTATTGGTACCTCTCCCGGGAAAATGAAATTAACTTGAAAGCAGGGAAGTAGTTCTACATCCGGGCGCCTGGCCGCGAGACCCTGACCTGTTGACCCCGTAGCTCAGCTGGCTACTGACTGAGTGCTCTGGTCACCCGAGAGCCTAACTGCACGTGGATCGATGGTTCGAGCCCCGCTGTGGCCATGTCTGTGTGGTCGCAGGATCAAGATCTCGTGTCCTTCTTCGTAAAGAGTAGGGGGGTTACCCCCGGGGACATGGCTGAACTCTTCCCTTCCTTCTCCCATTGACGCGATATGACCAAACGTGGTTTAAGTGTTCTGAGTATACAACCAACTGGGCTAGACATAGTGGGTTTATGTAAAGCGCTTTAACCCACATTGGTCATACCGCGGCACTGGACTGAAAAGTGACGATGGCAAAAAGCCATCAACCTCAATTAGAGCAAATTCCTTACTCTTCGTGAAGCAAGACACGATACCGCGCCGAGTGGGCCAGGGGTGAGCCCCACTGGGCCAGAGGTGAGCCCCACTGAGCTAGGGGTGAGCCCCACTGGGCCAGGGGTGAGCCCCACTGAGCCAGGGGTGAGCCCCACTGGGCCAGGGGTGAGCCCCACTGAGCTAGGGGTGAGCCCCACTGGGCCAGGGGTGAGCCCCACTGAGCCAGGGGTGAGCCCCACTGAGCCAGGGGTGAGCCCCACTGAGCCAGGGATGAGCCCGACTGAGCCAGAGGTGAGCCCCACTGAGCCAGGGGTGAGCCCCACTGAGCCAGGGGTGAGCCCCACTGGGCCAGGGGTGAACCCCACTGAGCCAGGGGTGAGCCCCACTGAGCCAGGGGTGAGCCCCACTGGGCCAGGGGTGAGCCCCACTGAGCCAGGGGTGAGCCCCACTGAGCCAGGGGTGAGCCCCACTGAGCCAGGGGTGAGCCCCACTGAGCCAGGGATGAGCCCGACTGAGCCAGAGGTGAGCCCCACTGAGCCAGGGGTGAGCCCCACTGAGCCAGGGGTGAGCCCCACTGGGCCAGGGGTGAACCCCACTGAGCCAGGGGCGAGCCCCACTGAGCCAGGGGTGAACCCCACTGAGCCAGGGGTGAGCCCGACTGAGCCAGGGGTGAGCCCCACTGGGCCAGGGGTGAGCCCCACTGAGCCAGCGGTGAACCCCACTGAGCCAGGGGCGAGCCCCACTGAGCCAGGGGTGAACCCCACTGAGCCAGGGGTGAGCCCGACTGAGCCAAGGGTGAGCCCCACTGAGCCAGGGGTGAGCCCCACTGAGCCAGGGGTGAACCCCACTGAGCCAGGGGCGAGCCCCACTGAGCCAGGGGTGAACCCCACTGAGCCAGGGGTGAGCCCGACTGAGCCAGGGGTGAGCCCCACTGGGCCAGGGGTGAGCCCCACTGAGCCAGCGGTGAGCCCCACTGAGCCAGGGGCGAGCCCCACTGAGCCAGGGGTGAACCCCACTGAGCCAGGGGTGAGCCCCACTGAGCCAGGGGTGAGCCCCACTGAGCCAGGGGTGAGCCCCACTGGGCCAGGGGTGAACCCCACTGAGCCAGGGGTGAGCCCCACTGGGCCAGGGGTGAACCCCACTGAGCCAGGGGCGAGCCTCACTGAGCCAGGGGTGAACCCCACTGAGTCAGGGATGAGCCCGACTGAGCCAGAGGTGAGCCCCACTGGGCCAGGGGTGAGCCCCACTGGGCCAGGGGTGAGCCCCACTGGGCCAGGGGTGAAGCCCACTGAGCCAGGGGCGAGCCACACTGAGCCAGGGGTGAACCCCACTGAGCCAGGGGTGAGCCTGACTGAGCCAGGGTGAGCCCCACTGGGCCAGGGGTGAGCCCCACTGAGCCAGCGGTGAGCCCCACTGGGCCAGGGATGAACCCCACTGAGCCAGGGGCGAGCCCCACTGAGCCAGGGGTGAACCCCACTCAGCCAGGGGTGAGCCCCACTAAGCCAGGGGTGAGCCCCACTGAGCCAGGGGTGAACCCCACTGAGCCAGGGGTGAGCCCCACTGGGCCAGGGGTGAGCCCCCAAAGCCAGGGGTGAGCCCCACTAAGCCAGGGGTGAGCCCCACTGAACCAGGGGTGAACCCCACTGAGCCAGGGGTGAGCCCCACTGAGCCAGGGGTGAGCCCCACTGAGCCAGGGGTGAGCCCCACTGAGCCAGGGGTGAGCCCCACTGAACCAGGGGTGAACCCCACTGAGCCAGGGGTGAGCCCCACTAAGCCAGGGGTGAGACCCACTGAGCCAGGGGTGAGCCCGACTGAGCCAGGGGTGAGCCCCACTAAGCCAGGGGTGAGCCCCACTGAGCCAGGGGTGAGCCCCACTGGGCCAGGGGTAAGCCCCACTGGGCCAGGGGTGAGCCCCACTGAGCCAGGGGTGAGCCCCACTGAGCCAGGGGTGAGCCCCACTGGGCCAGCGAGACCACCAGGGCCGTGGCCTTGCCCAAGCCGTGGCCGGGTGCAAGCCGTGGCCGTGTCCAAGCCGTGGACGTGTCCAAGCCGTGAACGTGTCCAAGCCGTGGACGTAGTGCCCAAGCCGTGGACGGGTCCAAGCCGTGGACGTGTCCAAGCCGTGGACGTGTCCAAGCCGAGTACGTGTCCAAGCAGTGGACGTACATGTCCAAGCCGTGGTCGTGTCCAAGCCGTGGACGTGTCCCAGCCGTGGACGTGTCCAAGCCGTGGACGTGTCCCAGCCGTGGACGTGTCCAAGCCGTGGACGTGTCCCAGCCGTGGACGTGTCCAAGCCGTGGACGTGTCCAAGCCGCGGACGTGTCCAAGCCGTGGACGAGCCCAAGCCGTGGACGTGTCCCAGCCGTGGGTTATCTATGCACTCGAGGGGTGTCCTGGTTTACCACATCGCCAATGGCGTCATGCTAACCGTGTTACTTCGCCGTCGAACTGCAGAGCCAACGAAGTGGGTTACTCCGCCAACGAAGTCCGTTACTCCGCCAACGAAGTCGGTTACTCCGCCAAGGAAGTCGGTTACTCCCCCAACGAAGTCGGTTACTCCGTCAACGAAGTCTTTTACTCCGCCAACGAAGTCGGTTACTCCGCCAACGAAATCGGTTACTCCGCCAACGAAGTCGGTTACTCCCCCAACGAAGTCTTTTACTCCGCCAACGAAGTCCGTTACTCCGCCAACGAAGTCGGTTACTCCGCCAAGGAAGTCGGTTACTCCCCCAACGAAGTCGGTTACTCCGTCAACGAAGTCGGTTACTCCGCCAACGAAGTCGGTTACTCCGCCAACGAAATCGGTTACTCCGCCAACGAAGTCGGTTACTCCCCCAACGAAGTCTTTTACTCCGCCAACGAAGTCCGTTACTCCGCCAACGAAGTCGGTTACTCCGCCAAGGAAGTCGGTTACTCCGCCAAGGAAGTCGGTTACTCCCCCAACGAAGTCGGTTACTCCGTCAACGAAGTCTTTTACTCCGCCAACGAAGTCGGTTACTCCGCCAACGAAATCGGTTACTCCGCCAACGAAGTCGGTTACTCCGTCAACGAAGTCTTTTACTCCGCCAACGAAGTCGGTTACTCCGCCAACGAAGTCGGTTACTCCGCCAAGGAAGTCGGTTACTCCCCCAACGAAGTCGGTTACTCCGTCAACGAAGTCTTTTACTCCGCCAACGAAGTCGGTTACTCCGCCAACGAAGTCGGTTACTCCGCCAACGAAGTCGGTTACTCCGCCAAGGAAGTCGGTTACTCCCCCAACGAAGTCGGTTACTCCGTCAACGAAGTCTTTTACTCCGCCAACGAAGTCGGTTACTCCGCCAACGAAATCGGTTACTCCGCCAACGAAGTCTTTTACTCCGCCAACGAAGTGGGTTACTCCGCCAACGAAGTCTTTTACTCCGCCAACGAAGTGGGTTACTCCGGGATGGTGGGATATTCACGAGATGGTGATAACACTGCACCGTGGATCTGAAAGACCGTCCACAGCGACACTGGGATGCGGGGGTAAAGGGGGGGGGGGGGAGGGGGCGACCGCCGGGCAAGGTCGTCCGGCGGAAAAGGTCATAGCGGTTAGCCGGGCCCCATAATTAGGACCCCAGGCCGGAAGCTCTATCCAACGACGTGATGACTGTATTTCGCATGACGGGGTTCCCCCACCCCATTGACGAGGGGAAGTAACGTCCCATATCAGCAACCAATAGTGCCATCTACGGTGGCAGAATGATATATATATATATATATATAAACCCACCTAGCCCAGGACAAAGACCCTCAGGCGGGTTTTCGCGTATCACTTTGCCACATTAGTGAACTGTTGTAAATAACGAGGGCCTATTTATATTAAGAAATCAGTACGGTAGCACCCAAGCGACCGATTACTGTCTCGACTATCTCACGGTAGAGCGTAGATCGCTAGCGCAGAGCAAGGCTATCTCATGGTAGAGCGCAGATCGCTAGCGCAGAGCAAGGCTATCTCACGGTAGAGCGTAGATCGCTAGCGCAGAGCAAGGCTATCTCACGGTAGAGCGTAGATCGCTAGCGCAGTCCAAGGCCATCTCACGGTAGAGCGTAGATCGCTAGCGCAGACCAAAGCGACCGATCACTGTCTCGGCTATCTCACGGTAGAGCGTAGATCGCTAGCGCAGAGCAAGACTATCTCACGGTAGAGCGTAGATCGCTAGCGCAGAGCAAGGCGACCGATCACTGTCTCGGCTATCTCACGGTAGTGCGTAGATCGCTAGCGCAGACCAAAGCGACCGATCACTGTCTCGGCTATCTCACGGTAGAGCGTAGATCGCTAGCGCAGACCAAAGCGACCGATCACTGTCTCGGCTATCTCACGGTAGAGCGTAGATCGCTAGCGCAGACCAAAGCGACCGATCACTGTCTCGGCTATCTCACGGTAGAGCGTAGATCGCTAGCGCAGACCAAAGCGACCGATCACTGTCTCGGCTATCTCACGGTAGAGCGTAGATCGCTAGCGCAGACCAAAGCGACCGATCACTGTCTCGGCTATCTCACGGTAGAGCGTAGATCGCTAGCGCAGACCAAAGCGACCGATCACTGTCTCGGCTATTTCACGGTAGAGCGTAGATCGCTAGCGCAGACCAAGGCTATCTCATGGTAGAGCGCAGATCGCTAGCGCAGAGCAAGGCTATCTCACGGTAGAGCGTAGATCGCTAGCGCAGAGCAAGGCTATCTCACGGTAGAGCGTAGATCGCTAGCGCAGAGCAAGGCGACCGATCACTGTCTTGGCTATCTCACGGTAGAGCGTAGATCGCTAGCGCAGAGCAAGACTATCTCACGGTAGAGCGTAGATCGCTAGCGCAGAGCAAGGCTATCTCACGGTAGAGCGTAAATCGCTAGCGCAGACCAAGCCTATCTCACGATAGAGCGTAGATCGCTAGCGCAGTCCAAGGCGAACAATTAGTCTCGACTATCTCACGGTAGAGCGTAGATCGCTAGCGCAGAGCAAGACTATCTCACGGTAGAGCGTAGATCGCTAGCGCAGAGCAAGGCTATCTCACGGTAGAGCGTAGATCGCTAGCGCAGACCAAAGCGACCAATCACTGTCTCGGCTCTGACGGTAGAGCATATAGCGTTGTGTGTTCAATTTCTGAGGATTTGTTTTCGGTTCACGGATGACAGCAACCATTTTCTCAGTAAAATATTGTCCGACCTATAGTCGTCAGGTTTTAAAGAAAAATCCTCGATCATAATCTGATATGCTACAACCGATCGAAAGACGCGGCCGCACCGGTTCAGGTTCAGGTTCATGACCTGGCTTCTCAGAAGAGGTGGGTTTATCTCAGCAGAAATATCCTCCTGTCTTATCCTTGGGAGACATGTGCTGAGATAAACCCATCTCGCACTCTCCGGTTGGGTACTTCACATCTGAGAGTAAAACTAGACGAACTTTAGTGCGAGAAAAGTCATATGATATGGCTTCTCGTGCGATATATACCGCAGCACAATTCTCCCATATCCTGCCCAAGCCTTTAGGCCAGCGTGGGATAGGAGATCTGCGCCGTTATAAACGCATTCGAACCAATGCCACATGCATAAATTAGCTTAAATTGCCCTATATGCTCCTCAGGCCTATAGCCTCACGTATCGTTCCATATACCCGGTGCATGCTGCTTCCGACACTTCAAGGGGTTCGCACGTCTACACCATGGTCCCTTTGACAGCGTATCACAGCGCAGTCGCGTTAAGGTATCGAACTACAGGTACCACCACGCCCCCTCCCCCCCCCCCTGAAACTCATTTCCCCGGCCCTGTAACGTTATGCTGTCTACCCACCCCCCTCCAGCCCGCATTTACGTCGTCATTTTAAGGAATCTAATTGTCCCTTTCCCCCACCCCGACAGGGGCTACAGGAAGGAGGGGGGAGAGGGCGGGCAGTGAAGGGAGAGCGGGATGAAAGGGGACGTGTCTGGTATCATGCGTGCGTGTCTCCTGTCGCCCCCCTCCCCCCCCCCCCCCACGGCCGCCGGTAACCTTGGTGAATCTATCCTTGTTCATCAAATATCAACCCCCCTGTAGGGCTTTTGTAGCCCTCCTGTAGGCCTTTTGTAGCCCTCCTGTAGGCCTTTTGTAACCCTCCTGTAGGCCTTTGGCAGCCCTCCTGTAGGCCTTTTGTAGCCCTCCTGTAGGCCTTTTGCAGCCTTCCTGTGGGCCTTTTGTAGCCCTCCTGTAGGCCTCTTGTAGACCTGTAGCCCTCCTGCAGTCCTTCTATAGCCCCCCTGTAACCCTCCTGTATCCCTTTCGTAGCCCTCCTGTAACCCTCCTGTAGCCCTTTTGTAGCCCTCATGTATGCCTCCTGTAGACCTTCTATAGCCATCCTGTAACCTCTTGTAGCCCTCATGCAGCCTTTTGTAGCCCTCCTGCAGCCCTCTTGTAACCCTCCTGCAACCCTCCTGTAGACCTCCTGTAGCCCTTTCGTAGCCCTCCTGTAGCCCTATTGTAGCCCTCATGTATGCCTCCTGTAGACCGTCTATAGCCCTCCTGCAGCCCTCCTGTAGACCTCCTGTAGCCCTATCGTAGCCCTCCTGTAACCCTCCTGTAGCCCTATTGTAGCCCTCATGTATGCATCCTGTAGACCTTCTATAGCCCTCCTGTAACCTCTTGTAGCCCTCCTGCAGCCCTCTTGTAGCCCTCCTGCAGCCCTCTTGTAACCCTCCTGCAGCCCTCTTGTAGCCCTACTGCAGCCCTCTTGTAGCCCTCTTGTAACCCTCCTGCAGCCCTCCTGTAGCCCTCCTGTACCCCTCTTGCAGCCTTTCTGTAGCCCTCTTGTATCCCTCTTGAATCCCTCATGCAGCCCTCTTGTAGCCCTTTTGAATCTCTCATGCAGCCCTCTTGTAGCCCTCCTGCAGCCCTCTCGTAGCCCTCCTGCAGCCCTCTTGTAGCCCTCTTGCAGCCTCTTTTAGCCCTCCTGCATGCCTCTTGTAGCCCTCTCGTAGCCCTCTCGTAGCCCTCATGCAACCCTCTTGTAGCCCTCCTGTAACCCTCTTGCAGCCTTCCTGTAGCCCTCGTGTAGCCCTCATGCAACCCTCTTGTAGCCCTCCTGTAACCCTCTTGCAGCCTTCCTGTAGCCCTCTTGTAGCCCTCATGCAGCCCTCTTGCAGCCCTCTTGCAGCCTCTTGTAGCCCTCTCGTAGCCATCTTGTAGCCCTCTTGTATCCCTCTTGTAGACCTCTTGCAGCCTCTTGTAGCCCTTCTGTATGCCTCTTGTAGCCCTCTCGTAGCCATCTTGTAGCCCTCTCGTAGCCAACTTGTAGCCCTCTCGTAGCCATCTTGTAGCCCTCTTGCAGCCCTCTCATAGCTCTCTTGTAGCCCTCCTGTAGCCCTCTTGCAGCCCTCCTGTATGTCTCTTGTAGCCCTCTCGCAGCCATCTTGTAGCCCTCTCATAGCTCTCTTGTAGCCCTCCTGCAGCCCTCTTGTAGCCCTCTTGCAGCCTCTTGTAGTCCTCCTGCAGCCCTCTTGTAGCCCTCCTGCAGCTCTCTTGTAGCCCTCTTGCAGCCTCTTGTAGCCCTCCTGCATGCCTCTTGTAGCCCTCTCGTAGCCATCTTGTATCCCTCTTGTAACCCTCTTGTATCCCTCTTGTAGTCCTCTTGCAGCCTCTTGTAGCCCTCCTGTATGCTTCCTGTAGCCCTCCTGCAGCCCTCTCGTAGCCCTCTTGTAGCCCTCATGCAGCCCTCTTGCAGCCTCTTGTAGCCCTTCTGTATGCCTCTTGTAGCCCTCTCGTAGCCATCTTGTAACCCCCTTGCAGCCCTCTCATAGCTCTCTTGTAGCCCTCATGCAACCCTCTTGTAGCCCTCCTGTAACCCTCTTGCAGCCTTCCTGTAGCCCTCTTGTAGCCCTCATGCAACCCTCTTGTAGCCCTCCTGTAACCCTCTTGCAGCCTTTCTGTAGCCCTCTTGTAGCCCTCATGCAGCCCTCTTGCAGCCTCTTGTAGCCCTCTCGTAGCCATCTTGTAGCCCTCTTGTATCCCTCTTGTAGACCTCTTGCAGCCTCTTGTAGCCCTTCTGTATGCCTCTTGTAGCCCTCTCGTAGCCATCTTGTAGCCCTCTCGTAGCCAACTTGTAGCCCTCTCGTAGCCATCTTGTAGCCCTCTTGCAGCCCTCTCATAGCTCTCTTGTAGCCCTCCTGTAGCCCTCTTGCAGCCCTCCTGTATGTCTCTTGTAGCCCTCTCGCAGCCATCTTGTAGCCCTCTCATAGCTCTCTTGTAGCCCTCCTGCAGCCCTCTTGTAGCCCTCTTGCAGCCCTCCTGCAGCCCTCTCGTAGCCCTCTTGTAGCCCTCCTGCAGCCCTCTTGTAGCCCTCTTGTAGCCCTCCTGCATGCCTCTTGTAGCCCTCTCGTAGCCATCTTGTATCCCTCTTGTAGCCCTCTTGCAGCCTCTTGTAGCCCTCCTGTATGCTTCCTGTAGCCCTCCTGCAGCCCTCTCGTAGCCCTCATGCAGCCCTCTTGTAGCCCCCTTGTAGCCCTCATGCAGCCTCTTGTAGCCCTTCTGTATGCCTCTTGTAGCCCTCTCGTAGCCAACTTGTAGCCCTCTCGTAGCCATCTTGTAGCCCTCTTGCAGCCCTCTCATAGCTCTCGTGTAGCCCTCCTGCAGCCCTCTTGTAGCGCTCCTGTATGTCTCTTGTAGCCCTCTCGTAGCCCTCTTGTAGCCCTCTGGTAGCCCTTTCGCAGCCGTGATTCTACAGCGGGAATCGCTCTTTAGCTGCTATCTGTGGACATGTGCATATTTCATTCAAAGTCTTTGGTTTGTTTTCCGTGTTTTCTCGTGACGGCGTTCTCCATATGGCGATGTGTGTGTATGTTCTTCCATCTTACAGCCCTCGAAAGGGATTATAACAGTCCATGTTAGGCGCGAGTCATATGTGAGCTATGTTAAAACACTGGCTTGCCCTGACATGGTGGAATCCACATATGATGTGACAGTTATCATTACTAATATTTTGTTTCCATGACGTTAAAGTGGCGCAGGAAGAGGTTTGGTACGAGGGGGAGAAAGGTGGTGGTTGGGGAGGGGGGGGTGGGTGCATCACAAAGGAGCGCAATGAGGGGGATCAGAAAAACAGACAACGGGGGGGGGGGGTGGCAATTATTGGCATGCCCCCCCCCCCCTAAATCCCTGTGCCTTTGGGTTACTTAGTAGAACACTGCTAGGCCTCGAATTTCTTCGATTCCACTAAAGACCTGCAACTCATTCCGTATCTATTACTTAGCAACAGAATGGATTCCACTTGTCCTTAAATCCATTTACTCAAGGAGCTCCCCGAATAGTCTTTATCGTGTTATGCCAATATATCCAACAATCCCTGGGAGACCGAAGGGGGTCAGATTTACGACTTATTGGTTGTTGACGCTGTAGGCATAGCGGAATAATGGTCCAATAAACTCGCCTAATAAACAGGCTACGAAATGGTAATAAAGATCTAGTTTTCCGTTCTTTGTATTGACCTTTACATCGGCCAGTGACAGCAATGATCCCGCCCCACACCACGACAGACCCCCGGAGCTGGCTGGCTTCATGGCGGGGAGGGGGGAGGGGGGGCGTGCAACAGCCATGACCTCCGGTGCCGGATATTACTATCACGCCCCCCCCCCCCCACCCCACCCCCGCCGCCCCCCGCCACCGGCCACTATCCCCCTCCCCCCGCCATGCAAAGTGGTGACATCGGTGTAGATCACAGAATGGTGACATCAGTGTAGATCACAGAGTGTGGTGACATCAGTGTAGATCACAGAGTGGTGACATTAGTGTAGATCATAGTGTGGTGACATTAGTGTAGATCACAGAGTGGTGACATCAGTGTAAATCACAGAGTGGTGACATCAGTGTAGATCACAGAGTGGTGACATCAGTGTAGATCACAGAGTGGTGACATCAGTGTAGATCACAGAGTGGTGACATCAGTGTAGATCACAGAGTGGTGACATCAGTGTAGATCACAGAGTGGTGACATTAGTGTAGATCACAGTGTGGTGACATTAGTGTAGATCACAGAGTGGTGACATCAGTGTAGATCACAGAGTGGTGACATCAGTGTAAATCACAGAGTGGTGACATCAGTGTAGATCACAGAGTGGTGACATCAGTTTAGATCACAGAGTGGTGACATCAGTGGAGATCACAGAGTGTGGTGACATCAGTGTAGATCACAGAGTGGTGACATCAGTGTAGATCACAGAGTGGTGACATTAGTGTAGATCACAGAGTGGTGACATCAGTGTAGATCACAGAGTGGTGACATCAGTGTAGATCACAGAGTGGTGACATCAGTGTAGATCACAGAGTGGTGACATCAGTGTAGATCACAGTGTGGTGACATTAGTGTAGATCACAGAGTGGTGACATCAGTGTAGATCACAGAGTGGTGACATCAGTGTAGATCACAGAGTGGTGACATCAGTGTAGATCACAGAGTGGTGACATCAGTGTAGATCACAGAGTGGTGACATCAATGTAGATCACAGAGTGGTGACATCAGTGTAAATCACAGAGTGGTGACATCAGTGTAGATCACAGAGTGGTGACATCAGTGTAGATCGCAGTGTGGTGACATTAGTGTAGATCACAGAGTGGTGACATCAGTGTAGATCACAGAGTGGTGACATCAGTGTAGATCACAGAGTGGTGACATCAGTGTAGATCACAGAGTGGTGACATCAGTGTAGATCACAGAGTGGTGACATCAGTGTAGATCACAGAGTGTGGTGACATCAGTGTAGATCACAGAGTGGTGACATCAGTGTAGATCACAGAGTGGTGACATCAGTGTAGATCACAGAGTGTGGTGACATCAGTGTAGATCACAGAGTGGTGACATCAGTGTAAATCACAGAGTGGTGACATTAGTGTAGATCACAGTGTGGTGACATTAGTGTAGATCACAGAGTGGTGACATCAGTGTAGATCACAGAGTGTGGTGACATCAGTGTAGATCACAGAGTGGTGACATTAGTGTAGATCACAGTGTGGTGACATTAGTGTAGATCACAGTGTGGTGACATTAGTGTAGATCACAGAGTGGTGACATCAGTGTAGATCACAGTGTGGTGACATTAGTGTAGATCACAGTGTGGTGACATTAGTGTAGATCACAGAGTGGTGACATCAGTGTAGATCACAGAGTGGTGACATCAGTGTAGATCACAGAGTGGTGACATCAGTGTAGATCACAGAGTGGTGACATCAGTGTAGATCACAGAGTGTGGTGACATCAGTGTAGATCACAGAGTGGTGACATCAGTGTAGATCACAGAGTGTGGTGACATCAGTGTAGATCACAGAGTGGTGACATCAGTGTAGATCACAGAGTGGTGACATCAGTGTAGATCACAGAGTGGTGACATCAGTGTAGATCACAGAGTGGTGACATCAGTGTAGATCACAGAGTGTGGTGACATCAGTGTAGATCACAGAGTGGTGACATCAGTGTAGATCACAGTGTGGTGACATTAGTGTAGATCACAGAGTGGTGACATCAGTGTAGATCACAGAGTGTGGTGACATCAGTGTAGATCACAGAGTGGTGACATTAGTGTAGATCACAGTGTGGTGACATTAGTGTAGATCACAGTGTGGTGACATTAGTGTAGATCACAGAGTGGTGACATCAGTGTAGATCACAGTGTGGTGACATCAGTGTAGATCACAGAGTGTGGTGACATCAGTGTAGATCACAGAGTGGTGACATCAGTGTAGATCACAGAGTGGTGACATCAGTGTAGATCACAGAGTGGTGACATCAGTGTAGATCACAGTGTGGTGACATTAGTGTAGATCACAGAGTGGTGACATCAGTGTAGATCACAGAGTGTGGTGACATCAGTGTAGATCACAGAGTGGTGACATCAGTGTAGATCACAGAGTGGTGACATCAGTGTAGATCACAGAGTGGTGACATCAGTGTAGATCACAGAGTGGTGACATCAGTGTAGATCACTGAGTGGTGACATCAGTGTAGATCAGAGTGGTGACATCAGTGTAGATCACAGAGTGGTGACATCAGTGTAGATCACAGAGTGGTGACATCAGTGTAGATCACAGAGTGGTGACATCAGTGTAGATCACAGAGTGGTGACATTAGTGTAGATCACAGAGTGTAGGCGTGGGGTTACCAAGAGCAAGCGCTGTTGCTATGGGTTCCATACGGAAGCCTTAGTAACAATCCATTCGCGATCAACGTTGGCCACCCCCCTCCCCCCTACCGCCTGGCAACTCTCGGCCATATCCGGGTTAATTAGTGCTTGCTATTGCGGTGGCAAGTAAAACGCATAACGCTAGAAACGTAGTAATTAGCTTAGCTGGAAGAATTTACAGAACAGTCGCATCAGTAGCGATGTAAACATTTCCCTAGAAATAAGTTTTTCTCGATTTCGTAAAATTCTTTCTCTCCATTTGCAATTGTTTATAATTTAATTAACAATCTTTTTCTATTTGCAAGGTCCTTGTGCTCAATGAAGGCGAACCCATGACCTGTCGCCAGCGGGTGGAGTAAAATATGATTGCTATTCTAGTTGAGTAAAAGATGCTATTAAACTGATTGATATTCAAGTTGAGTAAAATATGCTACTAAACTGATTGATATTCTAGTTGACTAAAGTAGGCTCTTCAACTGCTCGATATACTCCGGGCCACAGTCGGCTAAAGTTACCATGTAAATGATTGGTGATTTAATCCGACTAAGCCCCGTAGCCGGCTAAGCTCTGTACGTGGAATATGCCAGCGGCAATGACGAGACAAGGGTGCTTACTGCGGTACACTACAGTGGAAATGTTGGCTAAAGGATTGTAAGTCATATCCCGACAATGTGCACGGTCAAGGTAGAGAGGTCAAGGTTATATATCCGGGAGTTACCCGCACTTTTTGCGAAGAAAAACATGGGATCTTTATCCTGCATAAACAAACACATTAACACAAGTGGGGTTCGAACCACGCACCTACCGCTAGGGCTGGCCTAGCACGGAACACACGACAATAACCGCCGCTAGGGCTGGCCTAGCACGGAACACACGACAATAACCGCCGCTAGGGCTGGCCTAGCACAGAACACACGACAATAACCGCCGCTAGGGCTGGCCTAGCACAGAACACACGACAATAACCGCCGCTAGGGCTGGCCTAGCACAGAACACACGACAATAACCGCCGCTAGGGCTGGCCTAGCACAGAACACACGACAATAACCGCCGCTAGGGCTGGCCTAGCACAGAACACACGACAATAACCGCCGCTAGGGCTGGCCTAGCACAGAACACACGACAATAACCGCCGCTAGGGCTGGCCTAGCACAAAACACACGACAATAACCGCCGCTAGGGCTGGCCTAGCACAGAACACACGACAATAACCGCCGCTAGGGCTGGCCTAGCACAGAACACACGACAATAACCGCCGCTAGGGCTGGCTTAGCACAGAACACACGACAATAACCGCCGCTAGGGCTGGCCTAGCACAGAACACACGACAATAACCGCCGCTAGGGCTGGCCTAGCACAGAACACACGACAATAACCGCCGCTAGGGCTGGCCTAGCACGGAACACACGACAATAACCGTCGCTAGGGCTGGCCTAGCACAGAACACACGACAATACCCGCCGCTAGGGCTAGCCTAGCACAGAACACATGACAATAACCGCTGCTAGGGCTGGCCTAGCACAGAACACACGACAATAACCGCCGCTAGGGCTGGCCTAGCACAGAACACACGACAATAACCGCCGCTATGGCTGGCCTAGCACAGAACACACGACAATAACCGCCGCTAGGGCTGGCCTAGCACAGAACACACGACAATAACCGCCGCTAGGGCTGGCCTAGCACAGAACACACGACAATAACCGCCGCTAGGGCTGGCCTAGCACAGAACACACGACAATAACCGCCGCTAGGGCTGGCCTAGCACAGAACACACGACAATAACCGCCGCTAGGGCTGGCCTAGCACAGACCACACGACAATAACCGCCGCTAGGGCTGGCCTAGCACAGAACGCACGACAATAATCGCCGCTAGGGCTGGCCTAGCACAGAACACACGACAATAACCGCCGCTAGGGCTGGCCTAGCACAGAACACACGACAATAACCGCCGCTAGGGCTGGCCTAGCACAGAACACACGACAATAACCGCCGCTAGGGCTGGCCTAGCACAGAACACACGACAATAACCGCCGCTAGGGCTGGCCTAGCACAGAACACACGACAATAACCGCCGCTAGGGCTGGCCTAGCACAGAACACACGACAATAACCGCCGCTAGGGCTGGCCTAGCACAGAACACACGACAATAACCGCCGCTAGGGCTGGCCTAGCACAGAACGCACGACAATAACCGCCGCTAGGGCTGGCCTAGCACAGAACGCACGACAATAACCGCCGCTAGGGCTGGCCTAGCACAGAACGCACGACAATAACCGCCGCTAGGGCTGGCCTAGCACAGGCCATACGACAATAACCGCCGTTAGGGCTGGCCTAGCACGGAACATACGACAATAACCGAACGCGTTACTACATGGACACGGGTTGCCCCCCTCCCCCTACATAGCCACGGAGTGCCCCCCCCCCTTACATGGCCACGGGGTGCCCCCCCTCCCTATTCATGGTCATCACGGGGTGTCCCGCTCCCTCTACATGGCCACGGGGTGCCCCACCCCCCTTACATGGCCATGGGGAGCCCCCCCTCGCTATTCATGGTCATCACGGGGTGTCCCGCTCCCCCTACATGGCCACGGGGTGCCCCCCCCCTTACATGGCCACGGGGTGCCCCCCCTCCCTATTCATGGTCATCACGGGGTGTCCCGCTCCCCCTACATGGCCACGGGGTGCCCCCCCCCTTATATGGCCACGGGGTGCCCCCCCTCCCTATTCATGGTCATCACGGGGTGTCCTGCTCCCCCTACATGGCCACGGGGTGCCCCCCCCCTTATATGGCCACGGGGTGCCCCCCCTCCCTATTCATGGTCATCACGGGGTGTCCTGCTCCCCCTACATGGCCACGGGGTGGCGTTTGCCATTTAGCACACTGACGAGGCTAGTACCCAGATTATTATTAAAAGTGGAGGTCCCAACAATACGAATGGCCTAATATGAATCAATTCACATTGTGCGGTCATTAACTAGCAACAGGCCCCGTAAATTGTCGAAATAAATGTCCAACGCAGAACCAATATGGATGCCCGGATGGCCATGTATAAAGTCTCCCTCCTGTTTCATGTCCGTTGCGTGGAGCGCAACCTTAACCAACCGATACAATAGGTACTGCGACGGCGCCACATGGCGTGTCAAGCTGACAACTCGCCACCTGACCTAAGCGATGGCGTGGGAAGCTAGCGAAGCCCGGATGTTATCAGTTTCATAAAGCCCTATAAATCTGCCAGTCTCACAAGTGCTGTCTACCACGCTAGTCGGGTCCTTTACTGTAATCCTCACTTCTACCGCTTCCACGCAAGAGGCTCCCTCTTGTGGCATAGCCTGAAATGGGGTCCCCCTTGTTCTGTATGTCGCATTTAGCCCCTGATGTTTTGTAACAAGTAAGATATACTTTTTGCATAACTTAGCATAGCATCTGATGATTTCACCTGGTTACGAATAAGCACATTGTATTAGAAAGCCGTTGCCTAGCGATGCGCTATACGTCCGGCTAAGACAAGTCCCAAGTAGGCAGCGAGACGGAGGTGAGCGCCCCCTGTCGTGGGAGTGTTCAAACCACCCGGAGACTTTATCCTTGAAGGCCTTACGGGTATAAAGGGGGGGCGAATAGCTGGGTGCTGGATAGACGTCATTACTGAGCCCTATACCCGTCTCACTTAGCAAGACACCGCAGCTTGGGCGACAGACCGCGACAGAGATAGAGACAGAAAGAGACAGACAGAGAGACGGAGACAGAGAGAGACGGAGACAGAGAGAGACGGAGACAGAGAGACAGCGACAGCGACAGAGACACACAGAGACAGAGACGGAGAGAGACAGAGAGAGAAGAGAGAGACAGAGAGCGAGGGAGACAGAGACGGAGAGAGACAGAGACAGAGAGAGAGAGAGACAGAGAGAGATAGCGAGAGACGGAGACAGAGACGGAGAGAGACAGAGACAGAGAGACAGCGACAGCGACAGACACACAGAGACAGAGACGGAGAGAGACAGAGACAGAGAGAGAGAGAGAGAGAGAGAGACGGAGACAGAGACGGAGAGAGACGGAGACAGAGACAGAGAGAAACAGAGAGAGACAGAGACAGAGAGAGACAGAGAGAGACGGAGACAGAGACAGAGAGAGACGGAGACAGAGACAGAGAGAAACAGAGAGAGACAGAGACAGAGAGAGACAGAGAGAGACGGAGACAGAGACAGAGAGAGACGGAGACAGAGAGAGACAGAGACAGAGAGACAGACAGATAGAGAGAGACAGAGAGAGACGCAAAGCCAGGGAGACAGAGAGAGACGCAAAGCCAGGGAGACAGACAGAGAGAGAAAGGGAGACAGAGACAGAAACAGAGAGAGACAGAGACAGGTAGAGAGAGAGACAGAGACAGAGCAAGAGAGGGTGAGAGACAGAGACTGAGAGTCGGAGAGAGACAGAGACTGAGACAGAGCAAGAGAGAGAGAGAGATAGTGAGAGACAGAGAGACAGGGAGAGACAGACTTAGACAGAAACAGAGAGAGTGAGAGACTGAGACAGAAAACAGAGAGAATAGAGAGAGCGGAAAGATTTCTTCCATCCGGGGGCGCCACTGACCGCCGCCTGGCCACCCGACAAACCCCGCCAGACAAATGACGACGCCACCCACATTCGCGACCTTGCTCTCCCCACACCTGACACGCCTCGGTCCCCTCTAAAACCTGGGGGTATTAAGCGCAGCACGTGGGGCGGGGAGCGGGAAGGCTGTCACTGTGCCACCCCGCCATCGCACCAGCCACGCCACCAGGCACGGCACGAGCCACGCCACCAGCCTACACGTGACTAACGTGGACGAGAGTTCTGGCAGCCGCGCAGTCGTTGTTTCACCACAACGGAGGGACTACTCGCCGCCATGGAGACTTTAGTGTGGTAGTCCGCACCAAGCTCATCGGCGTCGATACATTCTACCTACAGGTAAGTCAATTTATTTTATTCTAAGGTAACGCGTTTTACTGCACTCTCAGGTAATTCGGTTCATTTTACTCAGATAATTCTGCTTACTTAACTCAGTAATTTGGTTAGCTATACTATCTCTATCTGTTAATTACTTCCATCAGTGATATACACTATATACAAATGTGCAGTAACGAAATTTCAAATCGCACTTTCTACATTGAGAAATGTATGCACCACCCATTGGTTATTGAAACCGACAGGACATTAAATATCCCAATGGGACAGGAACAAAAAAAAGAAAAGAAAAAAAGAAGAAGAAAGAACGCTATTTGAAGCGGCGTGGATCCCCCGGTCGCAATTTTGTTTAGAGGCCTCCCCCCAGTTGCAATTTTGTTTAGAGGCCTCCCCCCAGTTGCAATTTTCAATTGCGCCCCCCTCTCTTTTTTTCTAGATTCTTGGATCCGCTCCTGTTTAAGTAAAGGTTATTATTTGATATTAACTATACGCTCTCAGCGACAGTGTTCACACATCCAAGGCGGCTGCTGATGCATGCAGCGGGTACATAGGTGGGACAGACAGATAAACAGCTTCATTCTATTAGTATAGATACTTGCGCCTTCACAAAACTCCACAATACATTCCCAGTTTAGACGGTATCATGGACCTGTAAGCTGTTCCGTGCTGTCCACGTCAGCATAGCACAAAACTATTTGCACCTGCTCCATTGCGACATCGCAGCAACTTCGTACACCGTAACTGCAATCCTCTTAACAAGTGTCATGTCTTGTATCTTATTTTGTGAGTTCCGTCTAATTATAAGTGATATAATCTATTTGTACGGAAGTATTTATACCTTGCTCTTTCGGGCTCAATTCACGAAGCCCTTGTCGTGCCCCATTAGTCTGCGTTTTCCAGCCGTTTGCAATATAAAATATGTTTTAGACCTATAACCGACTTAGCTAAAATACACCGCATACATCCCCCCCCCCCACCCACCCAACCGTCTCAAGCGCCTATGGAGCCGCGATTTCCTCCTGGACAATTGGAACGATTTTTGCGAACTCGTTATCCGAATAGTAAGCCATGCGGCGCGCTCGTCAACGCGTGCCTCCACGTTGGACGCTTGTCGACGCCAGGTTCGTCAACGCGTGCCTCCACGTTGGACGCTTGTCGACACCAGGTTCGTCAACGCGTGAATCCACGTTGGACGCTTGTCGACGCCAGGTTCGTCAACGCGTGCCTCCACGTTGGACGTTTGTCGACGCCAGGTTCGTCAACGCGAGCCTCCACGTTGGATGCTTGTCGACGCCAGACGCTCGTCAACGCGTGCCTCCACGTTGGACGCTTGTCAACGCCAGGTTCGTCAACGCGTGCCTCCACGTTGGACGCTTGTCGACGCCAGGCTCGTCAACGCGTGATTCCACATTGGACGCTTGTCGACGCCAGGTTCGTCAACGCGTGCCTCCACGTTGGACGTTTGTCGACGCCAGGTTCGTCAACGCGAGCCTCCACGTTGGATGCTTGTCGACAGCAGACGCTCGTCAACGCGTGCCTCCACGTTGGACGCTTGTCGACGCCCGGTTCGTCAACGCGTGCCTCCACGTTGGACGCTTGTCGACGCCAGGCTCGTCAACGCGTGCCTCCACATTGGACGCTAGTCGACGCCAGGTTCGTCAACGCGTGCCTCCACGTTGGACACTTGTCGACGCCAGGTTCTTCAACGCGTACCTCCACGTTGGACGCTTGTCGACGCCAGGTTCGTCAACGCGTACCTCCACGTTGGACGCTTGTCGACGCCAGGTTCGTCAACGCGTACCTCCACGTTGGACGCTTGTCGACGCCAGGTTCGTCAACGCGTGCCTCCACGTTGGACGCTTGTCGACGACAGGTTCTTCAAAGCGTACCTCCACGTTGGACGCTTGTCGACGCCAGGTTCGTCAACGCGTGCCTCCACGTTGGACGCTTGTCGACGCCTGGTTCGTCAACGCGTGCCTCCACGTTGGACTCTTGTCGACGCCAGGCTCGTCAACGCGTGCCTCCACGTTGGACGCTTGTCGACGCCAGGTTCGTCAACGCGTGCCGCCACGTTGGACGCTTGTCGACGCCAGGTTCTTCAACGCGTACCTCCACGTTGGACGCTTGTCGACGCCAGGTTCGTCAACGCGTGCCTCCAGGTTGGACGCTTGTCGACGCCAGGCTCGTCAACGCGTGCCTCCACGTTGGACGCTTGTCGACGCCAGGTTCGTCAACGCGTACCTCCACGTTGGACGCTTGTCGACGCCAGGTTCGTCAACGCGTACCTCCACGTTGGACGCTTGTCGACGCCAGGTTCGTCAACGCGTGCCTCCACGTTGGACGCTTGTCGACGCCAGGTTCTTCAACGCGTACCTCCACGTTGGACGCTTGTCGACGCCAGGTTCGTCAACGCGTGCCTCCACGTCGGACGCTTGTCGACGCCAGGCTCGTCAACGCGTGCCTTCACGTTGGACGCTTGTCGACGCCAGGTTCGTCAACGCGTGCCTCCACGTTGGACGCTTGTCGACGCCAGGCACGTCAACGCGTGCCTCCACGTTGGGCGCTTGTCGACGCCAGGTTCGTCAACGCGTACCTCCACGTTGGACGTTTGTCGACGCCAGGCTCGTCAACGCGTACCTCCACGTTGAACGCTTGTCGACGCCAGGTTCGTCAACGCGTGCCTCCACGTTGGACGCTTGTCGACGCCAGGTTCGTCACCGCGTGCCTCCACGTTGGACGCTTGTCGACGCCAGGCTCGTCAACGCGTGCCTCCACGTTGGGCGCTTGTCGACGCCAGGTTCGTCAACGCGTACCTCCACGTTTGACGCTTGTCGACGCCACGTTCGTCAACGCGTACCTCCACGTTGAACGCTTGTCGACGCCAGGTTCGTCAACGCGTGCCTCCACGTTGGACGCTTGTCGACGCCAGGTTCGTCAACGCGTACCTCCACGTTGGACGCTTGTCGACGCCAGGCTCGTCAACGCGTGCCTCCACGTTGGACGCTTGTCGACGCCAGGTTCGTCAACGCGTACCTCCACGTTGGACGCTTGTCGACGCCAGGTTCGTCAACGCGTACCTTCACGTTAGACGCTTGTCGACGCCAGGTTCGTCAACGCGTACCTCCACGTTGGACGCTTGTCGACGCCAGGCTCGTCAACGCGTGCCTTCACGTTGGAGGCTTGTCGACGCCAGGTTAGTCAACGCGTGCCTCCACGTTGGACGTTGTCGACGCCAGGTTCGTCAACGCATATCTCCACGTTGGACGCTTGTCGACGCCAGGTTCGTCAACGCGTACCTCCACGTTGGACGCTTGTCGACGCCAGGTTCGTCAACGCGTACCTCCACGTTGGACGCTTGTCGACGCCAGGTTCGTCAACGCGTACCTCCACGTTGGACGTTGTCGACGCCAGGTTCGTCAACGCATATCTCCACGTTGGACGCTTGTCGACGCCAGGTTCGTCCACGCGTACTCCACGTTGGACGCTTGTCGACGCCAGGCTCGTCAACGCGTGCCTCCACGTTAGACGCTTGTCGACGCCAGGTTCGTCAACGCGTACCTCCACGTTGGACGCTTGTCGACGCCAGGCTCGTCAACGCGTACTTTCACGTTGGACGCTTGTCGACGCTAGGTTCGTCAACGCGTACCTCCACGTGGGACGCTTGTCGACGCCAGGTTCGTCAACGCGTACTCCACGTTGGACGCTTGTCGACGCCAGGCTCGTCAACGCGTGCCTCCACGTTGGACGATTGTCGACGCCAGGTTCGTCAACGCGTACCTCCACGTTGGACGCTTGTCGACGCCAGGCTCGTCAACGCGTACTTTCACGTTGGACGCTTGTCGACGCCAGGTTCGTCAACGCGTACCTCCACGTTGGACGCTTGTCGACGCCAGGCTCGTCAACGCGTGCCTCCACGTTGGACGCTTGTCGACGCCAGGTTCGTCAACGCGTACCTCCACGTTGGACGCTTGTCGACGCCAGGTTCGTCAACGCGTACCTTCACGTTAGACGCTTGTCGACGCCAGGTTCGTCAACGCGTACTTTCACGTTGGACGCTTGTCGACGCCAGGTTCGTCAACGCGTACCTCCACGTTGGACGCTTGTCGACGCCAGGTTCGTCAACGCGTATCTCCACGTTGGACGTCGTCGACGCCAGGTTCGTCAACGCATATCTCCACGTTGGACGCTTGTCGACGCCAGGTTCGTCAACGCGTACCTCCACGTTGGACGCTTGTCGACGCCAGGCTCGTCAACGCGTGCCTCCACGTTGGACGCTTGTCGACGCCAGGTTCGCCCACGCGTACCTCCACGTTGGACGCTTGTCGACGCCAGGTTCGTCAACGCGTACCTCCACGTTGGACGCTTGTAGACGCCAGGCTCGTCAACGCGTACCTCCACGTTGGACGCTTGTCGACGCCAGGTTCGTCAACGCGTACCTCCACGTTGGACGCTTGTCGACGCCAGGTTCGTCAACGCGTGCCTCCACGTTGGACGCTTGTCGACGCCAGGTTCTTCAACGCGTACCTCCACGTTGGACGCTTGTCGACGCCAGGTTCGTCAACGCGTGCCTCCACGTCGGACGCTTGTCGACGCCAGGCTCGTCAACGCGTGCCTTCACGTTGGACGCTTGTCGACGCCAGGTTCGTCAACGCGTGCCTCCACGTTGGACGCTTGTCGACGCCAGGCTCGTCAACGCGTGCCTCCACGTTGGGCGCTTGTCGACGCCAGGTTCGTCAACGCGTACCTCCACGTTGGACGTTTGTCGACGCCAGGCTCGTCAACGCGTACCTCCACGTTGAACGCTTGTCGACGCCAGGTTCGTCAACGCGTGCCTCCACGTTGGACGCTTGTCGACGCCAGGTTCGTCACCGCGTGCCTCCACGTTGGACGCTTGTCGACGCCAGGCTCGTCAACGCGTGCCTCCACGTTGGGCGCTTGTCGACGCCAGGTTCGTCAACGCGTACCTCCACGTTTGACGCTTGTCGACGCCACGTTCGTCAACGCGTACCTCCACGTTGAACGCTTGTCGACGCCAGGTTCGTCAACGCGTGCCTCCACGTTGGACGCTTGTCGACGCCAGGTTCGTCAACGCGTACCTCCACGTTGGACGCTTGTCGACGCCAGGCTCGTCAACGCGTGCCTCCACGTTGGACGCTTGTCGACGCCAGGTTCGTCAACGCGTACCTCCACGTTGGACGCTTGTCGACGCCAGGTTCGTCAACGCGTACCTTCACGTTAGACGCTTGTCGACGCCAGGTTCGTCAACGCGTACCTCCACGTTGGACGCTTGTCGACGCCAGGTTCGTCAACGCGTGCCTCCACGTTGGACGTTGTCGACGCCAGGTTCGTCAACGCATATCTCCACGTTGGACGCTTGTCGACGCCAGGTTCGTCAACGCGTACCTCCACGTTGGACGCTTGTCGACGCCATGTTCGTCAACGCGTACCTCCACGTTTGACGCTTGTCGACGCCACGTTCGTCAACGCGTACCTCCACGTTGAACGCTTGTCGACGCCAGGTTCGTCAACGCGTGCCTCCACGTTGGACGCTTGTCGACGCCAGGTTCGTCAACGCGTACCTCCACGTTGGACGCTTGTCGACGCCAGGCTCGTCAACGCGTGCCTCCACGTTGGACGCTTGTCGACGCCAGGTTCGTCAACGCGTACCTCCACGTTGGACGCTTGTCGACGCCAGGTTCGTCAACGCGTACCTTCACGTTAGACGCTTGTCGACGCCAGGTTCGTCAACGCGTACCTCCACGTTGGACGCTTGTCGACGCCAGGTTCGTCAACGCGTGCCTCCACGTTGGACGTTGTCGACGCCAGGTTCGTCAACGCATATCTCCACGTTGGACGCTTGTCGACGCCAGGTTCGTCAACGCGTACCTCCACGTTGGACGCTTGTCGACGCCAGGTTCGTCAACGCGTACCTCCACGTTGGACGCTTGTCGACGCCAGGTTCGTCAACGCGTACCTCCACGTTGGACGTTGTCGACGCCAGGCTCGTCAACGCGTGCCTCCACGTTGGACGCTTGTCGACGCCAGGTTCGTCAACGCGTACCTCCACGTTGGACGCTTGTCGACGCCAGGTTCGTCAACGCGTACCTTCACGTTAGACGCTTGTCGACGCCAGGTTCGTCAACGCGTACTTTCACGTTGGACGCTTGTCGACGCCAGGTTCGTCAACGCGTACCTCCACGTTGGACGCTTGTCGACGCCAGGTTCGTCAACGCGTATCTCCACGTTGGACGTTGTCGACGCCAGGTTCGTCAACGCATATCTCCACGTTGGACGCTTGTCGACGCCAGGTTCGTCAACGCGTACCTCCACGTTGGACGCTTGTCGACGCCAGGCTCGTCAACGCGTGCCTCCACGTTGGACGCTTGTCGACGCCAGGTTCGCCAACGCGTACCTCCACGTTGGACGCTTGTCGACGCCAGGTTCGTCAACGCGTACCTCCACGTTGGACGCTTGTAGACGCCAGGCTCGTCAACGCGTACCTCCACGTTGGACGCTTGTCGACGCCAGGCTCGTCAACGCGTACTTCCACGTTGGACGCTTGTCGACGCCAGGCTCGTCAACGCGTACTTTCACGTTGGACGCTTGTCGACGCCAGGTTCGTCAACGCGTACCTCCACGTGGGACGCTTGTCGACGCCAGGTTCGTCAACGCGTACTCCACGTTGGACGCTTGTCGACGCCAGGCTCGTCAACGCGTGCCTCCACGTTGGACGATTGTCGACGCCAGGTTCGTCAACGCGTACCTCCACGTTGGACGCTTGTCGACGCCAGGCTCGTCAACGCGTACCTCCACGTTGGACGCTTGTCGACGCCAGGCTCGTCAACGCGTACCTCCACGTTGGACGCTTGTCGACGCCAGGTTCGTCAACGCGTACCTCCACGTTGGACGCTTGTCGACGCCAGGTTCGTCGACGCGTACCTCCACGTTGGACGCTTGTCGACGCCAGGTTCGTCAACGCGTACCTCCACGTTGGATGCTTGTCCACGCCAGGTTCTTCAACGCGTACCTCCACGTTGGACGCTTGTCGGCGCCAGGTTCGTCAACGCGTACCTCCACGTTGGATGCTTGTCGACGCCAGGTTCGTCAACGCGTACCTCCACGTTGGACGCTTGTCGACGCCAGGTTCGTCAACGCGTACCTCCACGTTGGACGCTTGTCGACGCCAGGTTCGTCAACGCGTACCTCCACGTTGGACGCTTGTCGACGCCAGGCTCGTCAACGCGTGCCTCCACGTTGGACGCTTGTCGACGCCAGGTTCGCCAACGCGTACCTCCACGTTGGACGCTTGTCGACGCCAGGTTCGTCAACGCGTACCTCCACGTTGGACGCTTGTAGACGCCAGGCTCGTCAACGCGTACCTCCACGTTGGACGCTTGTCGACGCCAGGCTCGTCAACGCGTACTTCCACGTTGGACGCTTGTCGACGCCAGGTTCGTCAACGCGTACCTCCACGTTGGACGTTGTCGACGCCAGGTTCGTCAACGCATATCTCCACGTTGGACGCTTGTCGACGCCAGGTTCGTCAACGCGTACCTCCACGTTGGACGCTTGTTGACGCCAGGTTCGTCGACGCGTACCTCCACGTTGGACGCTTGTCGACGCCAGGCTCGTCAGCGCGTACCTCTACGTTGGACGCTTGTCGACGCCAGGTTCGTCAACGCGTACCTCCACGTTGGACGCTTGTCGACGCCAGGCTCGTCAACGCGTACCTCCACGTTGGACGCTTGTCGACGCCAGGTTCGTCAACGCGTACCTCCACGTTGGACGCTTGTCGACGCCAGGTTCGTCGACGCGTACCTCCACGTTGGACGCTTGTCGACGCCAGGTTCGTCAACGCGTACCTCCACTTTGGATGCTTGTCCACGCCAGGTTCTTCAACGCGTACCTCCACGTTGGACGCTTGTCGGCGCCAGGTTCGTCAACGCGTACCTCCACGTTGGATGCTTGTCCACGCCAGGTTCGTCAACGCGTACCTCCACGTTGGACGCTTGTCGACGCCATGTTCGTCAACGCGTACCTCCACGTTGGACGCTTGTCGACGCCAGGTTCGTCAACGCGTACCTCCACGTTGGACGCTTGTCGACGCCAGGTTCGTCAACGCGTATCTCCACGTTGGACGCTTGTCGACGCCAGGTTCGTCAACGCGTACCTCCACGTTGGACGCTTGTCGACGCCAGGTTCGTCAACGCGTACCTCCACGTTGGACGCTTGTCGACGCCAGGTTCGTCAACGCGTACCTCCACGTTGGACGCTTGTCGACGCCAGGTTCGTCAACGCGTACCTCCACGTTGGACGCTTGTCGACGCCAGGTTCGTCAACGCGTACCTCCACGTTGGACGCTTGTCCACGCCAGGTTGAAGTACTTCTGTCCTCGGCTGTTGCTGACGCCACGTCGACTTATTCTCCAATTGGGATTTACTGAAGCCTTGTCAAGCGAATGCCGTATCGGGATGTTGCTTCAGATTTATTGGGTTATTTTGTGGGTACAGCCTTTAGGTTAGAGCCCATGAATTGAATTGTTGTAGTAACTGCTACGGGTGAGTAATGCGTCAGCTATGCTGAAACAATGGCTCGCCCCAACATGGGAGAACGACACTTTTTTGTCCTTTACAAAAACCTTATATGCCTTGATATACTTAGGATATGAATTTTACATTTGTATTAGAATACTGCTCACATATAGAAGGCAGCAGAGTTGCACAAAGTTGCATTTGATAAAATCAACTGTTTGTGGTTGGTTGGTTAATCAGGACGCTTTAACCACTTTTGGACATATCGCGTCAATGGGAGAAGGAAGGGAGAGTGGAGCCATGACCCCGGGGGTAACCCCCTACTCTTTACGAAGAAAGGCATGGGATCTTTATCCTACGACCACACAGACATGACCACAGCGGGGCTCGAACCACCGATCCACGTGCCGTTAGGCTCTCAGGTGACCAGAGCACTCCATGCGAGCGCTCTAGCCCACTAAGCTATCGCGCCGGCCCCCAACTGTTTGTGCTACTCAGTTGTGTTCTTCTGTATGGGTATTATTCTCCAAACAGCCTAGGAACACAGGTCAAACAGCTCAGATACACAGGTCAAACAGCCTAGGTACACAGCCTAGGTACACAGGTCAAACAGCCTAGGTACACATGTCAAACAGCCTAGGTACACAGCCCAAACAGCCTAGGTACACAGCCCAAACAGCCTAGGCACACAGGTCAAACAACCTAGGTACACAGCCCAAACAGCCTAGGTACACAGCCCAAACAGCCTAGGTACAAAGCCCAAACAGCCTAGGTACACAGCCCAAACAACCTAGGTACACAGCCCAAACAGCCTAGGCACACATGTCAAACAGCCTAGGTACACAGCCCAAACAGCCTAGGTACACAGCCCAAACAGCCTAGGTACACAGCCTAAACAGCCTAGGTACACAGCCCAAACAGCCTAGGTACACAGGTCAAACAGCCTAAGTACACAGCCCAAACAGCCTAGGTACACAGGGCAAACAGCCTAGGTACACAGCCCAAACAGCCTTGGTACACAGGTCAAACAGCCTAGGTACACTGGGCAAACAGCCTAGGTACACAGCCTAGGTACACAGGTCAAACAGCCTAGGTACACAGCCCAAACAGCCTAGGTACACAGCCCAAACAGCCTAGGTACAGGTCAAACAGCCTAGGTACACAGCCCAAACAGCCTAGGTACACAGCCCAAACAGCCTAGGTACACATGTCAAACAGCCGAAGTACACAGGTCAAACAGCCTAGGTACACAGCCCAAACAGCCTAGGTACACAGGTCAAACAGCCTAGGTACACAGCCCAAACAGCCTAGGTACACAGGGCAACCAGCCTAGGTACACAACCCAAACAGCCTAGGTACACAGGTCAAACAGCCTAGGTACACGGGCCAAACAGCCTAGGTACACAGCCCAAACAGCCTAGGTACACAGGGCAAACAGCCTAGGCACACAGCCCAAACAGCCTAGGTACACAGCCCAAACAGCCTAGGCACACAGGTCAAACAGCCTAGGTACACAGCCCAAACAGCCTAGGTACACAGCCCAAACAGCCTAGGTACACAGCCCAAGCAGCCTAGGTACACAGCCCAAACAGCCTCGGTACACAGGGCAAACAGCCTAGGTACACAGCCCAAACAGCCTAGGTACACAGCCCAAACAGCCTAGGCACACAGCCCAAACAGCCTAGGTACACAGCCCAAACAGCCTAGGTACACAGCCCAAACAGCCTTGGTACACAGCCCAAACAGCCTAGGTACACAGCCCAAACAGCCTCGGTACACAGCCCAAACAGCCTAGGTACACAGGGCAAACAGCCTAGGCACACAGCCCAAACAGCCTAGGTAAACAGCCCAAACAGCCTAGGTACACAGCCCAAACAGCCTAGGTACACAGCCCAAACAGCCTAGGTACACAGCCCAAACAGCCCAGGTACACAGCCCAAACAGCCTAGGTACACAGCCCAAGCAGCCTAGGTACACAGCCCAAACAGCCTAGGCACACAGGTCAAACAGCCTAGGTACACAGCCCAAACAGCCTAGGTACACAGCCCAAACAGCCTAGGTACACAGCCCAAACAGCCTAGGTACACAGCCCAAGCAGCCTAGGTACACAGCCCAAGCAGCCTAGGTACACAGCCCAAACAGCCTAGGCACACAGGTCAAACAGCCTAGGTACACAGCCCAAACAGCCTAGGTACACAGCCCAAACAGCCTAGGTACACAGCCCAAACAGCCTAGGTACACAGCCCAAGCAGCCTAGGTACACAGCCCAAACAGCCTCGGTACACAGGGCAAGCAGCCTAGGTACACAGCCCAAACAGCCTAGGTACACAGCCCAAACAGCCTAGGTACACAGCCCAAACAGCCTCGGTACACAGGGCAAGCAGCCTAGGTACACAGCCCAAACAGCCTAGGTACACAGCCCAAACAGCCTAGGTACACAGCCCAAACAGCCTAGGTACACAGCCCAAACAGCCTCGGTACACAGGGCAAGCAGCCTAGGTACACAGCCCAAACAGCCTAGGTACACAGGTCAAACAGCCTAGGTACACAGGTCAAACAGCCTAGGTACACAGCCCAAACAGCCTCGGTACACAACCCAAACAGCCTAGGTATACAGCCCAAACAGCTTAGGTACACAGGTCAAACAGCCTAGGTACACAGCCCAAACAGCCTAGGTACACAGGTCAAACAGCCTAGGTACACAGCCCAAACAGCCTCGGAACACAGCCCAAACAGCCTAGGTACACAGCCCAAACAGCCTAGGCACACAGGTCAAACAGCCTAGGTACACAGCCCAAACAGCCTCGGTACACAGCCCAAACAGCCTAGGTACACAGCCCAAACAGCCTAGGTACACAGGTCAAACAGCCTAGGTACACAGCCCAAACAGCCTCGGTACACAGCCCAAACAGCCTAGGTACACAGCCCAAACAGCCTAGGTACACAGGTCAAACAGCCTAGGTACACAGCCCAAACAGCCTCGGTACACAGCCCAAACAGCCTAGGTACACAGCCCAAACAGCCTAGGTACACAGGTCAAACAGCCTAGGTACACAGCCCAAACAGCCTAGGTACACAGGGCAAACTGCAATGACACGCCATCATGTTTCAAGATACAGCCGCAATCCATAATAAATATGTCTGACTTTCAGGATGCCGCAGAGGGATAATTGGGGCATGGCGGAAAACGTCACCTGGCAATCGTTTTGCCCGTGCGCCAGTAGCAGCGGAGATATCTTCATGCTGTTGCCGGGCAACATCAGCCACAACTACTGGGGCTGCACGTGCAACAACCGGACGGCGCTGGGCGGGGTGTGGGCATTCCCGGCGATGGGGGACGACGCCCTAGGCGGGGGTGGCGGCGGCGGCGGCGGCGGCGGCGGCGGGGGGGAGGGCAGCCAGTGGGGGGTGTACGTCGTCCGCTTCATGTTCCCGGTCATCATCCTGATGGGCACTGTGGGCAACGTCCTGTCCCTGATCGTCCTCCAGCGCAAGGTGATGCGGCGGAACTGCTCCTCGGTGTACCTGCTGGCCATGGCCTCCACCGACACCTTGGTCCTCTACTCCAGCTGCCTCAAGACGTGGGTCCGCGACGTGACCGGCTTCGAGATGCTGCACGTCTCCAACGGCATGTGCCAGACGATCCGCTACGTGTTCTACACGTCCACGCACCTGTCGGCCTGGTGTACCGTGCTCCTCTCCTGCGAGCGTTTCCTCGTCGTCTGCCTGCCCTTCAAGGCGCCCCACTTCTGCTTCGTCCAGCGGCCCGTCCTCGTCACCCTCATCACCAGCGCCGTCGTCATGGCGTTCAACACCAACATCTTCTGGATCTACCAGCTGAGCCGGACGCCCGATGGCGGCGCCACCTGCCAGCCCTACGAGTCCACGCACCTCATCTGCCGCCTGTTCCTGCAGTGCAACCTGCTGGTCTACTCCATCCTGCCCACTATCCTGGTGCTCAGCCTCAACGTGGCCGTCATCACGACGGTGGCGCAGAACCGCTTCGTGAAGGAGCGGCAGCACGGCAAAGCGGCGCTGCTGAGGAAACAACAGCGGCTCACCGTCATGCTGCTGGCCATCTCCTTCCTCTGGCTCGCCCTCAGCAGCCCCTACTCAATAGTCGACATCGTCCGCACCCGCAGCGACGTTATGTTCAACCACCGGAACATCATCGTCATCTGCTACGCGTTCATGTACTGGAACCACGCCCTGAACTTTTACATCTACTGCGTGACGGGCAAGAAGTTCAGGCACGAGCTGAAGCGGACGTTCTGCAACAACCACCAGCCGGTGCGACCCAGGCTGACACCCCAGCAGGAGCTCTCGGTCGAAACGCCCGCCCGCCACTCCATCCAAGCCAGGGCCCATCTCTACAAATGACAGCCGGGTGCCAGGGCCAGGCTGTGTGACTGGCCCTGGCGCCTCCCAGGCCCCATCTCAACAAGTGGCGGGGGCCGACAGGGAACCAGGCTAGGACTGGTGCCAGTGTCTCGCAGGGCCACCTCAACAAGTGACGGGGGCCGACATGGAACCAGGCTAGGACTGGGGCCAGTGTCTCCCAGGGCCCATCTCAGCAAGTGACGGGGGCCGACATGGAACCAGGCTAGGACGGGTGCCAGTATCTCCCAGGGCCCACCTCAACAAGTGACGGGGCCGACAGGGAACCAGGCTAGGACGGGTGCCAGTGTCTCCCAGGGCCCATCTCAGCAAGTGACGGGGGCCGACATGGAACCAGGCTAGACTGGTGCCAGTGTCTCCCAGGGCCCACCTTAACAAGTGACAAGGGGCCGACAGGGAACCAGGCTATGTGACTGTTTCCGGCAGTCCCTGTCCCTGTTTTTCGCCTACAAACAATTGTTCCATGTCCACCCCTCACGTCAGGACCAAACTGCCCAGGCAAGACGGATGTCCGCCCCTCATTCAGGCGGCAAAATGCCTATCCTCGTGCGATGGATAGTAGAACGTTATCATAGGCCGCGTGTGGTCAGCAGTAGGCGACCCAATCGCAAGATCGCTATTCGAAGAGTCATCGAATCAAGGTCACGGAAACGCGACCTCCAGATCTCAACGCGATCAGTCCCAGCGAACACAGATTCTTATTCTCGCCGCCACCCCAATACCCCACCGTGCGCTCCTTCGTCACGTGACCTGCAGTCTAGATAAACAGGAATCTACAGTTATGCTCAAAAGGCGTGCCTTATCAGAAATGTGCATGGAGCAGAACGTTCTGCCGCCACGCTGTGAGGTTTGTGCAGAGGGTGTATACGTCGTGTCTACCAGAAGAGCCGAGCCGTGAACATGTTCAAACGTCCAATGTCTTTAAGACTAAATTACATGCGCCACAGACCATGTTTTGGGGAGAGATATTTGGTATAGCTTGACAATACTTAGTATCATCACACTAGGTTCAGTGCATCCTATATTATATTGTACACATACATAACAATAGCCCTAGGTAGCGGGGCGTCAGGAAATTGTTATTGTTCCGACAGCAACTTGTAGCAGCCCGCCAATTTTCATAATCCGGATAATGTAAAATGCAGGACGGGTACAGGTTGAAAAAGGGCCAATAAAATGTCCAATGCCTCGCAAAGTTCACGCTATTACTATTAATACGAGTTGAATTCAAACCTCAAGCTTATCTCATGTATATGCTGAGCGTAATCATATATCTCTTGCTTCTTTAGCGACCAGCTTGCAGCTTTCGAAGGAAATTATTTGGTCTGGCGACTGGCTCAATGACTGGCAAATCGTCAGCTTTCCCAATCTTGTGATCCAATCGCCGGATTCACCATATTTCGTAGCCTTGTTCGTGAATTGTGACCTTGAGTTCTGTGAGTCCGGCATGGCTTGCAGATACCTTTTACAGTACTGGACTTTGGTATCGTGTGTGATGCTAAAAACCGGATAACCGTGTCAGTCTTTCAGACTCGGGATGTCAGAAGTCCAGTTTCTATATTCGTCTATTGAAGGGGCCGCATGGCGCTTTGGGTCAGGCAACACGATTTTAGCCGCCTTTATTAAGATCTAACGTTAATGTACTAGTTAACACGACCATCAACTCGTAATGACGTTATGATGGTCGTGTTAAGAAGTATAGGGGCGGATAATGAAAACTAAGGGTTGTTCGAGATTCACGAAGGGCCAATAAAATGCCTAACGCCATGCAACACTCGCTATTACTATTATTAAAAGTTTAATTTAAAATTCAAATTTAGATCACATATGTGCTGGACGTTAACATGATTTTTTGCTTGTTTGGTTTAACTTGTGCATACAACGTTCGAAGTAAATGATTTAGCGACTGCCTCATTGGTCCGCAAATGGGGGGAGGGTGGCGCAAATCGTAAGCCTGAGCACATCTTGCAAGCCAGTCGCCGGATTTCTGTACACCGAAAATCGTGGCCTTTTGCGTGACTTGTGGCCTTGTGTTGTCCTGCATCGCTTGAATATACTTTCCAAAGTTAGTTGAATTCCTATGTGATGCCTTAACCTGATAACGCTGATGTCAATGTTTTATACCGAACCCGGGATGTCAGAAGCCATGTGTTTTATCCTCGTTTCCTGGGTTCCTTGGCTATAGCCAGAATTATATTTTGCGTGACGTCATGTTTCATTGTTCCATGCAGTCACTATGGTAACGATTGTCTATTGAAGGGGCCGTATGGCGGTTAGGGTCAGGCTACACGATTTTTTACACGCTAATGTACTAGTTAACACGACCATCAACTCGTAACGATATATATTTTCTCTCTGCCTAATGGTACTGTGTCAATTTCCATGTCTGTTGCGTTTGCATTTAAGTTTTTTTATGTTTCCCCAATATTCCTAGAATAAGCATTTGCTTCCGTACATTTTATATTCCTGGTATTAAAACTGAATTGAAAATTGAGATCTCTACAATATTGCCACTGCCGTGTTCCCGTGTTTTGTTATTGGGACACCGCCTTGCCGTTCAGCTCTCATATTACCATCACATACGCTGCTATTGCTGGCAATTTTGATATCTTGTTTGTTATACTGAAAACATTACAGTGATTGTATTTTATACTGATCGAACGGCCTGTTGGAAAAGGCATTACAAATGTGTACATTTATGTGTTCTTGGAAAGAACGGTAGATATTAGAGCCGTCAGGTGGTTAAAGGCTGGCTATCTAGTCATCGATACAACCCATTACTGGACTCTTTATAAGGTCATATGAAGATATTATTGTCTTGTTATGTTTGTAAGCAATAAAACAGTCGCATCTTGCGACTACGGTGGATGGCGGGTTCTTATCCCACAGGACAATCTTGTCGTGAAGAGCGTCCCCAAACAATATAAGCCATGAACCATCGAAAGCCCGACAAAGCGAACTGAACATGTAAGAATTGAGAAAGTCTCAAGTCTATATATGACAGCCCGTTGTAATCGATCGGTTACAGCGGCCATCTTGGATATCAAAATGGATGCTCCGAAACACACTTTTCACTCATCGTTTTTATGCATTAAATCGCAAGCCCATTAGAGAGTCAATTGCTATCCATGTAAACGTTAGTTATTATCGGGAGAAAGTCCTCCCCTTCATATCACTAATTAAGGCGGAGATTTTAAATAATTTCAGTTCCTCCTCATCAGCTATTTTAACGACCGCCATATTGGATTTCGAAATGAGCTGCCTCGATCCGCACAATTATCAACATCGCGATATGACAATAGAGGTCAAAGCATCCTAATTAAAGCAACCAACCAACTGTATATCCGTTATCAGCTGCGATCAACCCACCTCTCGTATTTTCTCGAGGGCCAGCGTGAAGATGTAGGAGATGATGTAGAACTCGGGCCATTCGGGTACGAGTGGCAGCTGGACCAGAACCACGTACGTGTAGATCACCAGGAAAGCCACGTAGAAAATCTGAAGCAACAACGCGGTACAGACATACATTACATATACATTGGGCTTCCATAATGTGTATATGTTTAAATGTCGGGAAAATTAAAGACATTTGAAAGAAACATCGATGTATGTACCGAAATGTGTTGTGTGTGCACTTTGGATGGTGGCCTTGCAAGTAAAGTAAGCATAATTTGATCATGGGCGACCGAGTGAGGCGTGTACCGCTCTCTGTAGTGGCCAGGGGCCGTATTCATAATCGCCACTTACGCTACGCCACTAGACTTAGCGCTAAGTGGAAGATTTGTCGAACGATTTTCGGGTTTAAACTACATAAGCAGTCACACAAGAAGTGCATTTTCTGAATTAAGAAAGGGCTAAAATTTCGTTAAAGAGGATTTCTTAATCATGAGCACCGCAACAACGAGCTGGTGAGGCTAAGACGAAAATGCACTTTTCGTGCGTACTTACCGAGGGGATTGTGAATACGGCCCCAGGTGCCCATACCAAGCACACTGTGTCAATTCTGCACAGGGGTTTTGAGCGAAGGTTTACCCCTACTATGTGCCGCAAAGATCGCAGCTCTAGCTTGCGTTTCTGATTTTTGACGAATTTTAGAATTTGGGCAGAATCTGTATACTTTATCATGGGGCAAATAGTCCCTTGCCACGGAAACAGAATTGCGTCTTGCCTTTCGCCACACGCTCGCCCTAGGGCTCTCTAACATATCCCACCATGATGAAGGAAACCAAAATCACTCAAACGAAAGTACGTCATATTGAAGGAAGTTTGATTTTCTCCATAGGCTCCCATGTTAAACGTTTTCGACTATATACCGAAAAGTAATACGATTACTTCACCATGTTTACAGTTGATGACTGAGCTTAGTGTTATCAATCAACAACTGCAAGCATTAAGCGACGGATTGAACATGACGCCCATCGGAGCCCCTGCTAGCATCAACAATCTATATTTCATCATTGGGCAAATTTAGAAAGAAAACTAAAACATGGGAAGTCCATAGACAATTGCCGTCGCCCCTGGAACCGGAAGTAAGATAGGAACATAGTATTTGGGAACCCACTTGCTACAAGATGAGGCCACTTCCGATTTTTTTTGTAATTTTTTCCCGTTTTTGTTAGTTTTTTACAATGTACCGAAAGTGACGTCATCGTGACGTCATGTGAAGCATCCTAAATATCTGATAAGGCAGTTTGGAGATGAGACATCCCGTATCTGATTGATTTCGGTGTGGTCTTGCAGACTGGACACAGTTCAAGGCCGCTTACCGCGTGCACCCAGAACTTGGTGATGGGCGCCGTGTAGAACTCATAGATCTTCTTGCCGAGGCGCAGGGGGCTGTTCTTGCGCTTCACAGTCACCGACGCCGTCTCCATGGTAGCCGCCGCGAGCACCTGCCCATTGGCCGGAAGTGGCGGCTCGTCTTTCTGCGCAGGCTCGCTACCCGTCGCCGCCATCTACCGGACATTGGACCGGAAAAAACGCAATTAGGTTTCCCAGATTGGATTTCAAATTGGTTCCCTGGTTAGGGAGAGTCGACGGACGCAAGTGGGAAGACATGCCTACTCTTAAATACAAGGTCAAATGTCGAGTCGAGTGTTATATGCCAAAACGCATAGGTATCCTTGTCTACCTTCTATAATCGTCTCGTTGTGCAACCTTAGACCTCGTGTTGGTCTAAGGTGTTCGTAATAATGCTTGGTAATAATAAAATATGCGCGACAGGCCGTTAAACACGATCATTTGATGATTTTAAAAGTCCCGGCTTAAGGCCCTTGGCTCCAGGTACGACGTCATGTTGGGATGACAGAAAAATGGCTACACTAGGGTGCGCGGGAGATTTTGTCCAGGGGTTCTGTTTTAACACCAAGGGAAATGGTCAGGAAATAGGTAAACGAAAGCAGACCCTGCACCTGACCCTAGTTGAATAATCAACTATTTGCAGAATTTGGAGCTCCCATCTGCACCTGACCCTAGTTGAATAATCAACTATTTGCAGAATTTGAAGCTCCCATCCACTACAAAACGTCACACCTGGGGCCAAGATCCTCAAAGCAAGAATAACAAAAAAATGAGAATTTGATCTTCTAATTATTTTTTTAAAAACGACGGAAATAAACGGTCTGGTTTTTCCGTACGTTTGAAAGTAGATCTTTCCAGATCAGTCACGTAATATCGGCGCTCTCATTGGGCCTTTAAGGCACATTGCTATTTTGGTATAAACTTCTATACTTAAAGCGGGTGTCCAACCTAATTTAATCGCGATCTGCACCGAAAGTGTACATCTTAAAATGTAATTGGCGAGTGTTAACGCTTCGATTCGACCGACTGGTAAGGAGAACAAAATTAAGGCAACCCGCCCCCAGCAATGTCAAGCAGAGTGCCATTTTGCCGAGAGGAGTGACGCATATTGTGACTATTCATATGGCGCCGGCTTACGTTATAATTCGCGGAGAGAGAGATCAGGGCCGCGATTTACAGATGAACAGCGGCAATTCCAAGCCGCGCAGTAGAACATGATCTTAGCCTTTCATGGAAAAGTACCGTCCAAACAAATGTATATACGTCTTGCGACGATTGACTCCACAACAATGCCATGATTGGAGTTAGAATCGCAGCTATTTATATTGGCGATTATCACGCGCTCTTGTTTTGCTCACACAATAGGCGCAATTTCCGGTTTGAATAAATTAGAGTATCGCCTCCTGATTGGTCAATCACAGACACGCCTCCAAAAAGGGCTGCCGCCTGGGTAGGCGGCGAAATCGTGCCAGGCGGTCACTTCTAAATATTATTGTGAGCTACAGATAGAACGAAAAATTCTGTAATTTGGAGGATAGACAATTGGGTATTATATGAATCGGTAAAGCAGCGTTAGAGGCCAGGCTGGCGGTTCCCTTTAAAGCACATAGCTATTCTGGGATAAAATTGCATACTTAAGGCACAAGTAAGTATAATAACGAAACAAAGGCGGGAACCAGCACAATAGGGTTAACAGAGCGACGGGCTCTAGCGCTAAGCTGGTACCTCTGCGGCGGCGTCGGAGACTGGGTCCTGTTCCTGCTCCGGGTCGTCCTGCCGCGAGATGTCGCTGCTGGAGTCGCTGTCTGTGTCCTCCATGTCCTGAATGTGTTCCTCCATGGTCTGGGGCATCAGCTGCAGCTCCTCCTTGCTCTTGAAGCCCAGGCACAGCACGACCGGGAACAGCAGGATGCCACACACCACCTGTGGGACGAGGGGGTCACCTCGGTCAGCCAATCCAGGGCACCTCACGTGTTTATGCTCACACAGGGCTAGCAGGTCTGTACTCACACAGGGCGAGGCGGTCGGTACTCACAGAGGGCTAGGCGGTCTGTACTCACACAGGGCTAGGCGGCCTGTACTCCTATAGGCGGCCTGTACTCACAGAAGGCTAGGAGGGCTGTATACTCAGAGACGGCTAGGCGGTCTGTACTCACACAGGGCTAGGCGGTATGTACTCACATAGGGCTAGGCGGTCTGTACTCACAACTAGCTAGGCGGTCTGTACTCACATAGGGCTAGGCGGTATGTACTCACATAGGGCTAGGCGGTCTGTACTCACAAATAGCTAGGCGGTATGTACTCACATAGGGCTAGGCGGTCTGTACTCACAAATGGCTAGGCGGTCTGTACTCACATAGGGCTAGGCGGTCTGTACTCTCAGGTGGCTAGGCGGTCTGTACTCACATAGAGCTAGGCGGTCGGTACTCACATAGGGCTAGGCGGTCTGTAGTCACATATGGCTAGGCGGTCTGTACTCACATAGGGCTAGGCGGTCTGTACTCTTATAGGGCTAGGCGGTCTGTACTCACATAAGGCTAGGCGGTCTGTACTCACATAGGGCTAGGCGTTCTGTACTCCCATAGGGCTAGACGGTCTGCACTCACATATGGCTAGGCGGTCTGTACTCACACAGGGCTAGGCGGTCTGTACTCACATAGGGCTAGGCGGTCTGCACTCACATAGGGCTAGGCGGTCTGTACTCACCTGGGGCCAGGCGGTCTGTACTCACACAGGGCTAGGCGGTCTGTACTCACATAGGGCTAGGCGGTCTGTACTCACACAGGGCTAGGCGGTCTGTACTCACATTGCAAACCTAGAAAGGTCATAGCAGGGCACCAGTCGCCTGCGAACTCACAAAGGTCATAGCAGGGCACCAGTCACCTGCGAACTTTCAAAAGTCACGGCAGGGCACCAGTCGCCTGCGAACTCACAAAGGTCAAAGCAGGGCACCAGTCGCCTGCGAACTCACAAAGGTCATAGCAGGGCACCAGTCGCCTGCGAACTCACAAAGGTCATAGCAGGGCACCAGGTCTTCTATTTTGTGGACGAGCGCCCATCAGTCTGTGTCATTCTTTAGCGAACAGTAGTGAAAAATAAGGCTGTTGATAAAAAAAAAGTAGTGAAGAACAATGACGGTAGTGTATCCATCAATAAAATAGTAACCAGACAACCCACTTACAGCCACCCCTACCCCGTGGAAGTCTCACAATTTTTGATCATAGTGGACGCACGAGTCACATACAACTCCCCCATGCCGGGCAATCGCTAAATTTAACGTTAGGAAGTTACCCCCAGCGGTAACGACAGACACTCACTTTGAGACTGGTGTACTTGCGCATGCGCAACCCGCCCATCCACATGTCGGTGAGGAGTATCTGGCAGGAGGTGTTGGCGAGGAACTCGCGGTGGGACGAGTTGACGGCCAGGCTGAGCACGGTCTGATCGCTCCAGTTCTGTAGCTCATACGTCAACAGCTGCTGAGTCAGATCGTCATCCGTCTTGTAGCAGGCATCAAGCAGCTCCACAGCGAGGTTGGCGAACTCCCTGGGGAGGTACGGGACAGGCTAGAGAACGGTTGGCGAACTCCCTGGGGAGGTACGGGACAGGCTAGAGAACGGTTGGCGAGCTCCCTGGGGAGGTAAGGCACAGGCTAGAGAACGGTTGGCGAGCTCCCTGGGGAGGTACGGGACAGGCTAGAGAACGGTTGGCGAACTCCCTGGGGAGGTACGGGACAGGCTAGAGAACGGTTGGCGAACTCCCTGGGGAGGTACGGGACAGGCTAGAGAACGGTTGGCGAACTCCCTGGGGAGGTACGGGACAGGCTAGAGAACGGTTGGCGAACTCCCTGGGGAGGTACGGCACAGGCTAGAGAACGGTTGGCGAACTCCCTGGGGAGGTACGGGACAGGCTAGAGAACGGTTGGCGAACTCCCTGGGGAGGTACGGGACAGGCTAGAGAACGGTTGGCGAACTCCCTGGGGAGGTACGGGACAGGCTAGAGAACGGTTGGCGAACTCCCTGGGGAGGTACGGCACAGGCTAGAGAACGGTTGGCGAACTCCCTGGGGAGGTACGGGACAGGCTAGAGAACGGTTGGCGAACTCCCTGGGGAGGTACGGCACAGGCTAGAGAACGGTTGGCGAACTCCCTGGGGAGGTACGGGACAGGCTAGAGAACGGTTGGCGAACTCCCTGGGGAGGTACGGGACAGGCTAGAGAACGGTTGGCGAACTCCCTGGGGAGGTACGGCACAGGCTAGAGAACGGTTGGCGAACTCCCTGGGGAGGTACGGGACAGGCTAGAGAACGGTTGGCGAACTCCCTGGGGAGGTACGGGACAGGCTAGAGAACGGTTGGCGAACTCCCTGGGGAGGTACGGGACAGGCTAGAGAACGGTTGGCGAACTCCCTGGGGAGGTACGGGACAGGCTAGAGAACGGTTGGCGAGCTCCCTGGGGAGGTAAGGCACAGGCTAGAGAACGGTTGGCGAACTCCCTGGGGAGGTAAGGGACAGGCTAGAGAACGGTTGGCAAATTCACTGGGGAGGTAAGGGACAGGCTATAGAAAGGCCCAGGCTAGAGAAAAGCCCATGCTATTGAATGGCACAAGCTGTAGAACGGTTGGCGAACTCCCTGGGGAGGTAAGGTTCAAGTTGTAGAATGGTTGGCGAACTCCCTGGGGAGATAAGGTTCAAGTTGTAGAATGGTTGGCGAACTCCCTGGTATGGTAAAATTTAAGTTTGTAGAACTGTGGCCGAACTCCCTGGGAAAGCAAGGTTAAAGTTGTAGAAAGGTTGGCGAACTCCCTGGGGAGGTAAGGTTCAAGCTATAGAATGGTTGTCGAACTCCCTAGGGAGGAAAGGTTTAAGTTGTAGAACGGTTGGCGAACTCCCTGGGGAAGTAAGGCACAGGCTCGAGAACGGTTGGCGAACTCCCTGGGGAGGTAAGATTGAAGTCGTAGAACGGTTGGCGAGCTCCCTGGGGAGGTAACGTTCAAGCTGTTGAACGGTTGTAAACAATTTATAGACATAAGTTATAAAATTGAACTTTTGGTTTCATGACACACGTGTTTACATTAAGACTAATTGGGCAGAGAAAGAAGTATGTAAACAACTTGTTGACCTGCCGCTAGCTAGAGTTTATTCAAGGAAATCTCTAAAATCGCATTCATCTAAACTAAGGTTCGGCCTATTTATTTCTGGGAGCATTGCCGATGAGCGCCATTTAGAAGTTGTCACAAGATTGACATGTGAGCTTTAGCGCTGCCCATGCCCATAGGCATCTGCTGGGGGAGGGGTGTGCTTGTACTCATGGTTGAGATTCATGAAATTCAAGCCGTGGAATTCAAGCCAATACATTCAGCATTTCAACGTGATAGCACGTGGGTTTGTGTTTTTCTATGACGTCATTTTCTTCCCTCTTAAAGTGCAGTTAGGAAGCTATGGTATCCAGTCAGAATATTACTGCTACCAGACACTTGGCAACATAAGCGGGTAAACACAGGCGATTAATTTGAGCTAAGTTGCATTGGCGGCTCACCAACTGTTCAAAGGCCTTTCGCAGCGGAAAACGCTCAGAAAAAAAAACGGGTTAATTGTGCCACAAAAAATAACTTCCGCCCTATAAACGAGGCCAAGTTATCTTGACCTTGGCCGCGTTTCAAAGGTTGATTGATTCGTTTTTGTTTTTTTGCGCAGCAATAAAGACACTCGGGAATACATAGGCTTTGGCGAGTCGGCAGTTTGCTTGATATAAGACGACGGGCACGGACTGGTATACACTACCACGGGCTGGTATACACTACCACGGGCTGGTATACACTACCACGGGCTGGTATACACTTACTGAAGCCTGCCTTACAGGAAATAAACGATGCAAATCAAAACGAGAATGGGTCACTCGTAGGGAGAGGATGACGAAAAGAATTTAATTTAGGTTTCTTGATTCCACTACAATGACCTTGACCTTAACAATCTAACAACCTTGACCCGTCAAGAACTAATCACATTATTTTGGAGCGACAAGCTAGTTTTAATACGTGTGCCTTTTTTTCGAGTTTTTTTTTCTCCATGATAATAGATGGGGACTTTTAACATAAGAATCCCCATCGGAAAATGGATCGCCCCGTAGCAGGAAAAGTAAAATATGAAGTACATTACGTTAACTAAGAAACAACTGGAAAGTGAATTAGGCGTCTGTTGCTGCTAATCCCATCTCGATACCTTCAATATTAAGTTAGTTATTAATTCATTTCGTATTTAATTAGTTTAATTTATTGACGCCACGTGACGTCATTGCCGGTGATAATTTCGGAGAAAATTAGTCCTTTTGAGGCTTTAAACAACTCTTTAAAGAGAGTTTACAAACGAAAGTGGGAAAGCCACGCGCATCTCGATTTGACCCTTTGGATCCATATTCACCCACAAAACATATCCAGATTTCACCCCTCAGATCCCAAATGGACCCTTTCAGATGACCTTGACCTTGGTGTTATTGCGATGTAATGACAGCAGTATCAGAGTACGTAGACGAATCAAACGTGCCCGGAAACGATATCGGCCAAGGCCGTGCGGCGCGCCAGTTGGCGCGGACAATATCCGTCGCATCGTTAACCTGTTGTCACGATAATTCACATGATGACATAATGATCAGTTTATCTTGTCTGCTGTTCTCGACGACGAGAACAGACGGGTCTCATGTTGGCCACCGCGGCCTGGCCACCACGGCCTGGCCACCGCGGCCTGGCCACCGCGGTCTGAAGCGGTGGGCGGGGGAGGGGGAGGGGGAGGGGGAAGGGGGGAGGTATCTTCGCTCCCCATGCCCACATCCGGTCTAATGATACCACAGCCGGTCGAGTGCACTTACTACCTTACAAGACCAGCCGTTCTTGCTCAACTTAAAGCTTGTTTCACACACTGGTATCACAGATAGTGAAGAACCCATAACCATATATTTTGCATACTAATTCAACGACGGATTTTAAGTAAGCATGATAGAGTGACTATGAGTGAGCAGCCATCTTGGGGCAACACATTCTCCAATCACTATTAATGATATTAAAATTGGCAATTTATTTTATGATAAAATTCAACATTTCTCATCAGGCCAGCTCGGCCGTACACGTGTTATATATAACACTGTCTTACTTGGAGTAGCTCTTCATGGTCTGGGAGACGTCCACCTCAAGGTCATCTTGCTCTGCCTCGTGCGCCATCGTCTTGTACAGCTTCATCGCGATCAGCGCCTGCGCACAACAAACCACGTCATGACGTCAGGGTGACACATCCGGGAGAGCGGGCTTTCACGACAAGTGACACATCCGGGAGAGCGGGCCTTCACGACAAGAGACACATCCGGGAGAGCAGGCCTTCACGACAAGAGACACATCCGGGAGAGCGGGCCTTCCCGACAAGAGACACATCCGGGAGAGCGGGCCTTCACGGCATGGGACACATCCGGGAGAGCGGGCCTTCACGACAAGTGACACATCCGGGAGAGCGGGCCTTCACGACAAGTGACACATCCGGGAGAGCGGGCCTTCACGACAAGAGACACATCCGGGAGAGCGGGCCTTCACGACAAGAGACACATCCGGGAGAGCAGGTTTTCACGGCAAGAGACACATCCGGGAGAGCGGGCCTTCACGACAAGTGACACACCCGGGAGAGCGGGCCTTCACGACAAGTGACACATCCGGGAGAGCGGGCCTTCACGACAAGTGATACATCCGGGAGAGCGGGCCTTCACGACAAGTGACACATTCGGGAGAGCGGGCTTTCATGACAAGTGACACATCCGAGAGAGCGGACCTTCACGACAAGTGACACATCTGGGAGAGCGGGCCTCCACGACAAGTGACACATACAGGAGAGCGGGCCTTCACGACAAGTGAAACATCCGGGAGGGCGGGCCTTCACGACAAGTGACACATCCGGGAGAGCGGGCCTTCACGACAAGTGACACATCCGGGAGAGCGGGCTTTCACGACAAGTGACACACCCGGGAGAGCGGACCTTCACGACAAGTGACACATCCGGGAGAGCCGGCCTTCACGACAAGTGACACATCCGGGAGAGCGGGCCTTCACGACAAGTGACACATCCGGGAGAGCGGGCCTTTACGACAAGTGACACATCCGGGAGAGCGGGTCTTCACGACAAGTGACACATCCGGGAGAGCGGGCCTTCACGACAAGTGACACATCCGGGAGAGCGGGCCTTCACGACAAGTGACACATCCGGTAGAGCGGGCCTTCACGAAAAGTGACACATCCGGGAGAGCGGGCCTTCACGACAAGTGACACATCCGGGAGAGCGGGTCTTCACGACAAGTGACACATCCGGGAGAGCGGACCTTCACGACAAGTGACACATCCGGGAGAGCGTGCCTTCACGACAAGTGACACACTCCGGGAGAGCGGACCTTCACGACAAGTGACACATCCGGGAGAGCGGGCCTTCACGGCAAGTGACACATCCGGGAGAGCGGGTCTTCACGACAAGTGACACATCCGGGAGAGCGGGCCTTCACGACAAGTGACACATCCGGGAGAGCGGGCCTTCACGACAAGTGACACATCCGGGAGAGCGGACCTTCACGACAAGTGACACATTCGGGAGAGCGGGCCTTCACGACAAGTGACACATCCGGGAGAGCGGGCCTTCACGACAAGTGACACATCCGGGAGAGCGGGCCTTCACGACAAGTGACATATCCGGGAGAGCGGGCCTTCACGACAAGAGACACATCCGGGAGAGCGGACCTTCACGACAAGTGACACATCCGGGAGAGCGGGCCTTCACGACAAGTGACACATCCGGGAGAGCGGGCCTTCACGACAAGTGACACATCCGGTAGAGCGGGCCTTCAAGAAAAGTGACACATCCGGGAGAGCGGGCCTTCACGACAAGTGACACATCCGGGAGAGCGGGTCTTCACGACAAGTGACACATCCGGGAGAGCGGACCTTCACGACAAGTGACACATCCGGGAGAGCGTGCCTTCACGACAAGTGACACACTCCGGGAGAGCGGACCTTCACGACAAGTGACACATCCGGGAGAGCGGGCCTTCACGGCAAGTGACACATCCGGGAGAGCGGGTCTTCACGACAAGTGACACATCCGGGAGAGCGGGCCTTCACGACAAGTGACACATCCGGGAGAGCGGGCCTTCACGACAAGTGACACATCCGGGAGAGCGGACCTTCACGACAAGTGACACATTCGGGAGAGCGGGCCTTCACGACAAGTGACACATCCGGGAGAGCGGGCCTTCACGACAAGTGACACATCCGGGAGAGCGGGCCTTCACGACAAGTGACATATCCGGGAGAGCGGGCCTTCACGACAAGAGACACATCCGGGAGAGCGGACCTTCACGACAAGTGACACATCCGGGAGAGCGGGCCTTCACGACAAGTGACACATCCGGGAGAGCGGGCCTTCACGACAAGTGACATATCCGGGAGAGCGGGCCTTCACGACAAGAGACACATCCGGGAGAGAGGACCTTCACGACAAGTGACACATCCGGGAGAGCGGACCTTCACGACAAGTGACACATCCGGGAGAGCGGGCCTTCACGACAAGTGACACATCCGGGAGAGCGGGCCTTCACGACAAGTGACACATCCGGGAGAGCGGGCCTTCACGACAAGTGACACATCCGGGAGAGCGGGCCTTCACGACAAGTGACATATCCGGGAGAGCGGGCCTTCACGACAAGAGACACATCCGGGAGAGCGGACCTTCACGACAAGTGACACATCCGGGAGAGCGGGCCTTCACGACAAGTGACACATCCGGGAGAGCGGGCCTTCACGACAAGTGACATATCCGGGAGAGCGGGTCTTCACGACAAGAGACACATCCGGGAGAGCGGACCTTCACGACAAGTGACACATCCGGGAGAGCGGGCCTTCACGACAAGTGACACATTCGGGAGAGCGGGCCTTCACGACAAGTGACACATCCGGGAGAGCGGGCCTTCACGACAAGTGACACATCCGGGAGAGCGGGCCTTCACGACAAGTGACACATCCGGGAGAGCGGGCCTTCACGACAAGTGACATATCCGGGAGAGCGGGCCTTCACGACAAGAGACACATCCGGGAGAGCGGACCTTCACGACAAGTGACACATCCGGGAGAGCGGGCCTTCACGACAAGTGACACACCCGGGAGAGCGGGCCTTCACGACAAGTGACACATCCGGGAGAGCGGGCCTTCACGACAAGTGATACATCCGGGAGAGCGGGCCTTCACGACAAGTGACACATTCGGGAGAGCGGGCTTTCATGACAAGTGACACATCCGAGAGAGCGGACCTTCACGACAAGTGACACATCTGGGAGAGCGGGCCTCCACGACAAGTGACACATACAGGAGAGCGGGCCTTCACGACAAGTGAAACATCCGGGAGGGCGGGCCTTCACGACAAGTGACACATCCGGGAGAGCGGGCCTTCACGACAAGTGACACATCCGGGAGAGCGGGCTTTCACGACAAGTGACACACCCGGGAGAGCGGACCTTCACGACAAGTGACACATCCGGGAGAGCCGGCCTTCACGACAAGTGACACATCCGGGAGAGCGGGCCTTCACGACAAGTGACACATCCGGGAGAGCGGGCCTTTACGACAAGTGACACATCCGGGAGAGCGGGTCTTCACGACAAGTGACACATCCGGGAGAGCGGGCCTTCACGACAAGTGACACATCCGGGAGAGCGGGCCTTCACGACAAGTGACACATCCGGTAGAGCGGGCCTTCACGAAAAGTGACACATCCGGGAGAGCGGGCCTTCACGACAAGTGACACATCCGGGAGAGCGGGCCTTCACGACAAGTGACACATCCGGGAGAGCGGGCCTTCACGACAAGTGACACATCCGGGAGAGCGGGCCTTCACGACAAGTGACATATCCGGGAGAGCGGGCCTTCACGACAAGAGACACATCCGGGAGAGCGGACCTTCACGACAAGTGACACATCCGGGAGAGCGGGCCTTCACGACAAGTGACACATCCGGGAGAGCGGGCCTTCACGACAAGTGACATATCCGGGAGAGCGGGTCTTCACGACAAGAGACACATCCGGGAGAGCGGACCTTCACGACAAGTGACACATCCGGGAGAGCGGGCCTTGACGACAAGTGACACATTCGGGAGAGCGGGCCTTCACGACAAGTGACACATCCGGGAGAGCGGGCCTTCACGACAAGTGACACATCTGGGAGAGCGGGCCTCCACGACAAGTGACACATACAGGAGAGCGGGCCTTCACGACAAGTGAAACATCCGGGAGGGCGGGCCTTCACGACAAGTGACACATCCGGGAGAGCGGGCCTTCACGACAAGTGACACATCCGGGAGAGCGGGCCTTCACGACAAGTGACACATCCGGGAGAGCGGGCCTTCACGACAAGTGACACATCCGGGAGAGCGGACCTTCACGACAAGTGACACATTCGGGAGAGCGGGCCTTCACGACAAGTGACACATCCGGGAGAGCGGGCCTTCACGACAAGTGACACATCCGGGAGAGCGGGCCTTCACGACAAGTGACATATCCGGGAGAGCGGGCCTTCACAAGAGACACATCCGGGAGAGCGGACCTTCACGACAAGTGACACATCCGGGAGAGCGGACCTTCACGACAAGTGACACATCCGGGAGAGCGGGCCTTCACGACAAGTGACACATCCGGGAGAGCGGGCCTTCACGACAAGTGACACATCCGGGAGAGCGGGCCTTCACGACAAGTGACACATCCGGGAGAGCGGGCCTTCACGACAAGTGACATATCCGGGAGAGCGGGCCTTCACGACAAGAGACACATCCGGGAGAGCGGACCTTCACGACAAGTGACACATCCGGGAGAGCGGGCCTTCACGACAAGTGACACATCCGGGAGAGCGGGCCTTCACGACAAGTGACATATCCGGGAGAGCGGGTCTTCGCGACAAGAGACACATCCGGGAGAGCGGACCTTCACGACAAGTGACACATCCGGGAGAGCGGGCCTTCACGACAAGTGACACATTCGGGAGAGCGGGCCTTCACGACAAGTGACACATCCGGGAGAGCGGGCCTTCACGACAAGTGACACATCCGGGAGAGCGGGCCTTCACGACAAGTGACACATCCGGGAGAGCGGGCCTTCACGACAAGTGACATATCCGGGAGAGCGGGCCTTCACGACAAGAGACACATCCGGGAGAGCGGACCTTCACGACAAGTGACACATCCGGGAGAGCGGGCCTTCACGACAAGTGACACATCCGGGGGAGCGGGCCTTCACGACAAGTGACATATCCGGGAGAGCGGGCCTTCACGACAAGAGACACATCCGGGAGAGCGGACCTTCACGACAAGTGACACATCCGGGAGAGCGGGCCTTCACGACAAGAGACACATCCGGGAGAGCGGGCCTTCACGACAAGTGACACATCCGGGAGAGCGGGCCTTCACGACAAGAGACACATCCGGGAGAGCGGGCCTTCACGGCATGGGACACATCCGGGAGAGCGGACCTTCACGACAAGTGACACATCCGGGAGAGCGGGCCTTCACGACAAGTGACACATTCGGGAGAGCGGGCCTTCACGACAAGTGACATATCCGGGAGAGCGGGCCTTCACGACAAGTGACATATCCGGGAGAGCGGACCTTCACGACAAGTGACACATCCGGGAGAGCGGGCCTTCACGACAAGTGACACATCCGGGAGAGCAGGCCTTCACGACAAGTGACACATCCAGGAGAGCGGACCTTCACGACAAGTGACACATCCGGGAGAGCCGGCCTTCACGACAAGTGACACATCCGGGAGAGCGGACCTTCACGACAAGTGACACATCCGGGAGGGCGGGAGGACTAAAATGTGGTTTAAATATTAATGGCGAAAATAATAATAATAATAATAATAATAATAATAATAATATTATTAGTAGTAGTAATAGTACTATCGTATTATACTCAGTGGCATGGATGGCTCTTTGGATACCCACCTTAGCCAGGGCTTCCTCGCCGTGCTGCCACATGAAGTGGGCCATCTTTTGCCTCCGCATCAGCACGGCCCACACCATGAGCTCGCTGTAGGGGTACTTGAAGCCGTCGTGCAGCGGCACCGGGCCTAACAGGGGCACCTCCGTCACCAGGTTACTGATGTTGTGGCCCTGCAATGCCATCATACAAAAGGTGTACTGGAGGCGTGGGTCATGTCACGACAGGTGTGTCACTACAGGTGTGTCATCTCTACTTTGTGTACGAGGCAATGACAGGTGTGTCACTGCAGGTGTGTCATCTCTACTTTGTGTACGAGGCAATGACAGGTATGTCACTACAGGTGTGTCATCTCTACTTCGTGAACGAGGCAATGACAGGTATGTCACTACAGGTGTGTCATCTCTACTTTGTGTACGAGGCAATTACAGGTGTGTCACTACAAGTGTGTCATCTCTACTTTGTGTATGAGGCAATGACAGGTATGTCACTGCAGGTGTGTCATCTCTACTTCGTGTACGAGCAATGACAGGTATGTCACTACAGGTGTGTCATCTCTACTTTGTGTACGAGGCAATGACAGGTATGTCATTGCAGGTGTGTCATCTCTACTTCGTGTACGAGCAATGACAGGTATGTCACTACAGGTGTGTCATCTCTACTTTGTGTACGAGGCAATGACAGGTATATCAATACAGGTGTGTCATCTCTACTTTGTGTACGAGGCAATGACAGGTATGTCACTACAGGTGTGTCATCTCTACTTTGTGTACGCGGCAATGACTGGTGTGTCACTGCAGGTGCGTCATCTCTACTTTGTGTACGAGGCAATGACAGGTATGTCACTACAGGTGTGTCATCTCTACTTTGTGTACGCGGCAATGACTGGTGTGTCACTGCAGGTGCGTCATCTCTACTTTGTGTACGAGGCAATGATAGGTATGTCACTACAGGTGTGTCATCTCTACTTTGTGTACGAGGCAATGATAGGTGTGTCACTACAGGTGTGTCTTCCCTAGCGTTGGTAGGAGGCAATGACAGGTATGTCACTACAGGTACGTCATCCCTATTTTGTGCTGGAGGCAATGACAGGTGTGTCACTACAGGTGTGCCATCTCTACTTTGTGTACGAGGCAATGATAGGTATGTCACTACAGGTGTGTCATCTCTACTTTGTGTACGAGGCAATGATAGGTATGTCACTACAGGTGTGTCATCTCTACTTTGTGTACGAGGCAATGATAGGTGTGTCACTACAGGTGTGTCTTCCCTAGCGTTGGTAGGAGGCAATGACAGGTATGTCACTACAGGTACGTCATCCCTATTTTGTGCTGGAGGCAATGACAGGTGTGTCACTACAGGTGTGTCATCTCTACTTTGTGTACGAGGCAATGATAGGTATGTCACTACAGGTGTGTCATCTCTACTTTGTGTACGAGGCAATGATAGGTGTGTCACTACAGGTGTGTCTTCCCTAGCGTTGGTAGGAGGCAATGACAGGTATGTCACTACAGGTACGTCATCCCTATTTTGTGCTGGAGGCAATGACAGGTGTGTCACTACAGGTGTGCCATCTCTACTTTGTGTACGCGGCAATGACAGGTATGTCACTACAGGTGTGTCATCCCTACTTTGTTTACGCGGCAATGACAGGTCTGTCACTACAGGTGTGTCATCTCTACTTTGTGTAGGAGGCAATGACAGGTGTGTCACTACAGGTGTGTCATCTCTACTTTGTGTACGCGGCAATGACAGGTGTGTCACAACTGGTTTGTCATCTCTACTTTGTGTACGCGGCAATGACAGGTGTGTCACTACAGGTGTGGCATCCCTACTTTGTGTAGGAGGCAATGATAGGTGTGTCACTACAGGTGTGTCTTCCCTAGCGTTGGTAGGAGGCAATGACAGGTATGTCACTACAGGTACGTCATCCCTATTTTGTGCTGGAGGCAATGACAGGTGTGTCACTACAGGTGTGCCATCTCTACTTTGTGTACGCGGCAATGACAGGTATGTCACTACAGGTGTGTCATCCCTACTTTGTTTACGCGGCAATGACAGGTCTGTCACTACAGGTGTGTCATCTCTACTTTGTGTAGGAGGCAATGACAGGTGTGTCACTACAGGTGTGTCATCTCTACTTTGTGTACGCGGCAATGACAGGTGTGTCACAACTGGTTTGTCATCTCTACTTTGTGTACGCGGCAATGACAGGTGTGTCACTACAGGTGTGCCATCTCTACTTTGTGTACGCGGCAATGACAGGTATGTCACTACAGGTGTGTCATCCCTACTTTGTTTACGCGGCAATGACAGGTCTGTCACTACAGGTGTGTCATCTCTACTTTGTGTAGGAGGCAATGACAGGTGTGTCACTACAGGTGTGTCATCTCTACTTTGTGTACGCGGCAATGACAGGTGTGTCACAACTGGTTTGTCATCTCTACTTTGTGTACGCGGCAATGACAGGTGTGTCACTACAGGTGTGGCATCCCTACTTTGTGTAGGAGGCAATGACAGGTCTGTCACTACAGGTGTGTCATCTCTACTTTGTGTACGAGGCAATGACAACTGTGTCACTATAGGTGTGTCATCTCTACTTTGTGTACGCGGCAATGACAGGTGTGTCACTACAAGTGCGTCATCTCTACTTTGTGTAGGAGGCAATGACAGGTCTGTCGCTACAGGTGTGTCATCTCTACTTTGTGTACGAGGCAATGACAGGTGTGTCACTATAGGTGTGTCATCTCTACTTTGTGTACGCGGCAATGACAGGTGTGTCACTGCAGGTGTGGCATCTCTACTTTGTGTAAGACGCAATGACAGGTGTGTCACTACAGGTGTGTCATCTCTACTTTGTGTAGCAGGCAATGACAGGTGTGTCACTAAAGGTGTGGAATCTCTGCTTTGTGTAGCAGGCAATGAGAGGTGTGTCACTACAGGTGTGTCATATCTACTTTGTGTACGAGGCAATGACAGGTGTGTCACTATAGGTGTGTCATCTCTACTTTGTGTACGCGGCAATGACAGGTGTGTCACTGCAGGTGTGGCATCTCTACTTTGTGTAGGACGCAATGACAGGTGTGTCACTACAGGTGTGTCATCTCTACTTTGTGAAGCAGGCAATGAGAGGTGTGTCACTACAGGTGTGGCATCTCTAGTGTTGGTAGGAGGCAATGACAGGCGTGTCACTACAGGTGTGTCATATCTAGTGTTGGTAGGAGGCAATGACAGGTGTGTCACTAGAGGTGTGGCATCTCTTCTTTGTGTACGAGGCAATGACAGGTGTGTCACTAGAGGTGTGGCATCTCTTCTTTGTGTACGAGGCAATGACAGGTGTGTCACTACAGGTGTGTCATCCCTACTTTGTGTAGGAGGCAATGACAGGTATGTCACTATAGGTGTGTCATCTCTACTTTGTGTAGGAGGCAATGACAGGTGTGTCACTACAGGTGTGTCATCTCTACTTTGTGCTGGAGGCAATGACAGGTGTGTCACTATAGGTGTGTCATCCCTACTTTGTGTACGAGGCAATTACAGGTGTGTCACTACAGGTGTGTCATCCCTACTTTGTGTACGAGGCAATGACAGGTGTGTCACTACAGGTGTGTCATATCTACTTTGTGTACGAGGCAATTACAGGTGTGTCACTACAGGTGTGTCATCTCTACTTTGTGTACGAGGCAATTACAGGTGTGTCACTACAGGTGTGTCATCCCTACTTTGTGTACGCGGCAATGACAGGTGTGTCACTACAGGTGTGTCATCTCAACTTTGTGCACGAGGCAATGACAGGTATGTCACTACAGGTGTGTCATCTCTACTTTGTGTACGAGGCAATGACAGGTATGTCACTACAGGTGTGTCATTTCTACTTTGTGTACGAGGCAATGAAAGGTATGTCACTACAGGTGTGTCATCTCTACTTTGTGTAGGAGGCAATGACAGGTGTGTCACTACAGGTGTGTCATCTCTACTTTGTGCTGGAGGCAATGACAGGTATGTCACTAAAGGTGTGTCATCTCTACTTTGTGTAGGAGGCAATGCCAGGTGTGTCACTACAGGTGTGGCATCTCTACTTTGTGTACGCGGCAATGACAGGTATGTCACTAAAGGTGTGTCATCTCTACTTTGTGTAGGAGGCGTTGGACAGGTAGTTCAATACATAATCAAAAGGTTATCATTAAATGGGATGTCGCATTGTAACTAGGTGAGAACAAGAAGAAGGGCTTTGCACGCAGCAAAGCACTGCCTGCCAGTGAGGAATTCTAATACACCTAGCATTAACATTCACTTACAAAGCGGGTCCATGCAGTATTAAATATAGCAAGATACCCAAAAGAAAATGGGCATTCTAAAAGCGACGACACGGGCATTCGTCCCGATTATGGCACGTGGATATATAAATGGAATGAAGAATGATTTAAACACAGCATAATACAGATATACAGTACAGGTATTACAGGAGAGGAAGCGTGGTGGCCATGCAATTAGGGTTCGCTGGGTACATATGTCTGTTGGGGGGGGGGGGAAAGGAGGTCATAGTCGGTCTGTCATCACGTGGCTACACACAGCTATATCACGACATTCGGTGAGCCATGAGCGAAGAGTGCAGACAGTGAACAGAGATAATATGGTCGTTCTTCCTTTCACGCCTAACGTTTACTACGATAATACATTTCGTGGGTTCTCGCATGGAAGATGGACCGATAATATACATCGCAAACTACACATCGGGATTATAAGCGTCTACAAAAATACTGATTAAAGGTGGCTAAGGCATTAGTGCGCCTGCAATTAGCTGGAAAGGTTGCCAAGGTGATCGCTGCGGGTTCGCGGCTTGAGGGAGGAAGAGGGGACAGACATCAGACAACTAGCCACAAAAGGCGGACACTATGGGGTGAGATAGCAGAGCGGGACAGCTAGCACAGTGGGTACATTAAAGGGGGTTCAGGAGGGGGGGGGGGGGCTGGGGGTAGACTCGCTTACCAACACTTCCAGTTGAGCCCGACGCCGGAAGGAGTCACTCTACACAGCATGCAGTCACGTGACATTTTGGTGACGCAGCCAGTCGACAAAGAGTGTCCAGAGCGGCGGAGAGGAACAGACGGGGAGCGGTGGTGGGGGGCGGGGTGGGGCGAGACAAGCAAACAAGGGCCGGCATGAGGTTGTTGTATAGACGCATTGTCAACCACAGGTAATGGAGGACTGACAGATAACGACATAGCGGCAGTTAGATCTTTGCGGCGGCGACAGATTGACGGGCGGATGACAAACAAGACCAGAAAGCCAATCAGCACTCCTGTCATCACTCATACCGCGTCAGATAAATACAATAGTACGTCATTTCAAAGGTACTCGGCGGGTGTTACACGTGGTACAGGCACCATTAACACGTCGTACAGGTACCATTAACACGCGGTACAGGCACCATTAACATGCGGTACAGGCACCATTAACACGTGGTACAGGCACCATTAACATGCGGTACAGGTACCATTAACACGTGGTACAGGCACCATTAACACGTGGTACAGGCACCATTAACACGTCGTACAGGTACCATTAACACGCGGTACAGGCACCATTAACATGCGGTACAGGCACCATTAACACGTGGTACAGGCACCATTAACATGCGGTACAGGTACCATTAACACGTGGTACAGGCACCATTAACACGTGGTACAGGCACCATTAACACGTCGTACAGGTACCATTAACACGCGGTACAGGCACCATTAACATGCGGTACAGGCACCATTAACACGTGGTACAGGCACCATTAACATGCGGTACAGGCACTATTAATACGTCGTACAGGTACCATTAACAGGCGGTACAGGCACCATTAACACGCGGTACAGGCACCATTAACACGTGGTACAGGCACCATTAACACGTGGTACAGGTACCATTAACACGTGGTACAGGCACCATTAACATGCGGTACAGGCACTACTAATACGTCGTACAGGTACCATTAACACGTCGTACAGGTACCATTAACACGTGGTACAGGTACCATTAACATGCGGTACAGGCACCATTAACACGTGGTACAGGCACCATTAATACGTGGTACAGGCACTATTAACACGTGGTGCAGGTACCATTAACACGTGGTACAGGCACCATTAACACGTGGTACAGGCACCATTAACACGCGGTACAGGCACTATTAATACGTGGTACAGGCACTACTAATACGTCGTACAGGTACCATTAACACGCGGTACAGGCACCATTAACACGTGGTACAGGTACCATTAACATGCGGTACAGGCACCATTAACACGTGGTACAGGCACCATTAACATGCGGTACAGGCACCATTAACACGTGGTACAGGCACCATTAACATGCGGTACAGGCACCATTAACACGTCGTACAGGTACCATTAACACGCGGTACAGGCACCATTAACACGTGGTACAGGCACCATTAACACGCGGTACAGGCACCATTAACACGTGGTACAGGCACCATTAACACGCGGTACAGGCACCATTAACACGTGGTACAGGCACCATTAACACGTGGTACAGGTACCATTAACATGCGGTACAGGCACCATTAACACGTGGTACAGGCACTATTAACACGTCGTACAGGTACCATTAACACGCGGTACAGGCACCATTAACACGTGGTACAGGTACCATTAACACGCGGTACAGGCACCATTAACACGTGGTACAGGTACCATTAACATGCGGTACAGGCACCATTAACACGTGGTACAGGCACCATTAACATGCGGTACAGGCACCATTAACACGTCGTACAGGTACCATTAACACGTGGTACAGGCACTATTAACACGTCGTACAGGTACCATTAACACGTGGTACAGGCACTATTAACACGTCGTACAGGTACCATTAACACGCGGTACAGGCACCATTAACACGTGGTACAGGCACCATTAACACGCGGTACAGGCACCATTAACACGTGGTACAGGCACCATTAACACGCAGTACAGGCACCATTAACACGTGGTACAGGCACCATTAACACGTGGTACAGGTACCATTAACATGCGGTACAGGCACCATTAACACGTGGTACAGGCACTATTAACACGTCGTACAGGTACCATTAACACGCGGTACAGGCACCATTAACACGTGGTACAGGCACCATTAACACGCGGTACAGGCACCATTAACACGTGGTACAGGCACCATTAACACGTCGTACAGGTACCATTAACACGTCGTACAGGTACCATTAACACGCGGTACAGGTACCATTAACACGTGGTACAGGTGCCATTAACACGTGGTACAGGTACCATTAACACGTGGTACAAGTATCATTAACACGTGGTGCAGGTACCAATAACACGTGGTACATGTACCATTAACACGCGGTACAAGTACCATTAACACGTCGTACAGGTACCATTAACACGCGGTACAGGTACCATTAACACGTGGTACAGGCACCATTAACACGTGGTACAGGTACCATTAACACGTGGTACAAGTATCATTAACACGTGGTGCAGGTACCAATAACACGTGGTACATGTACCATTAACACGCGGTACAAGTACCATTAACACGTGGTACAGGTGCCATTAACACGCGGTACAGGTACCATTAACACGTGGTACATGTACCATTAACACGCGGTACAGGCACCATTAACACGTGGTACATGTACCATTAACACGCGGTACAAGTACCATTAACACGTGGTACAGGTGCCATTAACACGCGGTACAGGTACCATTAACACGTGGTACATGTACCATTAACACGCGGTACAGGTACCATTAACACGTGGTACATGTACCATTAACACGCGGTACAGGTACAATTAACACGTGGTACAGGCACCATTAACACGTGGTACAGGTACCATTAACACGTGGTACAGGTACCATTAACACGTGGTACAGGCACCATTAACACGTGGTACAAGTATCATTAACACGTGGTGCAGGTACCAATAACACGTGGTACATGTACCATTAACACGCGGTACAAGTACCATTAACACGTGGTACAGGTGCCATTAACACGCGGTACAGGTACCATTAACACGTGGTACATGTACCATTAAGACGCGGTACAGGTACAATTAACACGTGGTACAGGCACCATTAACACGTCGTACAGGTACCATTAACACGCGGTACAGGTATCATTAACACGTGGTACAGGCACCATTAACACGTGGTACAGGTACCATTAACACGTGGTACAAGTATCATTAACACGTGGTGCAGGTACCAATAACACGTGGTACATGTACCATTAACACGCGGTACAAGTACCATTAACACGTGGTACAGGTGCCATTAACACGCGGTACAGGTACCATTAACACGTGGTACATGTACCATTAAGACGCGGTACAGGTACAATTAACACGTGGTACAGGCACCATTAACACGTGGTACATGTACCATTAACACGCGGTACAGGCACCATTAACACGCAAAACATGTACCATTAACACGCGGTACAGGTACCATTAACACGTGGTACATGTACCATTAACACGCGGTACAAGTACCATTAACACGTGGTACAGGCACCATTAACACGTGGTACAAGTTCCAATAACACGTGGTACAGGCACCATTAACACGTGGTACATGTACCATTAACCCGCGGTACAGGCACCATTAACACGCGATACATGTACCATTAACACGCGGTACAAGTACCATTAACACGCGGTACAAGTACCATTACACGTGGTACAAGGACTATTAACACGTGGTACAAGTACCATTAACACGTGGTACAGGTACAATCAACACGTGGTACATGTACCATTACCACGCGGTACAGGCACCATTAACACGCGGTACATGTACCATTAACACGTGGTACAAGTACCATTAACACGTGGTACAGGTACAATCAACACGTGGTACATGTACCATTTTTTTTTTTTACAAGTACCATTAACACGTGATACAGGTACCACTAGCAGTTAGCACAGCTATCATTGTCAGGGTCGGAGGTCCCTCCATGTGTATTTCCAGATGCCACACTGTTCCCCCTGATTGCATCAAGCCCTACATCTCTACGAGCCCCACCAGCGGTACTAAAGCAACCTTCACGGGGACGTTATGATACATTATTGATATCTTCAAACGAACCACATGGTACGCACAAACTGATTTTACGATTACGGTACATACGAATGCTCAGTTTCTCATTAAATTCTCATCAGATTTTTTCCCGTTCTGTCGGATCTCACCTTCTTCATGAGCGCGTTGTACATGGCGCGGAACTTGCGGCGGCAGTAGGTGGCGCGGTAGGCGCCTCCCATCAGCTTCTCCACCACCAGACCAATGTCATACAGGGTGTAATGGTAGTCCTCGGGAATGTGCTGCGGACAGGTCATTAACACCATCACCACCATCATCATCCTCATCATCATCATCACCACCGCCATCATCATCATCATCATCACAATCATCATCTTCATCTTTATCATTATGATCGTCGTCGTCAACATTCGAATCGTCACCATTGGCATCGCCGATATTTTTTTCCCATCATTATCTTGTCCATTATTATCACTATTATCATGATCACAATTATCATCGCCAACAGTAACATTCGGCATCACCATTTATCATCAATATTAGTAACAACCGTCATCGCAAGTATTATCTGTTCACACCATGTGACTTGGAGGCGCCGGTCTGGCACCCCCCCCCCCCTCGCCCCCCTCCCCCCTCCACCCCCACTCCGCCCTCGGTCACCCTAACCTGCCCCTTTCCCTTAATCCGGACTTAACAGCAATCCGCCCCCGCCCCTCCCCCCAAGTTCGCCACCCCATTCTCCAGCCCCCCCCCCCCGCCCCCCCTCACTGTCTCGTCCGATTTTTGGTTGATGGATTAGTAAGCCAGGCGATATCCACCTCATCTACCAGAGACGTACTTTACCCCCCTCACCCCCACCCTCTACCTCTAACCCCACCCCACCCCACCCCAACTCCACCCCGCACTCTATACATCACACAAGCTTTAAACCCTTGTCCCACCCACCCTCTCTTCCCCAGATATCATATATGCTTCAACCTTCCCCCACCACCACCACCCATGTCAGGTCAACTTCCGACACTATGTAACCCCCTTTCCCCACCCCAACCCCACACACGCTACCCATCCTCCATGCCCAGTATCTTGCCTACCCCATCCCTTCACCCCTACCCCTGTACAATCCTCTCCCCCGCCCCTGGCCCCCGCCCCCCTCATCCGCTTGGTGATGGAGGAGGTGTCAGATTCGATAAACCCGGCCGTGTAGGCAGCAATTTGATGGCTCAGGTTCTGTACATAAGATCCATAACTATTACCTTATGTAACCATATTGCTCGTTATCACTTGTTGACCCATAACTATTACCCTATGTAACCATATTGCTCGTTATCACTTGTTGACCCATAACTATTACCCTATGTAACCATATTGCTCGTTATCACTTGCTTAATCATTATCACAGGCACGATAATCACACGAGAGCAAATTAAACACGTCTGATGAGCCTAAAACAATCGGGCCGCCTCGATAGCTCAGTGGGTTAGAGTGCTCTGGCCACCTGAGAGCCTAACGGCACGTGGATCGGTGGTTCGAGCCCTGCTGTGGTCATGTCTGTGTGGTCGCAGGATAAACATCCCATGTCCTTCTTCGCAAAGAGTAGGGGGTTACCCCCGGAGAGATGACTTCACTCTCCCTTCCTTCGCACATTGACGCGATATGACCAAAAGTGATTAAAGCGTCCGACAAGAGCACTCAATGCCCACTGACCTATCGGGCCGGCCCCGCGCCCCGAAGGACACGTCGCCATAGGGTGTAGGCTGTCGACCAAGTAGCTATCCAATCCCAGAGTGCCAAGCCACCCAGACACTGACCTTCTTGTGTTCTCTGATGAGGTACCTCAGTGTACTGGCCGGATCTTGTTTCTATGGTGACAAAAAACGCCAGAAGGCATTAATCAGACACTCCATGTCGGAAAAACAACATGCGAGACACAGACATGGTTATTAGTTTAGTTTCCACGCACAAGTATCTCTTGTGACAGCTAATCCGACCCACTGCTCAATGGCCTGAACTTTATAATTGGACTCACTACGATGGTCAAAGATTCATTAAACGTCACGTGAGCATTGTCTGTCAAAGGGTTCACTGTCCACCACGTAAAACTCGATTCTTTTTTTTACGTAGATATGACAACTATACAGAGAAGAAATACGTGTTAGATGAAGAAGATAGAAGCATCGTTCTTACTTGAGAGACCGTGTAGACTGTCGACGACTTGGAAGGCCCAGGTTTCAAACCCTGAACAGGAGAGGCAAAAATAAGTTTTAAAGTCGGGTTCTTTCATACGTTATCATCAAGCGCCAAGACACGTCATGCCGTCAACTCCCCAGTTACCGCCGCTTGGGGCGTAATAGGTGGGGGTATATAGGGGGTGGGGGTATACCGGGGATGGCGGTATACCGGGGGTGGGGGTATATAGGGGGTGGGGTTATATAGGGGGTGGGGGTATATAGGGGTGGGGGTATACCGGGGATGGCGGTATATAGGGGGTGGGGGTATACCGGGTGTGGGGGTATACCGGGGGTGAGGGTATATAGGGGGTGGGGGTATATAGGGGGTGGTCACACCGAGTCACTGACCAGATTGTAGAGTTCCTCCAGCCGCTGTATGGTGAGCCACTTGGCCATGCTGACTCCGTTCTCCAGCAGCAGTTTCACGAACTCCACCCGGTCGTTCACCAGCGCATCCATCATGGCCTGGTCCAGGGCGCCCTCCTGCGAGCAAATCACAAACCAATGTATCTCGCCCCCACTTAGTGACGTCATCGGGTGATGGCAGTTACCGGTAGTGACGCGAGGATGCACGGACGAACGACGCAACGCGTTATTACGACATTAGGCTAGTTCCCTGCAGCAAATGTCGAGTGCATTAACCGGGATTAAAGGAGGCGAGTGCTGAAAGTCGTTGTGAAACCATATACATTTAGTATAATTATGTTAATATGTCAAACTGCATATTTAAATATTAAAAAAGATACTCTATTAACATTATTCGTATTATTAAGCTGTATGTTAATATTTCAGATTTTCAGACTATATATTAAAAAAAAAAAATTATATCCTATTTATTATCATTATTGTTATTTTTAAGCCTATACAAAAGGTACGATTATATATATTTTGTTACCCATTTAAAACAAGCTGTAGTAAGAATTACAGAAGATAAATATCCAAAAGCTTGCATCACGCTATGTCTCATTCCTTGGCTGTTGTGGGATTGTACATTGTCTTATCAAACTATCTGGTGATAACGTGAGATCGCAGCCCGGTAGAGATGTGTTAGCCACGAGACGAGCACTCACCGGCCACTCCTGTCCGTAGACAAATATGTGAGTCCGTGCGATGTCAGGTCTGTTCCAGGTCAGAGCGAGACTCAGCTGGTCCGGAGCGACGGCGTTCTGACCTGAGAGACACACACAGGTGAACAGGATGCTAGCGATCACCATGGGGCACTATTTCCGGTCGGTAAATTTATTGATGCAGCCATGAAGTTACGTGTATGAATACTTTTTTGCAAAAATTTCTCTCTCTGTGTTTTTTTGTAACATGGCAACACGCGTGTATTTTACATGTCGTAGACCAATAAATAATTGAATTGAATTGAACGACAGGCCAATAAACGCCAACACAACAGAGCTGGTCCATTTTTACTTAATAATGCACAAGGTGCCTTAATCACTATACAACTGGAAATACTAAAGATGATTAAACTATAATTATGTATCAGTTTATGTATTTGTAAAGATGGGCTCTGAATGAAGCAGACAGTGGACAGGGGTTGCGTTCTCTCACCCTTGAGTAAAGCCGTCAGGATGGCCAAGTCGATGTCCTGACTCTCCTCACCCATGCGGAACACGGTGATCTGGAACACAGACAGGCGGCCATGGGATACGAGAACCACAACAATGGCAGAGCGGCTCAAGCACTGACCACTGCACACAGACCAGACACCTCCTCAGCCCTTCAATCAACTGGAGGAGTGCGATATGGAAACGATGACGGTTGTCTCGGGGTTCTGATTACGGAGGTTCCACCGCTAGTATATCTCACAGGCCTGGCTGAAGCGGGGCGGGGTGGAGGGTGGGGGCACCTGTATTGCATGAACTAGATCTAATAACTGGTTAGAACTGATGATTTCAGTGGTTAGTGACAAAATAACGGTAAACTACATGAATTTCCTTTATTCAGGTCCTGTTACAGTGGCCGCGGACTGACGCTAACGACCACCCGTGCGGCCGGTTGTATAATGCAGGGAGTTGTACACGGAAGGCTCCTTATTATCGCTCAGGCTACTTCCGGAATAAAGTAATATGCCAGAGGTGCTAGCTGACTGTTGTTACTATCCACCTTGATTTGCTGATTAATAATCTTGTTCCCGACCGTTCAACTTGATGCATGCCGATCTGAAAACGAGTCTGACGTGTCATTCCGTTGACTTGTTTCCATAACAACATTTCCGCGTCGCTGTTTACGGCACTGGTTGTGGCGTCTTCGCGACTGACGTTACCATAGCAACGGGCAATACTGGAAAATTTGAACGTGTCAAAATGATGATCACACGTCTCTTCGGGAAAATCACATAGAAATGAAACATTGACATTGAAACGACATTTCGTGGTAAATCTTTCGATTCTACCTCAAACTAAAAGATTCCCTTCGAAAGAACGAAAATAAGCAACTGTCAACATGTAGCTCGTCCCCATGTTATCTACCATGGAAAGAAGCAACATTTCACTACAAAACCTAGAAAAATGGTGACACCACGGAAAGTGGAATACCACGAGAACTGGGTCCTCGAGCATAGCTCAGAGTGAATACTGCGATCCGGCGTGTCGGCTCCACAGAGGCGACAGCTCGGGGCTCTAGTTGTTGTGTGTTCGAGTCCGATATGGACACGATGACGTTTTTTTCGGGGTTCTGATTATGGAGGTTCCAACGTTATTACATCTCACAGGCCAGTCTGAAGTGGGGCGGGGGTTGGTGGAGGGAGGGGACGGGGGGGGAGACGAGCCACGCCCAGTTATCTGTTTTGGAGTCCCCCTCCGCAACACCTCTGTTCAGCGTCTGGAGCGGCGCCCCCCCCCCACCTCCCCAACCCTCCATCTCCCTACCCCCACCGCACACACCCACACACTTTCCAATCGCTTCGGACGCCAGTTTAACCAGTCCATCGCTCAACGCTTATCGCCCTCACCAGTTCTTTCTTCTTCACACACAGCATGAGTTCGATGAAGACTTTCTCGGCTTGTTCCCGGGAGTACTTGAAGGTTTTCTCAATGGTGAGGATCAGCTGGTCTCGCAGGGTCTCGGGCATCGTCCTGCAACATATGCGACCCACCACAGGCTGTCAGCTCTCAACTATTGAACCATACGGGAAAAGGCAATACGAGGACAGAGGGAGGAGGAGGGTTGGGGGGGGGGGGGGTGCAAGTTAAGGTAGACACTACTTGACAGTATGAGATCAGGTGTTGATGTGATGTGACACGAACCGGATGCAATTATAAGACAATCCGCAATTAATAACGGATAATGAGGGAGAAACATATGGAAACATAAGCTGAATGTCAACATGTCCATGTAATGACTCCATCACAACCATAGTCCCAAGGCGACCCACAATGCAACAGGTTAGATCCCGGCAAACCCCGCTGCTGCCCCATTACTACAACATTCATTCAGACGTCCGTAATTATAGACCAAAATTAATTACTGTTTCGCAATGTTTTATGGTAGCATAAATCAAGTTGTTTATTTAAATCACATCGGCAAGAGAACCCGTTTCATATACAGTTATATATCGTCGTACTGAATATTTAATTACACAGGTATATGTAAATATATAGGTATATACCACCATAATGAGGCACCGTAAACAGCTGTATATTGTCCCAGCGACGACCTCATGCCAACGTCCTAATTGGTTAACATTCTCTCCCAATAAATGCTGTGTCAGCTGATTACCCACGAGAAACACCGAGAGACAAAGAGACAGGAGCCGCAGATGGCGAACTTAATTTATCAAAATAATTATAAATACAGGAATGAATATGTATGTATAGTTAATCTGACGTTAAAGGTGAATAGAAGACAAAACAACCTAGACTGATTAGGAATCTACGGTACTGTCGTTAACTATCAAAGGTCATGTATAAAATGGAAGTAAATGGTCATATCAGTGAGTATAACCAAATACAAAACAGACACAACAGAAGAATAAGAATAACAACAGCACTCAGGTCTCGCAGCCAATTGCGAAGAGGCACCGACACGGTTCGCACATGTACACACGTGTTCATGTACACAAGGTTACGTGTAAACTCATGTTTACATTGCACACATGTTTCTGTGTATACAATGGTTACATGTACACATATCTATGTGCATATACAGGTTTACATGTACACATGGCTATGTGTATACACATGTCTATGTGTGCACATGTACATGCATGTTTACACATACACATGTTTACACTTATACACATGTTTACAAGTATATACATGTTTACATGTATGCACGTGTTTACATGTATACACGTGTTTAATGTATACATATGTTTAATGTATACACATGTTTATATGCACACATGTTTACATGTATACACGGTGCCTGTACACACATGTATACATCTGCTTACGATTATGGTAACAAGTGTTTACATGTACGCCGGTTTACACGTACAAACATGTATACAGTCAGGCGCACACATACCGTCGCACAACACAAAGAGCTTATCACCATCAACACGATTATGACAACAACTGTTGGTACTTTCGTTTGTGGTGGAACCGGGAACACATATTTAATATAGTATGGACATATAGTACTACCGCCGGGGAGAGTAAACAAGAATGGGTTTATAACCATAGTTGCGTAATAAAAAGCGTCGAAAGCATATGAGAGAGTCCGACATAGGGGGGTTTGCTAGAGAAATAAATATGCATTTCTCTTGATGTTTCATACGCGGCCTCCCACTAAAATGGGTCAAAACAAAACCAGACCCATTGTCCGTCCATGAGCTGTGTTAACTGTACATGAGAACTTAAGTATTGCGTCACATGAGCCAAAAGTTTTAAACAGAGCACATGCTAAACATTGCGCCGTCCCCAAAACGGGAACGCCAAGCAAATGAAAACTGTACACACAGTAGCACCTCTCGTCCCAGCGAGACTCTCGCCACAACGAGACAAAACGAGATAACTTACTCGTGATGATGCTTCCTGAACAAAAAATCAATGTGAACTCAACAGTGTTAGGGGTATAGAGAGTCCAACCATTCAGCTTAAGTGGAACATCAAAGTGGAACAGGAAATTAAATTAAATCTACTTCGTAACGATAAAACTACAGATATGCAAAACCTAAATGAGAACAAACTACAACAGAAGGCTTAGAATTGGCAGCAACTACGTTTGTTTTATTGCTGTAAGCATCACATGATAACTTATAGATCACATATGACAAATAATTGGCTGAAGGTCAGTCTAAACTTGATAATATACTAACAACACGTATATCAAGGATCTCTATAGAGCAAGACCAAGTAATAGGTGCACTTGATTCTGTTAACCGAGGTAACCTGGCATGTCCCGGGTTACCTGACGCGCTCTGGGTTACCTGGTGTGTACCGGGTTACCTGGCGTGTACCGGGTTACCTGACGCGCTCTGGGTTAGCTGGTGTGTACCAGGTTACCTGGCGTTTACCGGGTTACCGAGGGTGAACCGGGTTACCCAGCGCGTACCGGGTTACCTGGCGCGTACCGGGTTACCTGGCGTGTACCGGGTTACCTGGCGCGTACCGGGTTACCTGGCGTGTACCGGGTTACCTGGCGTGTACCGGGTTACCTGGCGCGTACCGGGTTACCTGGCGTGTACCGGGTTACCTGCCGCGTACCGGGTTTCCTGGAGTGTACAGGGTTACCTGGCACGTACCGGGTTACCTGGCGTGTACCGGGTTACCTGACGCGCTCTGGGTTAGCTGGTGTGTACCAGGTTACCTGGCGTTTACCGGGTTACCGAGGGTGTACCGGGTTACCAAGCGCGTACCGGGCTACCTGGCGCGTACCGGGTTACCTGGCGTGTACCGGGTTACCTGGCGCGTACCGGGTTACCTGGCGTGTACCGGGTTACCTGGCGTGTACCGGGTTACCTGGCGCGTACCGGGTTACCTGGCGTGTACCGGGTTACCTGCCGCGTACCGGGTTTCCTGGAGTGCACCGGGTTACCTGGCGCGTACCGGGTTACCTGGCGTGTACCGGGTTACCTGACGTGTACCGGGTTACCTGCCGTGTACCGGGTTACCTGACGCGCTTTGGGTTACCTTGTGTGCACCAGGTTACCTGGCGCGTACCGGGTTACCTGGTGCGTACCGGGTTACCTGGCGTGTACCGGGTTACCTGGCGTGTACCGGGTTACCTGGCGCGTACCGGGTTACCTGGCGTGTACCTGGTTACCTGCCGTGTACCGGGTTACCTGGCGAGTACCGGATTACCTGGCGTGTACCGGGTTACCTGCCTCGTAGCGGGTTACCTGCCGTGTACCGGGTTACCTGGCGTGTACCGGGTTACCTGGCGTGTACCGGGTTACCTGGCGTGTACCGGGTTACCTGCCGTGTACCGGGTTACCTGGCGCGTACCGGGTTACCTGCCTCGTAGCGGGTTACCTGCCGTGTACCGGGTTACCTGGCGTGTACCGGGTTACCTGCCGTGTACCGGGTTACTTGGCGTGTACCAGGTTACCTGCCGTGTACCGGGTTACCTGGCGTGTACCGGGTTACCTGGTGTGTACGGGTTACCTGGCGTGTACCGGGTTACCTGGCGTGTACCGGGTTACCTGGCGTGTAACGGGTTACCTGGCGTGTACCGGGTTACCGAGCGTGTACCGGGCTACCTGGCGTGTACCGGGTTACCTGACGTGTACCGGGTTACCTGGCGTGTACCGGGTTACCTGGCGTGTACCGGGTTACCGAGCGTGTACCGGGTTACCTGGCGTGTCCCGGGTTACCTGCCGTGTACCGGGTTACCGAGCGTGTACCGGCTTACCTGGCGCGTACCGGGTTACCTGCCGTGTACCGGGTTACCGAGCGTGTACCGGGTTACCTGGCGTGTCCCGGGTTACCTGCCGTGTACCTGGTTACCTGCCGTGTACCGGGTTACCTGGCGCGTACCGGGTTACCTGCCGTGTACCGGGTTACCGAGCGTGTACCGGGTTACCTGGCGTGTACCGGGTTACCTGCCGTGTACTTTGTTACCTGCCGTGTACCGGGTTACCGAGCGTGTACCGCGTTACCTGGCGCGTACCGGGTTACCTGGCGTGTACCTGGTTACCTGCCGTGTACCGGGTTACCTGGCGAGTACCGGATTACCTGGCGTGTACCGGGTTACCTGCCTCGTACCAGATTACCTGGCGTGTACAGGGTTACCTGCCTCGTAGCGGGTTACCTGCCGTGTACCGGGTTACCTGGCGTGTACCGGGTTACCTGACGCGCTCTGGGTTAGCTGGTGTGTACCAGGTTACCTGGCGTTTACCGGGTTACCGAGGGTGTACCGGGTTACCGAGCGCGTACCGGGTTACCTGGCGCGTACCGGGTTACCTGGCGTGTACCGGGTTACCTGGCGCGTACCGGGTTACCTGGCGTGTACCGGGTTACCTGGCGTGTACCGGGTTACCTGGCGCGTACCGGGTTACCTGGCGTGTACCGGGTTACCTGCCGCGTACCGGGTTTCCTGGAGTGTACAGGGTTACCTGGCACGTACCGGGTTACCTGGCGTGTACCGGGTTACCTGACGCGCTCTGGGTTAGCTGGTGTGTACCAGGTTACCTGGCGTTTACCGGGTTACCGAGGGTGTACCGGGTTACCAAGCGCGTACCGGGTTACCTGGCGCGTACCGGGTTACCTGGCGTGTACCGGGTTACCTGGCGCGTACCGGGTTACCTGGCGTGTACCGGGTTACCTGGCGTGTACCGGGTTACCTGGCGCGTACCGGGTTACCTGGCGTGTACCGGGTTACCTGCCGCGTACCGGGTTTCCTGGAGTGCACCGGGTTACCTGGCGTGTACCGGGTTACCTGGCGTGTACCGGGTTACCTGGCGCGTACCGGGTTACCTGGCGTGTACCTGGTTACCTGCCGTGTACCGGGTTACCTGGCGAGTACCGGATTACCTGGCGTGTACCGGGTTACCTGCCTCGTAGCGGGTTACCTGCCGTGTACCGGGTTACCTGGCGTGTACCGGGTTACCTGGCGTGTACCGGGTTACCTGGCGTGTACCGGGTTACCTGCCGTGTACCGGGTTACCTGGCGCGTACCGGGTTACCTGCCTCGTAGCGGGTTACCTGCCGTGTACCGGGTTACCTGGCGTGTACCGGGTTACCTGCCGTGTACCGGGTTACTTGGCGTGTACCAGGTTACCTGCCGTGTACCGGGTTACCTGGCGTGTACCGGGTTACCTGGTGTGTACGGGTTACCTGGCGTGTACCGGGTTACCTGGCGTGTACCGGGTTACCTGGCGTGTAACGGGTTACCTGGCGTGTACCGGGTTACCGAGCGTGTACCGGGCTACCTGGCGTGTACCGGGTTACCTGACGTGTACCAGGTTACCTGGCGTGTACCGGGTTACCTGGCGTGTACCGGGTTACCGAGCGTGTACCGGGTTACCTGGCGTGTCCCGGGTTACCTGCCGTGTACCGGGTTACCGAGCGTGTACCGGCTTACCTGGCGCGTACCGGGTTACCTGCCGTGTACCGGGTTACCGAGCGTGTACCGGGTTACCTGGCGTGTCCCGGGTTACCTGCCGTGTACCTGGTTACCTGCCGTGTACCGGGTTACCTGGCGCGTACCGGGTTACCTGCCGTGTACCGGGTTACCGAGCGTGTACCGGGTTACCTGGCGTGTACCGGGTTACCTGCCGTGTACTTTGTTACCTGCCGTGTACCGGGTTACCGAGCGTGTACCGCGTTACCTGGCGCGTACCGGGTTACCTGGCGTGTACCTGGTTACCTGCCGTGTACCGGGTTACCTGGCGAGTACCGGATTACCTGGCGTGTACCGGGTTACCTGCCTCGTACCAGATTACCTGGCGTGTACAGGGTTACCTGCCTCGTAGCGGGTTACCTGCCGTGTACCGGGTTACCTGGCGTGTACCGGATTACCTGTTGTGCACCGGGTTACCTGCCGTGTACCGGGTTACCTGGCGTGTACCGGATTACCTGGTGTGCACCGGGTTACCTGGCGTGTACCGGGTTACCTGCCGTGTACCGGGTTACCTGCCGTGTACCGGGCTACCTGGCGTGTACCGGGTTACCTGGCATGTACCGGGTTACCTGCCGTGTACCGGGTTACCTGGCGCGTACCAGGTCACCGAGCGTGTAACGGGTTACCTGGCGTGTACCGGGTTACCGAGCGTGCACCGGGTTACCTGCCATGTACCGGATTACCTGGCGTGTACCGGGTTACCGAGCGTGTACCAGATTACCGAGCGTGTAACGGGTTGACTTAATAGATAACTCGTAGGGCTGGAGGCATCACGTGTCCTGCGAGTGAGACGTCATAGCGAGAAGGAGGTAAAATCTAGGTCACGTGAAGCAGGAGAGGGTCATAGGACCACTAGCCAATCAGAGTGGGGCACGGTGCGCCAAGGTGACATTGAAACAGTGCAGGATGTAGCACTGTGCGGCATAAGACAATAAGGTGCATGGGCCAGAGAGGTGACCTTCACCGGGGTGAAGTACAGCGGGTTGGTTGTAGATTCAGGACACTTTAATCTCTTTTGGTCATATCGCGTCAATGGGAGAAGGGAGGGAGAGTGGAGCCATGTCCCCGGGGGTAACCCCCTACTCTTTGCGAAGAAGGACATGGGAGCTTTATCTTTCGACCACACAGACAAGGTCACAGCGGGCGAAACCCATGGAGCCACGTGCCGTTAGGAAGTACAGCGGGGTATGGGTCAGCAAGGTGACCTTGAACGAATGACGTCAGAACAAAGGTGCGTCACGTGGCCAAACATCATTAATATTATTATTATTGGGTTTATATAGCGCCAAATCGTGTACAATAACCAAATATTGCCATGATTTGGCAATAACAATAGCTTATTATTGCCAAATCATGGCAATAACAAGCGGAGAGTTGCGGCAGCGAGGGCTAGCAACATCGGGTTCACACAACCAGCAGCAGTAAGACACGGGAAGCGACCGTTAGCCGGGGTGGGTCAGCTGGGTGACGTTACCAATGGGGGGGGAGCAGCACCATACCCCCCCCCCCCCACCCACCCCACACGGTTATGGCGATGAAGCAATTGCTCCCTCACAGGTTTTGTTGGTCCCTTGCGGATGGGCGGGGCGGGTGGAGGTGAGGTGAGGGAGGTCGGGGGTTCGAGTACTTACCCGTCGTCCTGCGCGTACTTGTGGGTGAAGGCCAGGAGGTCGGCGGCCCGGCCGCTGCCGTCACACACGACGACGGGGACCGGGGGTTTGTCGGTGACGCACTCGAGGACGGTTCTGATGGTGTTGGCGCCGCCCTCCAGCACGAGGCACACGACAGGCGTGCTGTAGCTGCGGGACCCGCTCCCTGTGGGCACACAGCGGGCCGGTTACCGCAGTCACCAGGGGCACGTACGTCATGGACACGTCAACGGTACGTCATCGGTACGTCATCGGATGTCATCGCCACGCCGTCGGTACGTCATTGGTACGTCGTCATGGCCACGTCATCGGATGTCATCGCCACGTCGTCGGTACATTATCGGTACGTCATGTACAGGTCATCGGTATGTCAACTTTATGTCATCGGTTCGTCATGACTACGTCATATGTACGTCATATTCTAGGTCATCGGTACGTCACCCCCACGTCACTGGTACGTCATCTTTACATCAACGCCATGTTACCAATACGTCATGGCCACGTGTCATGTATCGTCATCGCCACGTCATCGGTACGTCATGTCTATATCAAAGGTACGTCATGTCTACGTACTCGGTACGTCATATTTACGTGAACTGTACGTCATGTCTACATCAACTTTACGTCATGTCTACGTCAACTGTACGTCATATTTACGTCAAACGCCATGTTACCACTACGTCATTGCCACATCATCGGTACTTCACATCTACGTCCTCCGTAAGTCACTTCTACGTTCTCGGTACGTCATCGTTCCGTCATATATACGTCATTGGTACGTTATATCTACGTGATCGGTACGTCATATACGACATTGAGACGTCATATCTACGTGATCGGTACGTCATATCCATGTCATAAAAGCGCTATCGCCAAGTCATCGGGATGTCGTCCTGGGTGCGTCAACTGGGCTTCGTCACGCCATATCAGTGCGTCATGGGCAATACATTCATGCGTCATTGTACGTCATTGGTACAAAGTGTAAGCAAATGGTATAGTTACTTAATTTAACACAGAGCCTGTTAAAGGGATTGACTGTGCACACCAGTTAGTGTGTAAACAGGGTGGCCTACCCAGTCGCGATATGAACACATGCCACATCGACCCCATCAAGATGATGAGGGCGATATATAAGTTCGGACAGACTTCGTATTCCTTCGTTTATCCATTTTACTCTACAGATAGAAGAGTATCCCACGAGCACTACCGTGTACTCCCTTCCCAACATCTTCAGTGATAGCGCCATTCCAGAACATGAGAGGCGGTGGGGAGGGGTGGCCCTTAAGCCTCGAACCCTTGGCTAACGGAGTGAAACAACAGTGCCTTCACAGTTAGCGAGACACAACGTGGACGTCCTCTACAGTCATAAAGAACAATTGGCGAGAGAACCGATTATTTAACAAACTATACAGTCGTGGCACACCCTGAACATCCCAGTGGACCTAAAGTGAAGACTTACGCGTGGTAATTTTCTGCTGAGATATGTATTTTTCCAACTTCTTGCGCAGCGCCACCTCGCAGCCAAACTTGCCGACGGTGCCGTTGTCAGCCAATAGGAAGTAGGAGTGGTTAGAGTTGAGAACCACGTTGTTGCTCCTAGGTGACGCCACTGCATAGTACGGCGTGGTGCACTGAAATCACGGGACAAATACATACAAACATAACATAATCGTCTTTAAACACACATTGCCGAATATTGTGATACCTATATTACTCTACTTGATATATGTACCTATAATAAAATGAACAGATTGACTGACATTTTTTGCTTTCGACGCGATGCGCAAATTACTGAGACTTAGGCTTAGGACTTAGGCTTAATAAAATCATGTATCAGGCAAGTAAAGAGTTTCTTCTCAACGATCACTGCTTCATGGTATATACCGAGTATTTTGCTATACTAAATACGCAAGGTTCGTTGTATTGTATATTGTTTTTAACCAAATTAATTAAAACTGATTCGACCGTTTTTCAAGAATTTAGAAATTTGGCCCCAGCCGACAACAACGGTCCGACCGGACGAACGGAGCTCCACCTAGCGAATGGAAGCTTCACTAAATGAATATACCGATTTATGTTGAATCACGCACGCAAGCACGCACGCACGCACGCACTCTTACTCCCTTTCACCGGAACTACGATAAGAACATAAACAACACTATCCGATAAAACGACGTCCTAAACGGACGAAAGCAGCTTTTCAGCGAGGTACGTTCGCAAAATTAGTTGCCTTTGCTTATTCTGCCCTAACTAGTCGCTTGCGGCTTTCACAGTCACGTCTCACAAATAATCAACTTAATTACATGCAATTAAAAGTAGAATTACCTTTTTAATCCTGCGATATGGGGAAAGTTACAATATAGATAATTGGCTGAGACGTGAGAGAAATATAAATAACCATATCATATCCTCTGCATCTTCGTCGGATATAGACCTGCCAGGCAGTCGTTCCTTGTGGGCGCTTCCACGTCAGAAAAATACAACTACATGTGGCCTCATCGCGCAACTTACACCCGACGGCTACATATCTTTTAGTAAACAAGGCTAATCAGATCATCTGTTATGAATACGTCACTTACCTTTCGACCAATCAGATCGGCTGCAATGAATACGTCACTTTGCCTCGTCCAATGAGATAGGCTGTAATGAATGTCATTTATGTCTCGACCAATGAGATCAGCTGTAATGACTACGTCACTTACGTCTCGACCAATGAGATCAGCTGTAATGACTACGTCACTTACGTTTCGACCAATGAGATCGGCTGTAATGAATACGTCACTTACGTCTCGACCAATCAGATCGGATGTCATGAATACGTCACTTGCGCTCAACCAATGAGATCGGCTGTAATGAATACGCCACTTACGTCTCGACCAATCAGATCGGATGTCATGAATACGTCACTTGCGTCTCAACCAATGAGATGGGCTGTAATGAATACGTCACTTACGTCTCGACCAATGAGATCGGCTGTAACTAATACGCCACTTACGTCTCGACCAATGAGATCGGCTGTAATGAATACGCCACTTACGTCTCGACCAATGAGATCGGCTGTAAAGAATGTCACTTACGTCTCGACCAATGAGATCGGCTCTGCTGTGGATGACGCCCCAGGGTGCGATGCCGATGGTGACGATGTTGTTTCTCGACTGGACGAGAGTGTCGCCCAGAGCTTCCCCGACGTGGCGCATCACACCTACAATCAGACAAACCCCACACCAGCGTGACAGCCAGGGCATTCCGTATCAGCTCATTCACCCAATAACATCTGATTTGCCATGGAACCACCGAGTTGAACTGAGTCATGTACGGTACCGGCAGAACGTTTCCCGTTATTTCATTTTGCCATTCCATTGACTTGACTTCCATTGACTTACATGAATTCGTTTCATCTATGATAAAACCCCAATTTCCAGGGGGTACCAACCAGTGTTGGTCCCACCGTTACATATACCTATGATCAAACACCAATTTCCATTGGGCGCCTACCAGTGTTGGTCCCACCGCTGACGATCCAGGCTCCGGTCGTCTTGGCCGCCTTCAGGAGTCCCTTCCGGAATACCCGCTTCAGCTTCATCTGGAGGTCGAAGTTGCGGATCCCGCCGTGGACGGAGATGAGGAGTTTGGGGAGCTCCAGGTCCCATTGCTCCTGGAGCAACTGCAGGATCACGTCCGGCTTGGTGTCGTGGGCCAGGCGCACAAACTGGCGACACAGGGCGATAATAGGGTGGTTAAGTCGTCGCCTATTATACGGTTGTCGTGGTGGACTTTACGGCAGTCGTGGTGGAATTGTTGCGTCACGTCAGCGTTACTGATACCTCAATTGCGGATTCAAATTACATTTAGTTGATATTTTATTTTCTTCTCTTTATTATATTATCTTTCGTCAAAAATTGTTGGGTTTAGTACATACCGTTAAAAAAAATAATTTACGGCGATATGGTTGGTTACGTTCGGGAATATAACGGCGACAGACACACAGACAGACAGCCAGCCAAACAGACAGACACACAGACAGACAGACACACAGACAGACACACAGCCACACAGACAGACAGCCACACAGACAGGCAGACAGACAAACACACAGCCACACAGGGACACAGAAAGACAGCCACACAGGGACACAGAAAGACAGCCACACAGCCACACAGGGACACAGAAAGACAGCCACACAGCCAGACAGACCTGCGCCTTGGTAGGGTGAGGGCCCCCTTGAAACTCGATAGTTCCGTAGGCATCCGTAGGGGTCGCCTCGGTGTGGTGCGGGACACTCCACGCGACGCCGACGTCACACGAGGGCTCAGGCGTCCTCAGCCCCACGTGACGCTGACGTAGGCGGCCGCACCCGCACCGGTTGGCGTCCCGTGAGCTCGGCAGGAAGCGGACACACTCCCGCTTGTGGAAGGCACGCTCGATCCAAATGCGTTGGCTCTGTCGTCAAAAAAAGAAAAAGACACCATTACAAAAGAACGTAAAATTCTGCGCTCCTTCCGGCTAATGTGGCATGTATTTTGTTTTTTACTAGCCCGCCGGTGCATGAACGCAATGGGTACAGCCTATAGCTCGGTGCGAGACTCGTTTCGCTGGCTGGCCTGTACGGGAGAAACACAATGATGAGGTCCAAACCTTGAAGACAGGCTCCGGGCTCTGCTTCCATAATGAGACTTAAAACACCTGCCCTCCGGGGGGGGGGGGGGGAGGGGGGGGCAGCGAATCCGAGCCGATCATCGTCCGGGTAATGTTCCCCCATTGTGACCGTTACGCGCTGGTCCCTCGGCGCCCGCCGCGACACCTACGGCCGACATGACGGCCAGGGGGCACCCACTGGGACAACGCCCGCCGCGACACCTACGGCCGACATGACGGCCAGGGGGCACCCAATGGGACAGCGCCCGCCGTGACACCTACGGCCGACATGACGGCCAGGGGGCACCCACTGGGACAGCGCCCGCCGTGACACCTACGGCCGACATGACGGCCAGGGGGCACCCACTGGGACAGCGCCCGCCATGACACCTACGGCCGACATGACGGCCAGGGGGCACCCACTGGGACAGCGCCCGCCGTGACACCTACGGCCGACATGACGGCCAGGGGGCACCCAATGGGACAGCGCCCGCCGTGACACCTACGGCCGACATGACGGCCAGGGGGCACCCACTGGGACAGCGCCCGCCGTGACACCTACGGCCGACATGACGGCCAGGGGGCACCCACTGGGACAGCGCCCGCCGTGACACCTACGGCCGACATGACGGCCAGGGGGCACCCACTGGGACAGCGCCCGCCGTGACACCTACGGGCCGACATGACGGCCAGGGGGCACCCACTGGGACAGCGCCCGCCGTGACACCTACGGCCGACATGACGGCCAGGGGGCACCCACTGGGACAGCGCCCGCCGTGACACCTACGGCCGACATGACGGCCAGGGGGCACCCACTGGGACAGCGCCCGCCGTGACACCTACGGCCGACATGACGGCCAGGGGGCACCCACTGGGACAGCGCCCGCCGTGACACCTACGGCCGACATGACGGCCAGGGGGCACCCACTGGGACAGCGCCCGCCGTGACACCTACGGGCCGACATGACGGCCAGGGGGCACCCACTGGGACAGCGCCCGCCGTGACACCTACGGCCGACATGACGGCCAGGGGGCACCCACTGGAACAGCGCCCGCCGTGACACCTACGGGCCGACATGACGGCCAGGGGGCACCCACTGGGACAGCGCCCGCCGTGACACCTACGGCCGACATGACGGCCAGGGGGCACCCACTGGGACAGCGCCCGCCGTGACACCTACGGGCCGACATGACGGCCAGGGGGCACCCATTGGGACAGCGCCCGCCGTGACACCTACGGGCCGACATGACGGCCAGGGGGCACCCACTGGGACAGCGACAGTCCCACTAATGGGGGTCGCCTTCCTGCGACATGCCAAGCCTCTCTAGCAGCTTGCTTCCCTGTATAAACCCGGCCCTATATATCCCACCTGCCTCGTCCACAAGACATTCACAACTCACATTGACGTCAGTCATGAAGGTAAACTAAATCAGAAATCAGGTCCCCTTAGAAATCGATCGCTTAATTTTCGTTTTTTTATTTTTTTATTATTATTATTTAGTCGATTAAAGTTACTATTTCAACAAATTTTGCGGCGGGGGTGTTCCGTCAGATCACGTGAGGCGCCGCGGCTGTTGGAACAGCTGTAAACACTGTATAACACTCTGCCTCAAGGAGGCGCTGCCAGTCTAGTATATATATATGGTTGGTACCAGTGACTTCCGGAAAGTTAGTCGTTGGCGCTCGCCCAGGCGGAGATTACTTCATGCGTGTTACGTCACCAGCACATCAACATCACTGTACACACGTTTTTTCTCCGCCAGATTTGGATCACAATGAATGTTTACTTTTTGTTGTAATAGTAACTTTAATCATGTCCGATTACTTCTGCAACAGTTGTTTTAACCTTAAAAAATATTCATAACAATGAATGTCGTCGGTCGGTATTCATGTCTCCGCAATGATAAATCTACGGCCTGATTAGTGCAAGCGTGATCTAATCTGATCGCTAACATTCATGCCTCAATCCTGCTCGGCATCACAAAAAGTGTGCACTAAATTCGTGCACTACACATGTATCGGTGACGGTGACTACACATATATCGGTGACGGTGATGGTGACTACACATATATCGGTGACAGTGACGGTGACTATACATATACCGGTGACGGTGACGGTGACGATGACTACCCATATATCGGTGACGGTTGCTACACATATATCGGTGACGGTGACGGTGACTACCCATATACCGGTGACGGTGACGGTGACTACCCATATATCGGTGACGGTGACTACACATATATCGGTGACGGTGACGGTTGCTACACATATATCAGTGACGGTGACGGTGACTACCCATATACCGGTGACGGTGACGGTGACTACCCATATATCGGTGACGGTGACTACACATATATCGGTGACGGTGACGGTTGCTACACATATATCGGTGACGGTGACTACATATATATCGGTGACGGTGACGGTGACTACACATATATCGGTGACGGTGACGGTGACTACATATATATCGGTGACGGTGACGGTGACTACACATACATCGGTGACGGTGACGGTGACTACCCATAAATCGGTGACGGTGACGGTGACTACCCATATACCGGTGACGGTGACTACCCATATATCGGTGACGGTGACGGTTGCTACATATATATCGGTGACGGTGACTGTGACGTTGACTACCCATATATCGGTGACGGTTGGTACACATATATCGGTGACAGTGACGGTGACTACATATATATCGGTGACGGTGACGGTGACTACCCATATATCGGTGACGGTGACTACACATATATCGGTGACGGTGACGGTGACTACACATATATCGGTGACTGTGACAGTGACTACCCATAAATCGGTGATGGTGACGGTGACTACCCATATACCGGTGACGGTGACGGTGACTACCCATATATCGGTGACGGTGACGGTTGCTACACATATATCGGTGACGGTGACGGTGACGGTGACTACATATATATCGGTGACGGTGACGGTCACGGTCACGGTGACTACCCATAAATCGGTGACGGTGACGGTGACTACCCATATACCGGTGAGGGTGACGGTGACTACCCATATATCTGTGACGGTAACGGTTGCTACACATATATCGGTGACGGTGACGGTGACGTTGACTACATATATATCGGTGACGGTGACGGTGACTACACATATATCGGTGACGCAGCACACGCATCTTCCAACTTACGATGAACTGTCAGGCCAAAATACTGTTTCTGCCATATTTATCAATACATTTGACACAAATTATGAGACCTGCTAACTAGGGCCGAAGTACATCCGCGCATTATACAATCTTTCATAATCTCATGTCTAATATACTGCCCTTTGTCAAGATTAATGTCAGTTATATCTGTTTGTAGAGGTTGGGAGCCTGCGGTGGATGGATAATACTAGCCCTGGCGCATGGCCCTTACGACCTCAACCCTAACGGGGGTGTAAGGGCCATGCCATACACATGGTCAAAAAAGTAGCATTGCATCACCCAGCTCGCTTCGATGAATGATAGTCGATTATGAGGACGAACCTACCTCTCCTAATCGCCTCGACCCTCTTCTTCAGACATTACTTGGACCATAGGATGCATTCATTTTAAAGTTTGCTCTCTACTTCTTGCACATCAATGATATTTTCGTCAGTCGTTAACGGTTTACCCTCTCTGCCGCTTCAAATATTTCAATGCAGTTGCCGCGGCTCGTTTGTTGACATCAGGCAATACACCCGACAGCTTCCGCATGGCAGCGCCACTAATTCTCGTTGTGTGTCTAGTCGTGCGTGCGTTTTAGACGCAACTAGCGGCGCCGCCATGCGGATGATGTCGGTTCTATTGCCTGGTCACATTTGAAGCGTCAGAGAGGAAAGCCGTTAACAACCGACATGACGGCCAGGGGGCACCCACTGGGACAGCGCCCGCCGTGACACCTACGGCCGTTATGACGGTTGGTCGGTTATTCAGGACGCTTTAACCACTTTTGGTCATATCGCGTCAATGGGAGAAGGAAGGGAGAGTGGAGCCATGTCTCCGGGGGTAACCCCCTACTCTTTACGAAGAAAGACATGGGATTTTTATCCTGCGACCACACAGACATGGCCACAGCGGGGCTCGAACCACCGACCCACGTGCCGTTAGGCTCTCAGGTGACCAGAGCACTCAATGCAAGCGCTCTAGCCCACTGAGCTGTCGCGCCGGCCCCCGTTATGACGGCCAGGGGGCACCCACTGGGACAGCGACAGTCCCACTAATGGGGGTCGCCTTCCTGCGACATGCCAAGCCTCTCTAGCAGCTTGCCTCCCTCTATGAACCCGGCCCTATATATCCCACCTGCCTCGTCCACAAGACATTCACAACTCACATTGACGTCAGTCATGAAGGTAAACTAAATGAGAAATCAGGTCCCCTTAAAAAATCGATCGCTTAATTTTCGTTTTTTTTATTTTTTTAATTATTATTTAGTCGGTTAATCATGTCCGATTACTTCTGCAACAGTTGTTTCAACCTTAAAAAATATTCATAACAATGAATGTCGTCGGTCGGTGTTCATGCCTCCGCAATGATAAATCTATGGCCTGATTAGTGCAAGCGTGATATAATCTGATCGCTAACATTCATGCCTCAATCCTGCTCGGCATCACAAAAAGTGTGCACTAAATCCGTGCACTAGACATGCATCGGTGACGGTGACGGTGACTACACATATATCGGTGACGGTGACGGTGACTACACATATATCGGTGACGGTGACGGTGACTAAACATATATCGGTGACGGTGACGGTGACTACACATATATCGGTGACGGTGACGGTGACTACACATATATCGGTGATGGTGACGGTGACGGTGACTACACATATATCGGTGACGGTGACGGTGACTACACATATATCGGTGACGGTGACGGTGACTACACATATATCGGTGACGGTGACGGTGACTACACATATATCGGTGACGGTGACGGTGACTACACATATATCGGTGACGGTGACGGTGACTACACATATATCGGTGACGGTGACGGTGACTACACATATATCGGTGACGGTGACGGTGACTACACATATATCGGTGACGGTGACGGTGACTACACATATATCGGTGACGGTGACGGTGACTACACATATATCGGTGACGGTGACGGTGACTACACATATATCGGTGACGGTGACGGTGACTACACATATATCGGTGACGGTGACGGTGACTACACATATATCGGTGACGGTGACGGTGACTACACATATATCGGTGACGGTGACGGTGACGGTGACTACACATATATCGGTGACGGTGACGGTGACGGTGACTACACATATATCGGTGACGGTGACGGTGACTACACAAATATCGGTGACGGTGACGGTGACGGTGACTACACATATATCGGTGACGGTGACTACACATATATCGGTGACGGTGACGGTGACTACACATATATCGGTGACGGTGACGGTGACTACACATATATCGGTGACGGTGACGGTGACTACACATATATCGGTGACGGTGACGGTGACTACACATATATCGGTGACGGTGACGGTGACTACACATATATCGGTGACGGTGACGGTGACTACACATATATCGGTGACGGTGACGGTGACTACACATATATCGGTGACGGTGACGGTGACTACACATATATCGGTGACGGTGACGGTGACTACACATATATCGGTGACGGTGACGGTGACTACACATATATCGGTGACGGTGACGGTGACGGTGACTACACATATATCGGTGACGGTGACGGTGACGGTGACTACACATATATCGGTGACGGTGACGGTGACTACACAAATATCGGTGACGGTGACGGTGACGGTGACTACACATATATCGGTGACGGTGACTACACATATATCGGTGACGGTGACGGTGACTACACATATATCGGTGACGGTGACGGTGACTACACATATATCGGTGACGGTGACGGTGACTACACATATATCGGTGACGGTGACGGTGACTACACATATATCGGTGACGGTGACGGTGACTACACATATATCGGTGACGGTGACGGTGACTACACATATATCGGTGACGGTGACGGTGACTACACATATATCGGTGACGGTGACGGTGACTACACATATATCGGTGACGGTGACGGTGACGGTGACTACACATATATCGGTGACGGTGACGGTGACGGTGACTACACATATATCGGTGACGGTGACGGTGACTACACAAATATCGGTGACGGTGACGGTGACGGTGACTACACATATATCGGTGACGGTGACTACACATATATCGGTGACGGTGACGGTGACTACACATATATCGGTGACGGTGACGGTGACTACACATATATCGGTGACGGTGACGGTGACTACACATATATCGGTGACGGTGACGGTGACTACACATATATCGGTGACGGTGACGGTGACTACACATATATCGGTGACGGTGACGGTGACTACACATATATCGGTGACGGTGACGGTGACTACACATATATCGGTGACGGTGACGGTGACTACACATATATCGGTGACGGTGACGGTGACTACACATATATCGGTGACGGTGACGGTGACTACACATATATCGGTGACGGTGACGGTGACGGTGACTACACATATATCGGTGACGGTGACGGTGACGGTGACTACACATATATCGGTGACGGTGACGGTGACTACACAAATATCGGTGACGGTGACGGTGACGGTGACTACACATATATCGGTGACGGTGACTACACATATATCGGTGACGGTGACGGTGACTACACATATATCGGTGACGGTGACGGTGACTACACATATATCGGTGACGGTGACGGTGACTACACATATATCGGTGACGGTGACGGTGACTACACATATATCGGTGACGGTGACGGTGACTACACATATATCGGTGACGGTGACGGTGACTACACATATATCGGTGACGGTGACGGTGACTACACATATATCGGTGACGGTGACGGTGACTACACATATATCGGTGACGGTGACGGTGACTACACATATATCGGTGACGGTGACTACACATATATCGGTGACGGTGACGGTGACTACACATATATCGGTGACGGTGACTACACATATATCGGTGACGGTGACTACACATATATCGGTGACGGTGACTACACATATATCGGTGACGGTGACGGTGACTACACATATATCGGTGACGGAGACTACACATATATCGGTGACGGTGACGGTGACTACACATATATTGGTGACGGTGACGGTGACTACACATATATCGGTGACGGTGACGGTGACTACACATATATCGGTGACGGTGACGGTGACGGTGACTACACATAAATCGGTGCGTAGTACACGGGAGGAAAGTAAAAAGGACATCGCTTTGTTGGGCGCCAGTAACAGGGTCCGTAACGGGGCTTTATAGAGAAATTTATGATTACGCGGCTTTGGGTCTGCCATGAACGGCGGAACCCCGCCAACCAACCTTTAAGCAGGTCCAACATGCAAAGCGTGTCTCTTCGTTAAAATAACCTAAAATAACGCGTTAAGCCATATCACCTGGGATTTAAATCAGAATCCAATACTGCAGCAATAGCCCGGGCAAGAATTTCAGGCGAACTATTTATGTCCAGCGTCTAGTTCGCCTCTCTCGACCTGGCGAGATTTTTAATCCAGAGGAGTGGCAGATGTTTGTACATCCGGCACCCGATGGGTTGCAGGGGTGGCAGAACCCAATGACCTCTCCCATGACGCCTAACAAAGCACCGCGCCAACCCGGTAACCTCGGCAACCGGCATCAACATTAACATCAACATCCGGGAAACGTATCTGTCACATTAATCAAGTATACAGATAGAAAAGTCGGGAAAACAAGCTAGGACTGAGATCTTTGCGGCTAATGGCAGGGAACATACAACTCCAGGTAACTAGAGAAAGAAAAAAACATTTTTGCCGTCTTACTACCGACCGCAGTGTCATTATACAGTCAAGACAATCGCACTTAACATCAAAATGCATGTTCACTTAAACTCTTATCTTGCATGAAATTGGCCGGCAGAAGATGCGTCACATGACGTCATCGTGACGTCACGGTCCCACACCACGGTTTTTACCTATAATTCTATTTAGCCCAAATTGCCCGTTACATGCGCTATTTAGCCCAAAATGTCAGTTATATGCGCTAATTTCAATGCTGATGGTGTACTGTGATGACGCCGAACTCGGCGAATGAAGAGAAGTCAGGAAGCATCATGTTCTCTAAAGCCGCTAAAGCAGCAGTCCTTCGGCGCCACAACTATTAGCTTATCTCACTGACTACGGAACCCGGAAACAATATGTCGTACCGTATCGTTGCATGGATCGTCAGACGGGGATATAGAACCGCACAAAAGTACGATGGTCTCGTAAACGTAAGCCTAAAAAACGGGTTTAGGCAGACGAGGGGCGGGGGGGGGGGGGTTTGGACAAAGTACATGTGAGACAAAGGGGGACTTTTAAAGAGAGTACATTCTTCTTAGAATGGCGTTCTGCTATTTGGAGGTAGTCGTGTGTCACGGTATGATGTCACGAGGACGTCTTGACGCCACAAATTTGCTCCTTCCATGTATAATGGCCACCACTTGGTTAATACCGACGTTAGCGAGCTGGGATGGATGTCAAAAGTCGGGAAAATGTCGACTTCGGTCGAAATGGCCCAAAACAAATAAATGATCTAAGGATTCACACACATTTTTCTCATTGCCAGTGCCCCACTGACTCTTTTGTTTTCATTGTTTTCAAGTATCTGCATAAGTAACTTTCATTTACATAATAGTATTACATAACAACAGTATCTTCTAAATGGAACGCTGGCAGATTCCGTTTATTTCCATAAAGTTATTGTATGCCTTATCGGTGGCATATTTAATAAGATTAGCAACGAATTAAACTTACTTTTTTGGATAATACATATTGTCGCTCTATTACGTGATATGAAATGATTAATTCATGTCACGGTCATTATAATTCGTAATCATAACATCCCGGATTACGCTAACGAGACGTTGATGTAAAGTCGTTGAGATGGTCTGGGAATGAGACCCTCGTGGTGGTCTGGGGTAGGGGCTGCCGGCAGTCCCAATGGCTTCATTAGACTGTGCTATACGAGTTAGGTATCGGTCTCGGCGCTCACGGGAGGAAAGTAAAAAGGGCATCGCTTTGTTGGGCGCCAGCGCCGGGGCCCGTAGCGGGGCTTTTTAGAGAAATTTATGATTACTCATCTTGGGGTCTTGCCATGAACGGTGGAACCCCGCCAACCAACCTTTAAGCAAGTCCACGATGCAAAACGTGGCTTTTCGTTAAAATAACCTAGAATAACGCGTTAAGCCATATCAACCGGGATTTAAATCAGAACCCAATGCTGCAGCAATAGCCCGGGCAAGAATTTCAGGCGAACTATTTATGTCCAGCGTCTAGTTCGCCTCTCTCGACCTGGCGAGATTTTTAATCCAGAGGAATGGCAGATGTTTGTACATCCGGAACCCGATGGGTTGCAGAACCCAATGACCTCTCCCATGACGCCTCGCAAAGCACCGCGCCAACCCGGTAACCTCGGCAACCGGCATCAACATTAACATCAACATCCGAGGAACGCTTCACAGATAACTCATTTCAATGTCTCTCCATCCCGTTTGGTCCATGTTTAGCCACATATATCACTGTCCCAGGGGGTTTCTTCATCCCGTTTGGCCCATGTTTAGCCACATATATCACTGTCCCAGGGGGTTTCTCCATCCCGTTTGGTCCATGTTTAGCCACATATATCACTGTCCCAGGGGGTTTCTTCATCCCGTTTGGCCCATGTTTAGCCACATATATCACTGTCCCAGGGGGTTTCTCCATCCCGTTTGGTCCATGTTTAGCCACATATATCACTGTCCCAGGGGGTTTCTTCATCCCGTTTGGTTCATGTTTAGCCACATATATCACTGTCCCAGGGGGTTTCTTCATCCCGTTTGGTCCATGTTTAGCCACATATATCACTGTCCCAGGGGGTTTCTTCATCCCGTTTGGCCCATGTTTAGCCACATATATCACTGTCCCAGGGGGTTTCTCCATCCCGTTTGGTCCATGTTTAGCCACATATATCACTGTCCCAGGGGGTTTCTTCATCCCGTTTGGCCCATGTTTAGCCACATATATCACTGTCCCAGGGGGTTTCTCCATCCCGTTTGGTCCATGTTTAGCCACATATATCACTGTCCCAGGGGGTTTCTTCATCCCGTTTGGCCCATGTTTAGCCACATATATCACTGTCCCAGGGGGTTTCTTCATCCCGTTTGGTCCATGTTTAGCCACATATATCACTGTCCCAGGGGGTTTCTCCATCCCGTTTGGTCCATGTTTAGCCACATATATCACTGTCCCAGGGGGTTTCTTCATCCCGTTTGGCCCATGTTTAGCCACATATATCACTGTCCCAGGGGGTTTCTTCATCCCGTTTGGTCCATGTTTAGCCACATATATCACTGTCCCAGGGGGTTTCTCCATCCCGTTTGGTCCATGTTTAGCCACATATATCACTGTCCCAGGGGGTTTCTTCATCCCGTTTGGCCCATGTTTAGCCACATATATCACTGTCCCAGGGGGTTTCTTCATCCCGTTTGGTCCATGTTTAGCCACATATATCACTGTCCCAGGGGGTTTCTCCATCCCGTTTGGTTCATGTTTAGCCACATATATCACTGTCCCAGGGGGTTCCTTCATCCCGTTTGGTCCATGTTTAGCCACATATATCACTGTCCCAGGGGGTTTCTTCATCCCGTTTGGCCCATGTTTAGCCACATATATCACTGTCCCAGGGGGTTTCTTCATCCCGTTTGGTCCATGTTTAGCCACATATATCACTGTCCCAGGGGGTTCCTTCATCCCGTTTGGCCCATGTTTAGCCACATATATCACTGTCCCAGGGGGTTTCTCCATCCCGTTTGGCCCATGTTTAGCCACATATATCACTGTCCCAGGGGGTTTCTTCATCCCGTTTGGCCCATGTTTAGCCACATATATCACTGTCCCAGGGGGTTTCTTCATCACGTTTGGTCCATGTTTAGCCACATATATCACTGTCCCAGGGGATTTCTTCATCCCGTTTGGTCCATGTTTAGCCACATATATCACTGTCCCAGGGGGTTTCTTCATCCCGTTTGGCCCATGTTTAGCCACATATATCACTGTCCCAGGGGGTTTCTTCATCCCGTTTGGTTCATGTTTAGCCACATATATCACTGTCCCAGGGGGTTCCTTCATCCCGTTTGGCCCATGTTTAGCCACATATATCACTGTCCCAGGGAGTTTCTTCATCCCGTTTGGTCCATGTTTAGCCACATATATCACTGTCCCAGGGGGTTCCTTCATCCCGTTTGGCCCATGTTTAGCCACATATATCACTGTCCCAGGGGGTTTCCTCATCCCGTTTGGTCCATGTTTAGCCACATATATCACTGTCCCAGGGGGTTTCTTCATCCCGTTTGGCCCATGTTTAGCCACATATATCACTGTCCTAGGGGGTTTCTTCATCCCGTTTGGCCCATGTTTAGCCACATATATCACTGTCCCAGGGGGTTTCTTCATCCCGTTTGGCCCATGTTTAGCCACATATATCACTGTCCCAGGGGGTTTCTTCATCCCGTTTGGCCCATGTTTAGCCACATATATCACTGTCCCAGGGGGTTCCTTCATCCCGTTTGGCCCATGTTTAGCCACATATATCACTGTCCCAGGGGGTTTCTTCATCCCGTTTGGCCCATGTTTAGCCACATATATCACTGTCCCAGGGGGTTCCTTCATCCCGTTTGGCCCATGTTTAGCCACATATATCACTGTCCCAGGGGGTTTCTTCATCCCGTTTGGCCCATGTTTAGCCACATATATCACTGTCCCAGGGGGTTCCTTCATCCCGTTTGGCCCATGTTTAGCCACATATATCACTGTCCCAGGGGGTTTCTTCATCCCGTTTGGTCCATGTTTAGCCACATATATCACTGTCCCAGGGGGTTCCTTCATCCCGTTTGGTCCATGTTTAGCCACATATATCACTGTCCCAGGGGGTTCCTTCATCCCGTTTGGCCCATGTTTAGCCACATATATCACTGTCCCAGGGGGTTTCTTCATCCCGTTTGGTCCATGTTTAGCCACATATATCACTGTCCCAGGGGGTTCCTTCATCCCGTTTGGTCCATGTTTAGCCACATATATCACTGTCCCAGGGGGTTCCTTCATCCCGTTTGGCCCATGTTTAGCCACATATATCACTGTCCCAGGGGGTTTCTTCATCCCGTTTGGTCCATGTTTAGCCACATATATCACTGTCCCAGGGGGTTCCTTCATCCCGTTTGGTCCATGTTTAGCCACATATATCACTGTCCCAGGGGGTTCCTTCATCCCGTTTGGCCCATGTTTAGCCACATATATCACTGTCCCAGGGGGTTTCTTCATCCCGTTTGGTCCATGTTTAGCCACATATATCACTGTCCCAGGGGGTTCCTTCATCCCGTTTGGTCCATGTTTAGCCACATATATCACTGTCCCAGGGGGTTCCTTCATCCCGTTTGGCCCATGTTTAGCCACATATATCACTGTCCCAGGGGGTTTCTTCATCCCGTTTGGTCCATGTTTAGCCACATATATCACTGTTCCAGGGGGTTCCTTCATCCCGTTTGGTCCATGTTTAGCCACATATATCACTGTCCCAGGGGGTTCCTTCATCCCGTTTGGCCCATGTTTAGCCACATATATCACTGTCCCAGGGGGTTTCTTCATCCCGTTTGGTCCATGTTTAGCCACATATATCACTGTCCCAGGGGGTTTCTTCATCCCGTTTGGCCCATGTTTAGCCACATATATCACTGTCCCAGGGGGTTTCTTCATCCCGTTTGGTCCATGTTTAGCCACATATATCACTGTCCCAGGGGGTTTCTTCATCCCGTTTGGTCCATGTTTAGCCACATATATCACTGTCCCAGGGGGTTTCTTCATCCCGTTTGGTCCATGTTTAGCCACATATATCACTGTCCCAGGGGGTTTCTTCATCCCGTTTGGCCCATGTTTAGCCACATATATCACTGTCCCAGGGGGTTTCTTCATCCCGTTTGGCCCATGTTTAGCCACATATATCACTGTCCCAGGGGGTTTCTTCATCCCGTTTGGTCCATGTTTAGCCACATATATCACTGTCCCAGGGGGTTTCTTCATCCCGTTTGGCCCATGTTTAGCCACATATATCACTGTCCCAGGGGGTTTCTTCATCCCGTTTGGCCCATGTTTAGCCACATATATCACTGTCCCAGGGGGTTTCTTCATCCCGTTTGGTCCATGTTTAGCCACATATATCACTGTCCCAGGGGGTTTCTTCATCCCGTTTGGTTCATGTTTAGCCACATATATCACTGTCCCAGGGGGTTTCTTCATCCCGTTTGGCCCATGTTTAGCCACATATATCACTGTCCCAGGGGGTTTCTTCATCCCGTTTGGTCCATGTTTAGCCACATATATCACTGTCCCAGGGGGTTTCTTCATCCCGTTTGGTTCATGTTTAGCCACATATATCACTGTCCCAGGGGGTTTCTTCATCCCGTTTGGCCCATGTTTAGCCACATATATCACTGTCCCAGGGGGTTTCTTCATCCCGTTTGGTCCATGTTTAGCCACATATATCACTGTCCCAGGGGGTTTCTTCATCCCGTTTGGTCCATGTTTAGCCACATATATCACTGTCCCAGGGGGTTTCTTCATCCCGTTTGGTTCATGTTTAGCCACATATATCACTGTCCCAGGGGGTTTCTTCATCCCGTTTGGTCCATGTTTAGCCACATATATCACTGTCCCAGGGGGTTTCTTCATCCCGTTTGGTCCATGTTTAGCCACATATATCACTGTCCCAGGGGGTTTCTTCATCCCGTTTGGTCCATGTTTAGCCACATATATCACTGTCCCAGGGGGTTTCTTCATCCCGTTTGGTCCATGTTTAGCCACATATATCACTGTCCCAGGGGGTTTCTTCATCACGTTTGGTCCATGTTTAGCCACATATATCACTGTCCTAGGGGGTTTCTCCATCCCGTTTGGTCCATGTTTAGCCACATATAACACTGTCCCAGGGGGTTTCTTCATCCCGTCCGCCATGTTTAGCCACACATATCACTGTCCCAGGGGGTTTCTTCATCCCGTTTGGCCCATGTCTAGCCACACATAACACTGTCCTAGGGGGTTTCTTCATCCCGTTTGGCCCATGTTTAGCCACATACAACACTGTCCCAGGGGGTTTCTTCATCCCGTCTGGCCCATGTTTAGCCACATATATCACTGTCCCAGGGGGTTTCTTCATCCCGTTTGGCCCATGTTTAGCCACATATAACACTGTCCCAGGGGGTTCCTTCATCCCGTTTGGCCCATGTTTAGCCACATATATCACTGTCCCAGGGGGTTTCTTCATCCCGTTTGGCCCATGTTTAGCCACATATATCACTGTCCCAGGGGGTTTCTTCATCCCGTTTGGCCCATGTTTAGCCACATATATCACTGTCCCAGGGGGTTCCTTCATCCCGTTTGGCCCATGTTTAGCCACATATATCACTGTCCCAGGGGGTTCCTTCATCCCGTTTGGCCCATGTTTAGCCACATATATCACTGTCCCAGGGGGTTTCTTCATCCCGTTTGGCCCATGTTTAGCCACATATATCACTGTCCCAGGGGGTTTCTTCATCCCCTTTGGCCCATGTTTAGCCACATATATCACTGTCCTAGGGGGTGTCTTCATCCCGTTTGGAGCATGTTTAGCCACACATAACCCTGTCCCAGGGGGTTTCTTCATCCCCTTTGGCCCATGTTCAGCCACATATATCACTGTCCTAGGGGGTGTCTTCATCCCGTTTGGAGCATGTTTAGCCACACATATCACTGTCCCAGGGGGTTTCTTCATCCCGTTTGGCCCATGTTTAGCCACATATAACACTGTCCCAGGGGGTTTCTTATTCCCGTCTGGCCCATGTTTAGCCACATATAACACTGTCCTAGGGGGTTTCTTCATCCCGTTTGGTCCATGTTTAGCCGCACATAACCCTGTCCCAGGGGGTTTCTTCATCCCGTTTGGTCCATGTTTAGCCACATATAACACTGTCCTAGGGGGTTTCTTCATCCCGTTTGGCCCATGTTTAGCCGCACATAACCCTGTCCTAGGGGGTTTCCACGAGACCTATTTATACTGGCGTGACATACAACACATGCGGGTTCCCACATACGCTATAAACATCACAGTGTGTACAATGCAAACCGCTAGCAGCACTGGGAGACCCTATGTTGTGTCAGCCATCAAGGTAATCAATACCTAGGTACCTTAGCTCGCTCCAAACGAACCTCATTGACCGAGGTCCGAGGTGTTTCGCACTTCCGAGCGATAATAGATGTAAAGTACAACAGCCGGACGGTGTGATAACCAATCTGAAGCACGTGTATGACGCCTTTCAACTTTATGCGTTGGTAGCGATCAACAGGTCGGAGGTTCGAATCCAGACCCCTTTCATAACGCCTACTACCCGCCCCCACCCCCACCCCCACTCCCCATGCCCTCCCGCCCCCCGGTATCGCCTCTCGGGTACGCTACGCCAACGGTTACAGTAAATCCTCCAACAATTAACCCTTCCATCACACAAGTTACCTCTGGAATACGACACAAGCGTACATCGCGTCACGGTCGGATGCGATTTCAACACGCGTCCCAGTTATATATATCCTGTTTTTGGACATTTCTTTCAATTTTCAAAAAATGTGCACTTGAATTTGCCACAATATAATCATATTCAATGTGACTTTGAAATAAACAGCTATATAATATGTGACGTGAAAATTAATAAATAAATACCTTCCCGGCCTAATAGACCAGCAAGGCGTCACGAACCTAAACACCTCGCGTCTGGAGGTATATGCGTGATGCCACAACCTAGACGCCCTACACGTAACGTCCAATAGATCCATATCTAACGGCCAACGGGGAAATGTCGGACAATTGGTTACGCCATGTATATTGAAGAATTGGAAGAAAACCTACCATCTCAGCGTTAACATGTCGTATAATGAATGTAGCTACACAACAGGGTCTCTAGTTACGTCTAGGAACCGCGCACTTCGTTATCCGTTCACATGTGGACGGTGATCAGTCGTGGCTGGGGCGATCGGGTGATGTTTTGTAGGCATTGGACAGTCACAGTAACGGAGATCCCTGGGACGGCCCAGCAGCGACTAGTGGACCACACAGCAACACGGGATGCTAAAGTCCAGAACTTCATCTCGCACAACGACATAGCGGAGATATAATCCATCAGCCCCCCCCCCGACACACACATACCCAGGCCATCCCTCACCCTCTCGCCAACCCCCCCCCCCCCCACACACACATACCCAGGTCACCCCCTCCCGCCCACATACCCAGGACATCCCACACCCCCTAGTTGATATGGAATATCAAGGGTGTACTTACACTTGGCCTTCGCAACAGCGAAAGGAAGATATATTGTCAGACGATTTGATGTCCAGGGATGGTGGCGAGGGGGCGTCGTGGGGGGGGGGGGGGGGTTTACTTTCATCAAACCACAAATAACTAAATTAGATCTAGTTTGGCCTCCACCAAAAACCCCATAAGTCCGGCCTCAGTCCGTCCCCAGTCCGGCCACGGTCAGACCTCAGACCGGCCTCAATCCATCCTCAGTCAGGCCTCAATCAGGCCTCAGTCAGGCCTTAGTCCGGCCTCAGTCAGATCTCAATCAATCCTCAGTCAGGCCTCAATCAGACCTCAGTCAGGCCGCAGTCAGACCTCAGTCCGGCCTCAGTCCGGCCTCAGTCAGATCTCAATCAATCCTCAGTCAGGCCTCAATCAGGCCTCAATCAGACCTCAGTCAGGCCGCAGTCAGACCTCAGTCAGGCCTAAGGTGGCAGGCCAGCCGCAGTCAGGCCTCAGTCAGGCCTGAATCCGGCCTCAGTCCGGCGGTAGCAGTCAGACCTCAGTCACGAGTCCGCATCCCGGATGGCAGTCCGGCCTCAGCCCCGCCGCAGTCAGCCCCCGGGTGGCAGTGCTGAATAAACTTTGTTATTACCTGACTGCGCAGCCCGTCTGCTGATTCATTTCGCCGATCGCGGCAACAGCGGTTCCCCATGCCGTCTGCTCCTTGCCAAAAGCGCGCCAAACTCGCACGCCTACGGCCGACTATATATCCCGCTCACAAAAATCCAAAGGAATAACTGTGTACTGTTGTCGGCAGGCATACGATAAGCAGCCTTTCACCCGCTCGTCCGGGGTATGACAGAGGGGGCCCGCCATCGGCAGCATTGGGATGGGGCGGCCGTCTAGGCCTAGTATGCCTGTGAGAGACGCGCGGCAAGTAGGCGGGGGGAATAGGGGTGGTGGGGATGAGGGGGGCGTCAGAGGACACCCCCCCCCCTCTCGCCACCTCCCCGACCCTGCCACCAACCGATTCCGTGGGTTGAGAGACGGAGGTGTGGAGGTCGGGGAGTGGGGGCTCACGCGGCCAGTGGGGAGACGTACTCAGCACAATGAACAGCGGTGACTGCACATTTGCCAAAGCGCCATTCACGGCATCGGCAGAGGATAATTTCAAATTATCGCTCAGCGCCCCAGTGGCGAAGGACTGTGAGGGATGACGGGTACTTCAACGCCACGGCGATCAGAGACGCCACCTACCGGCGGCCGGTGACGCCACCTAGCGGCGGCGGCAACCACAGGGGAGGGGAGGGGAGGGAAGAAGAACAAAACGGTAGCCCTGAGAGACTCGCCTGCCGTGGCGTGTTCCTCGAGGGAACGGTATGCAGCCTAATTAACTACAGGAAACAATGCAAGGACTTTACACAGAAAGAAACAGACGGCCCCGCGTTATTCGCAGGTGGGTAGCGGACTGAGTCATCTGTGACCGGATACACGTGGCAGCCCCAGGGCCACGGCAGGTGCTGCCGTGGCCCTGGGGCACAGCGGCCACCCCAAACCCAGAAACCTCCTGGGGTCATGAGCTGATCACGTGACCCAACGCCAGGACCCGGCCGCAGATCCCCGCGTGTCGCACGAAGCACAGTTGATTGGCCCAACGGAAGACAATGGAGACCAGAGGTCCCCACAGCGAAAGATGATTGACGCAATTTATGTCACGGGATGGAACTGGGATAACTGTCGCCGCTCATGCCAACGGCTCGTCGGTTGATTCCTTTTTCCCGGCAAAACCGCTCTATGGACGCAAATACATTTTTCAAAATCCCCCCCCCCCCACCCCTGGCTGCAAGTTTTAACATATCAGTTCAACCTTTTTAATCGGAATTGCTCGCTCCGTTGGTTCCAATTTCTTATCTTTTTCATGAGAAATTTCCGCTCTCAGGCATTACAGAGCCCCAGCCCCCCCCCCCCACCGGCAGATGTGTATCATAGTGCGCCCCCCCCCCCCACCCTTCCCCTCTCCCCGGGATCAGGACTGTACTATAGACGTCATCTCGTCCCTTAGCAAGGCTGCCAGCCGGCCCAAGTGACATCAGCAGGAAGGGTCAGGGACATAGCCTATGATCATAGCTCACAGACTGTACAAAGCCCCTGCCATATTCCACGCAGTGTTATTAGAGCGGAGACCGATCACCAGCACTGTAGCCTAAGGCCCCGAGGCCACGATATTAGAGCCATATATCCTATCCCACCAATCCCTAGCCTTACTACTGCACTGTTAATAATCCAGCAACACTATTAACTGTAAACCGTGCAATAGCATTACAACACCTTTACTATAAGTAAAATACAATAGCCATACCAGACCAAGTGAGAGAACAATGTATAGAGCGATTCTGAAGTACGCATCCTGCGCCATCAGCCGCTTAAAAAAAATCAAATGACGCATTTCATTGAACTCTAAGAGACATTTTGACGCATTATAAATATATAGTGAGAAGACATGCAATATCTCATTTAAATTAATGTCCCATTATTTTTCGGATGTCCCATTAGTTTATGGAGCTCTAGGACACTGGGACCCACTGGCCTACCTACCTTCAGAATCACTGTGTGTATGTACTAGATGTAGCCATGGAATATATGCACTGGCTTGGTCTAGGCCCCGGTATTCCCACATAATACATGTACACACTTAGCGGAGATTGCCAGGCGGTCACTCTTTATTGATTTTTCACGACGTTCCGTGTCGCGCTATGGTTGGCTTCGGTTTTGTTTTCTTCAGTGTCGTTTTTCTTTTCTTCTAAAATGCCGCTATCTGTGTCGATGTCGCTTTTTCAGCTTCTCGCTTTTTTCAGATTTCAGTGTCGGTTTTGGGGTTTAATGTCGAATGTCAATTTCTCAATTATGTCTGCGTCGAGTGTAGCCATTTTTCCCTTCCAGACATCTACCATTTTCATCGTCGCTACTTGAACCAACCAACTAAAGATAATGACAATCTCATAGAGGGCGTCGGACTAGAAGGGACCCAGAATTAAACGCCAGTGGTGGATTTCACGAACGCAGTTTAGCCGACTACGGGGCTCAGAGGGTCAAAGTTACCATATAAATGATGGGCGATTTCAGCCGACCAAGCCCCGTAGACGGCTAAACTAGGTACGTGAATTAGGCCACAGCTGGTCTTAGATCTTAGCAGCCACACTGCTATTTAACACACGCATGTACCGGGTAGATTATTTCACTCACTTGACGACGGCTCGTTCAGTGTGACGTCACGTCCGGGGTGAACCTCCCGTGGCTACGAGACCTTGTGACCTCATGGTCACTTTGCAAACTCTCACTCGGGGTGGAACGAACCCTGGTTTCCTCGCGGACATAGTTATGGCATTGCTTCTCACGCGAGACTTGTTTTGACACAACTCCCCTGTACCATGTCGGATCGCTAGACCTAGTACCATACGCATATTTACCAGTCGCTGCCACACAATCCAGAACCCCCAATCAAGCCAGCTTGTAACAATCTATCGCGTCGATCATGCTTGAGAACACAAACAAGACACTCAGCGGGGCACTGATGGTGAATGAGTAAAATCTAAGTTTGCCTGATAAGCTACTTACCCACTAGTTCTGGCGGCGAAAGATTGCAGGCTGCATAGTGGCTTTAGACAGAATTATAATTCTTGTTCTTATTCCTTGCTTCCATTGATTCATCATTGGACGGCGACCTTTGCCCGTCTTTTCCAGCCGCTTGCAACTTTCTAGCCCCTATATTGAGCGAGTGGCGGCATTTCCAACTCGCCAGAGCCGCCAGTCGTTTTTCCCGTGGACGCATCATTAGCGGCCGAGCAGGGGAAGGTGCCCCTCTTTAGAACGCTTTGACATCCTAATTACGCATGACGGTCAATGTGAACGCCATGTATTATCTGGTGGTGAATAGTCCCTACCATCTGGAGTACAGACCATGGCTCTACGACGTTTATTTGGTCTTTGACTTTTTTTTTAAATGGCAAGAATCTTTTCGTCATCTATCATTAGGCCAATTGCTTCGCTGTCATGGAAACGAGTCGTAGTTTCGCGATCGCCATCTTTGTCAAGAAACTTGCTTTGCGATGATAAAACCTCACTCTGTTGTGAAGGATACTGAGATAGCGTAAGCGAAAGTAGGTCATATTCACTCTAATTCATTTTCCCTCATGTTCCATGTTAAATGTGTTCGACTATATACCGAAAGGTAATAGAGTTTTGTCACCATGTTGCCAGTTGATGGCTCAGCTTTAATATTCCCGTAGTTTGCAAGCACTCCCAAATCTCTGACGCCGATACTAAGCGAGTGGCGGCCTTTGAAACTCGCAAGAGCCGCCAGCCGTTTCCCCGTTGATTCATAATTAGCGGCCGAGCAGGGAAAGGCGCCCTTCTTTCAAGCACTTGGACATCTTAATTACGCACGGTAAGCATCGTTAACGTCATGTGTTGTCCGGGAGTTAATGTTTTTTTATCTTTTGGCGAAAAGACCAAAGGTCTGAGACGTTTATCTGATTTTTGACAAATTTTTTTAAATGGTAACAATCTGTATGTTTAGCATTAGGCCAATTGCTTTGTTGTCATGGAAACGGAAAGTAAAAGGGCGATCGCCGTATTTGTTTTGTAAATAAGCTTTACGATGAGAGTACTTAGCGTGATCGAATTTAGGTCATAGTCACTCTAGTTTCAAATTTCGAACAATTCCTGCGTCGTCATTTCGCGCTCGAAATCCATTTGATAAGCATTATGGCTAACATGTACCTTGTTTACCCAATGAAAAAAATCCTAGTACTGTTTGACGAAGGCAGTTATGACATACGGGACAAAACATTTTTTCCAGCATGAGAGATAGGGGGCTTTAACGTGGGGCGTTCCGTAAGGAAATACCGTCACCCCTGGAACCGGAAATAAGATTGGAACGTATTGTTTTTATCTCTACAGGAGATCACGTTCCCTACAACATGACGTCGGTCTAGCATTTTTGGCATTTTGTTTCGATTTTTGACGATTTTTTGTATGTACCGATAGTGACGTCATTGTGACGTCATGTGAATTATCGAAAAAGGCCTAAGATTCTACAGAGATTATTCCTATTCATATTTCTATGACGTATCAGAACCTTATAGCGATAGCTTAGTTCTAAATGTGTCGAAAAGCGAAAAAAATAACAAAGGTAATTTAGTGCGTTTTCCGAAAAAACAATTAACTCATTTTGCTCGAAAATTAGTACGACGCGTCAAAAAGTGAATATACACGCACCTCGACCGGTAGCACATTCTGAAACTTACCCGAGATCTCTATCTCTACTATTAACGGAGATTTATGCGTTTTTAACCTTTCACCTTTGACCTACATAGGCCATTAACGAACTCGACCTAGCGATTTTGCCAATCTACCCTTTGGTGAAGGAACAAAGATCAGCCAAAGCCAGCTACTTCCCACCTTATCCGACAGACACAGCCACACGCCCAACGTACAGGGACCCATGACCCCGCACCATGCCTACTCGTCCAGGGCAACCAAGGTACAGACGGGCGGAAGCTACTTCCCACCTTATCCGACAGACACAGCCACACGCCCAACGTACAGGATCCCATGGCCCCGCACCATGCCTACTCGTCCAGGGCAACCAAGGTACGGAAAGGCGGAAGCTACTTCCCACCTTACCCGACAGACACAGCCACACGCCCAACGCACAGGGACCCATGGCCCCGCACCATGCCTACTCGTCCAGGGCAACCAAGGTACGGAAAGGCGGAAGCTTCTTCCCACCTTACCCGACAGACACAGCCACACGCCCAACGTACAGGATCCCATGGCCCCGCACCATGCCTACTCGTCCAGGGCAACCAAGGTACGGAAAGGCGGAAGCTTCTTCCCACCTTACCCGACAGACACAGCCACACGCCCAACGCACAGGGACCCATGGCCCCGCACCATGCCTACTCGTCCAGGGCAACCAAGGTACGGAAAGGCGGAAGCTTCTTCCCACCTTACCCGACAGACACAGCCACACGCCCAACGTACAGGATCCCATGGCCCCGCACCATGCCTACTCGTCCAGGGCAAACAAGGTACGGAAAGGCGGAAGCTTCTTCCCACCTTACCCGACAGACACAGCCACACGCCCAACGCACAGGGACCCATGACCCCGCATCATGTCTACTCGTCCAGGGCAAACAAGGTACGGACAGGCGGAACAAGGTCGGCTAGTTTTATGTGTTACGGTTCAGTTGGTGCGGCGGGGGTGGAAGGATGGGGGAGGTATGTGATAAGACTACTACCATAGGAATACAGCTGCACTAACACGGTTAGATATCAGCGTGCAGCGCCCAATTGGGTACTTTTAAATAGGCCAAGCGTGTAGGGGAAGGAGGGGGCAATTAGCAATGTAACCAATTAAAATTACTATCATATTGCTTTTAAAACAATGTAATTGACTAGGATTTCGGATTACCCCATGCAATTCCTTTAAATCTTTTAATATTGCACGGGTCATTGCGGCTTCAGTATGACGGTTTCAACGCCTTTTCAACTCCAGTAAAACACTTAACATTGTTATCACTCAACTCGTTGTAGCTTCTAAAGTTTGTTGTCAAATATGAAATAAATTTTCTATATGCATACTTCATCTTTACAAATTTGCCGCAGTCGAAGAGTTATCTATTCCCGGAATGTCCCCACTCATTTAGAAAGAGGCCACCTTCGCCTTAAGAAAGGAGCCATGTGGCTGCAACCCGGGGCCGGACTGAGGCCGGATTGAGGCATGGGTCTGTGTGGGGGTGAGGGATGTCCTGGGTATCTACAGGGCGAGGGGTGGGGCTGTGTGTGTGGGAGGCGGCCTGATGGTGGGTGTGGGATGGGGGGGGTAATGGCCTGGGTGTGTGTGTGTGTGGGAGGGGGGGGGGGCTAGGTGTGTGTGGGGGGGGGGGCCCCGGGTGTGTGTGGGGGGGGGGGGGTGGCCTGGGTGTGTGCACATGCCTCCTTCAACATTAAACAGCCATTTGTCGAGGTAATCCCATACTCAACTGAAACACGATCATCTTAACCCGAGGAGAACATTAATATGTGAATTCGCTGTTGTGAACCTCGTAAAATAAATAAAGTTTATATAAAAAAAAATCTTAACATTAAGAGGAGCCATGCGGCGAGGTAACCCCATATTCTTTTCGAATGAAGCCATCTTACCATAAAGGACGGCGGGGTACTGCAGACAGTCGCTGATTAGTTTCCGGTCAGCCATACACGGCAGTCGTCTGTGAGCATTCAGAGCGGACAGTAACACCATACCATTAGTCACGGTAAGTGACATCCGGTACCGAGGCCCATGGCCACAAGACACCCCCCGCCGGGAGGACAAGTGGCATTTGGCGTAACGGCTGAAAATCGGCAGGAACCATTCTATGGCCAGGACGGACGTAACAACGAGACCGTGTTCCGGTCATTCAGACAGAATACTCGCCAAGAAGCAGCTTTAAGTACCAATTAAAAGAAAATACCGGGCGGCTGCAATGTGATATAAAAGTTAAACTCCGTTGGTATAAAATCTATTTGCCGTTAATCGTTTCATCGAGAAAATCGCACATCAACAGTATAAAATACTGATTTTCGCCCATCAGGCGGGTGTTGACATGTTCTGAACACGTGACCAGAATTAGCCAATCACACGCAAGGTGTTGACATCATCGAGGACGACCATCCGCTAAACCAAAAACGTGTTTACATGCGAGAAGCAGCCAGCAGCTCTTGCGGCAATGGCTACAGAAGATTGCTCGTGTGAGTTTTGAACCCACCATTCAAGAGTATGTTCCGACCACTTTGAGAAAAAATGCTTTGAAGAAGTGCGTAGGCAGAGGACCAAACGAACATATAAAGCTGAGCCTGAAGCTTGAAGCTGTTCCAACCGTATTTTGCCATCGCCATCCCCTGCCTCCACCCCCTGCTGCACAGTATGTACATGGCCCGCCAATCGAACCTGCTGCTGGCTTCACGCATCTCTCCTCCCTTCAGCCCACCCCACCACCCATATAGACCGCCCTAACCCATACGGCCGTTCTAGTAGTAAAGCCGTCCTGTCCATACACCCTTCAGTGACAGTGAGTTTCTAAGAGAGCAGCTGTATCAAATGGCCCATCCCTCTACGAGTCCAATCAAAATTGGGCACCCTGCCAACGATGCCGATGGATTGCTGACTCCACTCCTACCCCGCCCCGCTCCCTCCCCCCATTTAATGGAACACGGCTTCAACGACCACGCGATGCGTCAACGACCTTACGGGTTCAAGCTGGTACCCGATTACACCATCAGTTGGTGTAAATTCGGTGTTTACTTCAACTTCTTTGACCGACTCGCCAGAAGTTTGTTCTTGATCCGCCATATTGTAAACATCCGGAAGGACCATCGTCGTAAAAACTCTAACGCGATGTAATTAGGTAATTGAACCGCTTCGATAATATGGATAGGTACTACCTAAAAAATGCGAGCGTATATTTATTAATTCATTAATAGATAGATATTAATAGATTAATATTCAAAATTAATGTCACTTCGGCTTGCCATAAAGAATATCTTTGGCGGGATGACGTATACCATGCACATGCTTGTGGCATATCACAGTTGGTTGCTTAGGAACTCCCATTGTGACGTCATATTCATAACATTTTGACGTCACAACTACTCACTATGCAGCCGATGGGCGGTCACCAAGAGCGCTCTGCATGGCAACAGACATTTAGCCCGTCGCTTATACAAAATAAACTTTAATTTGAAGTATAGGCCTACATCCAATGTTAACATTGAATAATTGATTCTTTAATTTTGTGGGGTAGCTGATTTAATTATTAAAGACATGACATAATAGGCTTCAACCTCTCTTTGCTTGGATATATTTACGTACAGCTGATATTTACTCCGAATCCGAAAACGGCTCATGGGGGTTGTTACGCGAAATGAAAGTCCTAAGCCTATGCTTCAAATGGACATTGAAGATGCATGCATGTTACATTAAGAGCTCGCTTGCGCTCGCTATTATAGCTTCCGGTGGTAGTAGTCGTCTAAACCTACTGGTCGCTTCATTGCCGGTGACGTCATCATTAGCGCGCTGAGGCAGGGGCCCATGGCAAGTGCTTGGAACTTCACTAAGGTATGATCCAAAAAAGTTAAATTTTGTGTAATGTTTAGTTAATTCCCTATAGTTTAACTCAAAATGTCAATAATATGGGCCTTAATAATATTTGATCTGGAGAATATTGTGCCACAGCATTGTTCTGTAATTTTTATATTACCAATCTCTTCTCCATGTCAAAGGCGTATATTCTGTCTTGAATTTAAATCCTGACAGCCCTTGGGCTATCCGCAGAGAAGCAAATTTATTCACCGGAGCTGAAGTTGGTGGCCGGTTTTATATCCCTGCGCGCCTGTTCGCTGTTAGGTATTCAGTGTGATGTTGACCGCGGCTCGCTAGGACGTCCGCGCGCAATAAACTAGTGCGCGCAGCTGCATGTTGAAATTGTTGTTCTACATACTCAACGAGATATACGACTTGATATTTAGTCTTGATTCTAAAATGTACAAAATATAACATGGCGTATGTAGGTAGGCTACTTTACCAAGGCATTAGATCTGTTAATCTCTCTGGCGGTCCACGTTAGGGCACATGGGAGCCACTACACTGAGTACACCGCGAACCTCACAATGCAAACGTGGTTGATGGTTGAATATTCAGGACGCTTAAACCAGTTATGGTCATATCGCGTTAATAATAATAATCAGTTTATTGTGCACTGTAGGCTCACAGCCTCAAAGTACAAATATATGTATATACAAATAACATCAAGTAAATAAGGTAACATTTTGAAACAGTTTTTCCCTTAATTTGTACGCATCGCGGAGAAATAGCACGATGTTATATAGGGTGGGGGTATCTATTGACATCATCAAAAAGGTAAACTCCCAACTCAAGTTCTGCTTCTGGTCTGTGACTTCAGGTAGGTATTTTTTTCGTGACGCTTGATACAAAGGGCAAAAACAGATTAGGTCTATCTCATCTTCTATAACACTTTCACCATTATTTTTACAATACATACACAGTCTTTCTTCCCTTGGGATTCCTAAATGTCTGCCTTTCTCTATGTTTAGTGGGTGTGTGGAACATCGAAATTGGGCCAGGAGTTTTCGAAGATAGCTTTCCTTAATAGAAAAATATACGGTTCTGTTGTCAAGGTTCTTTTATACTTTCTATATGTGTCGAGTCGGTTATTTTCTTCTAGGCAAAAAGGGGAAGAAGGAAGGGAAGAACGAAGCCATACCCCGGGGGTAATCCCCTACTCTTTGCAATGAAGTACCTTTATCCTGCGACCGGACATGACCACGAAGGGCGCGAAGGCATGATATCTATTTAGGGTGACGCTGAATTTAACCCCAAGCGGAGTGAGTATCTGGAGCTAAACGGAATATGGACACTGAAGACATGCGTTTTTTTCTTAAAATTAGCAAAGAGTGTAAGTCAATGGTACGCCCACGAGCCTGAGAGGTTAGGATGAACAGGCATATCCCACACTTTCACACACACCAGTTTCTCAGAATGCCTCACGTATTACTCATGAGAGTGGCCGCGGCCGTGCTGTACGCGGATGGGTCGACCACGTACCGTCTGTGCCTGAGGCCGTGTCAGCAACCCATCTCACGATCCCCTCAAGGACAAGATGCAAATGGCAGACGCCCTCAACCCAAAGGATACGCTGATCAGCCGAGCCGACCGACTCCATAGAAAGCAGAACGGCCGGCGAGGCGTAACCGGAGAGCGCACACAAAACGACGGCCTCCAAGACCCGTCAAGGGCAGCAAGCAACAATCGGTTTGGTCGCTCCTGGAAGTCAAGAGCAGCAAGCAACAAACAATCGGTTTGATCGCCCCGATCCTGGAAGCCGGACGACGTAGCGCCTCCAGCGTGTCCTCGCCTCCAGCGTGTCCTCGCCTCCAGCGTGTCCTCGCCTCCAGCGTGTCCTCGCCTCCAGCGTGTCCTCGCCTCCAGCGTGTCCTCGCCTCCAGCGTGTCCTCGCCTCCAGCGTGTCCTCGCCTCCAGCGTGTCTTCGCCTCCAGCGTGTCCTCGCCTCCAGCGTGTCCTCGCCTCCAGCGTGTCTTCGCCTCCAGCGTGTCTTCGCCTCCAGCGTGTCCTCGCCTCCAGCGTGTCCTCGCCCCCAGCGTGTCTTCGCCTCCAGCGTGTTCTCGCTCCAGCTAGAATACTCACCCGGGCACGGCATTGGAGCGTCAACACCAACCCACCCACTCCCGCACCCAGTCAATCACCAAGTCAATCAGGGAAAAGGAATTGGAGTTTTATGCCGCTTTTGTGTGCACAAAGGCCAAGCTGGGCCAAGGAACCTCCCGGGACGATGAAGGATGAACCATTCCCCCCCCCCCACCCCCAGATTAGCTGTCTGGGTCCGGGTTCGAACCCGGGAGCTGTGTTCTAGTGCGCTAACCACTACACCAAGGGGAGGCCCCCTCCAAGTGAAGGAAATGTGTAAATATGTGCCGCAGGGAACAGGACTCAACCCCGCGACCTTTTAATCCTACCAATGCATGCATACATCATGCATACATCAATTCGCCGGACACCAGACAATCCCTTCCCCCGTCACACAGCCAATCACGGGTCCGTACGACTCACTTCCGGACTCCGTCGCCAAGGGTGATTACATGGCCATCGACCTCACTCACCCGCTGGCAACTGTCGGCACCGCCAGGGTGGGTGGGGCGCGGTGGGATGCGGTGATGTCAGGATCCATTACCAAGGAAACGACGGTATCAAGACGGTGCTAAGTTACATATAAAGGTGCTGGCGGCTACGCAATATGCGGCAAGCTATGCAGATATATGGGAAGGGCGAGAGGAAGTAGAACTTGATGGCATAGGAGGATGAGGGGCTCATGTTGCCCGACGGGGTCTGGCCGCGACGGCGAACACACTTTCCCCAGTAACAGCTGACCTCAGCAACTCTCCCCAGTAACAGCTGACAACCTCAGCGACTCTCCCCAGTAACAGCTGACAACCTCAGCGACTCTCCCTAGTAACAGCTGACAGCCTCAACGACTCTCCCCAGTAACATCTGTACAGGACAACCCCAGCATCTCTCCCCTGTAACAGCTGTACAGAACAACCTCAGCGACTCTTCCCAGTAACAGCTGTGTAAGACAGCCTCAGCGACTCTCCCCAGTAACAGCTGCACAGGACAACCTCAGCGACTCTCCCCAGTAACAGCTGACAACCTCAGCGACTCTCCCTAGTAACAGCTGACAGCCTCAACGACTCTCCCCAGTAACATCTGTACAGGACAACCCCAGCATCTCTCCCCTGTAACAGCTGTACAGAACAACCTCAGCGACTCTTCCCAGTAACAGCTGTGTAAGACAGCCTCAGCGACTCTCCCCAGTAACAGCTGCACAGGACAACCTCAGCGACTCTCCCCAGTAACAGCTGACAACCTCAGCGACTCTTCCCAGTGACAGCTGTACAGGACAACCCCAGCCACTCTCCCCAGTAACAGCTGTACAGAACAACCTCAGCGACTCTCCCCAGTAACAGCTGTGT